>JBBBDQ010001108.1:725000-800000 GCA_037127315.1 Ascarosepion bandense | reverse complement strand
TTTTTTTTAATAACCGCACTAAGATTGGCGAGTTGGTCGCAATACTTCTTTTCTAGTTTCTCCGGCCGAATAAAGCTCAAAGTGAATTATTCTTCTGCAATCCTAATAAACGGACATTCGATGTAACCCCGCTTTATCCACGGCTTCTGCATATTCACAACCTCCGTTTGCGTCGAACGTTTTCATAAACAAACCATTTTTCATCACCTCTTTAAATTATATCCAAGAATATCTCTTTTTCATGGCGTAGCAGCAAAGAAATTGCTGCAGAAACACGTTTTGTCCCGTCAGAGAATGTGGCACATATGCATCGAGTTTAAAAAAGAAACGTAAGTCTCTTCAAATAGTTAAAGGCAGTTGAGATATCGATATCTTAGAAATCTCCTCCGTCAAAATCATCGGTTTCTTCTTCACGATGACGAGCAGAGCATCTTCATCGACGTCACAATATCACCCGGAGTGTGGTTGATTGTTTAGCCTAAAATCAGCCTGGCAATATCTGCCAAACCATTTTTGACCGTCCGAAGAGCATGAGCAGGATCCAAATAAACCTTCTGAATGATTTTTGTTGCGGTTCCAACGCTTACTTCTTTCCGAAATTCATAAAGCATAATTTGGCGAAAGTGCAACTTGTCTTCCTCAATTTTTAAGTTATTCATTTGTGTACAAAACGTTAACACTCAACAATGAATGATGTAAGCTTTCAATATAGAACATACCTGACATAAGCACCAACACAAACACCTGTGTTAATTTAGTCATTTTATATTAACTTTAAATATTGGACACAAGCTTTTGCTACGATCTGATAATTATAAAAATACATTAGAAACAAAGAAAATAAAACTGGACTAATATTTAAAGCCTACTTTGTTAGATGTCAGTGAATTTGTTTTTTTAACGGCTTATTGGTCATTTATTTCCGAAACTTGATTCACTTACAAATGTTTTATTGCAATCATAACAGCATAACTATCAATGGCTTTCAGACAGTTTCGTTCGCTCAGTTTCACTCACAAGTCTTGGATCAACCCGTGTTATGATCTTCAGGTACCCCAACGGTGCCGCTTGTTGGCATTGCCTCCCTAGTCTGATATAATCAAGAAGTTACTTCCTAGACAAATCAAGTCTGGTGACAGAAGAAAATGTTCATAAAAGATGGACAATTTTACCATAAATGACAAAATAAATAAATAAAAATAGATTTGAAGTAACCAAGATCGTTGAGAATACATGGGAACGAATATATGATACATGAGGAAGTTATTTTTTTTCTGACTAAACCGAAACATTCGGCGAAGCGTGTCGCTGATAGCGTTTTACTTTGTTTCATCATCTCCACTCATACTTCTTTTGTAAACAATTCACCCCAAGCAAGCCGATAATATCACTAAGATGCAAGGGACTACTGTGCAGGAAAAAGAATGAAAGACTTTCGAAGGAATCGGAAACTTTGTTTCTTGTTTAGGGTTGTGTTTCCTTCTAAAATCTCTATCATTTTCTTTCATTTAATAAAATGTAGTTATGAGAAGTAGTTTTTAGTAATTAGCTGTTTTGTTTGAATTTAAGAATTAATTCATTCGATAAAGTTTTCGTGAATTCCGACAAAACAGCTAATTACTACAAAACTTATCCTCACAACTACATTTCATTAATTAAAAAAACTCAAACCAAAAAGTAGATAACAGCATTTGTAATTTAGTTGAAGACATAAATGTAACAAGTAAATACATCACAGATAAATTAAAAATCATTGATACAGTATGTAAACTGTTGAATCCTATATCACTATTAAAGACCATAAACCAGACTACGAAATTAACTGCCCCACCAAGATTATCAATCCCACACGAACTGAAATCGGCAGAATTAGTAAAACCATCTTCGTTAAAACCAACTTACAAATAACGCTCAGATTAAATCAATGGACTAATACCAATGATGTCCCCTACTGGTTTAACTGCATAAATAATTAAACCAATTGTTTCCTCTATTGAAAACAGAATTAGTAGCAACTCCTTTAGTGAAAATATCTTTTATAAACACAGCAAATTTTATGACACTGTTCTAAAAAATGGCTACAAATGCTCTGACATTAAATACAACAAGCATAATACAAAATACCTCAAATTAGTTGAAAAACACTTCCCTAAAAATAACCTCCTTAGCAAAATTTTTAGCAGAAATACTCTTTAATTAAGTTATAGTTGTATTGATAACCTTGAGAAGATAATCAAAAGCATAATAATAGAATTTTAAACCAATATAACAATCTAAGTAGTCAACAACATTCTAAAAAATTAAAGATAATAATGCCAATACTTGAAATTCTCGAAACGCGTGAGTGTTCATGACAAAAGAAATGTCTAACTCCATAGTCTACCCATGCACTATTTATACCATAGAAAATCCTACAGTAAAAAAAGTTTATATCGGTTGTACCAAGAACCCTTTAAAAAATCCGTTGGTATCAGCACATCTTATTTTCTAATAATAAGGCGTACTACAATAGCATATGCTATGGGCAATTAAAAGAAGTCAATAAAAGTCCTAATGTAAAATAAAAAAATATTAAAAAAATGCTAAAACTTGTAAATTTGTAGATGAGCCATGTATTCTATGTTTACATGAAAAATTTCAAATCATTACATTTCCTAAATGAAACCTGTTAAACAAACGTAACGAAGTAACTTTCATCTGCTATCATCGTTTTATATATATATTCTACTACGATAAAACTAGATCCCATAATCTATAGATTATCCCTTCACATTGATATATTGATTTTCCCATCTTCTGATAATTCGGTTGTTTCAATTAACTGATATATTATTTACTAGGTCGTCTACATATGCTTTACATACATTATATTTTAACACATTTTAACACACGTTTCTATAATAATTCCACCCCTTTAAGTGATAACAACTTTAATCTGTAACCGTTCCATGAACTCAATGCCAGCATATAATAATACAATTGTATACATTCAAATGTTTCATTACTGACACCAAAATATCTAGCTTTCCACGACATCTTAATTCTTTACCCCACCCACCATATTAACTCATTCTCCAACCCATCATGACCATACTTTTATTGGTAAACCTAGTCTAATCCTTTAAATTCCACAACCCCGTTTAACTGACTGGATAAGATAATAACTGTGTTCTTTAAAATTTCTATATATAACGATTTCTAACAGAAAAATATTTCACTGCCTGATGAAGTGTTAATAAGTAGTACCGAAACAACAGCTCTTGTAATGACAATATTACGATAAATATGGCTCTACTAAGTATCGAGCACTCTTAAAAAAGGTTATGGTGTATGTATATATTAGTCATCCACATACAAGCATGTTTCGCTGTAACACAGCTCATCAGTGTGGCTAGACGCATCCACTTGCTTCTGGTCGGGATCGAAACTCAACTATATATATATATATATATATATATATATATATATATAGTCATGAGTTAAAAAACTAATAAATAAAATCTGTTAATGATTAATTCTTATAAATTGCTTAGAATATGCATTTCGAGAGAAATATGAACGAGTGAGTGTGCTCTAAAGTCAAAATAGTATCTAGCTTTATTGTAATGTTTTTCGCAGCTGAGTAAAAGCATGCCAGATCAGACGGTGGTACCTCTTGCAAAGGGATACGGAGGTTCAAATTTTTGTGGGAGGGCTCATTCTCTTTATTAAGGTTTTCTCGATTACGCTGGCAGGTTGAAAAAATAAATATGTTTTAAAATAAATAGAGCGTTTACTGAAATACGGATATCCACTAAAAGTAATGTTTCAAGTATATATATATACATATATATATATATACATACTACCGGCCATAACCATTAGGCCACCCCAGTTTTTTTTTAAAGAAATGATGTATTTCATACTATTTTTAGTATTTATTGACACGTGTATATTTCTAAATGGAAATAGTATTGTTCTTTGTTAATAATGCACAGCAGCATGTGTATCAAATGAACTGTTCTGGTGTTCAGTGTTTGTGCTCTCTTCCCCATGCTAGCCCCTTCTTCTTATTGGCTGGCCGAAGAGCAAAGGCTTCTAGGCTGCCTCGTAAAATTTAGCAAAGTAATAATAACAAAAGAACCATTCTATTTTCATTTAGAATTATTTTACTCAGCAATAAATACTAAAAATAGTATGAAATACATAATTTTTTGAAAAATTATGGCCGGTAGTCTATATATATCTTTATATATATAGATATATATATACATTGATGTGAATTATTAAATATGAGTGTGCGTATATGTATATATGCATAGTATTACAGTTTAATACTTTAATTTCATAGAAATCTATTAAACTGTCAGTTTCAAATCAAAGATCTCTTGATATCTAGAAGAAACACCGGATCATATGTGACAGCAATATTCTAAGCATGGACAAATGGTAGACGTATACATTATGTCAGATAGATTCTGGAGAAAAAAATTATTTAGCAAGGCACAGTGAAACATCTTTCTAAGCAGTTAACCTAAAAAAATGTAATTTTAAAAAATTTAATATTGATTAAATATTGATAAAATATTCAAAAGAAAAGCCTACATATTGAAATTTAAACCATTGTCATGATCAGCGTATCGCCCATCCCGTACAGAAACATATTTTTGTCATACAATTTAAATTCTAGGATAATGAGAAAAGAGGGCTTGGAGAATTTAATACTCGTAGGACGAATGAAGACAAGAGAGCCAAAGGAAAACAACGCATAAAATACTCAGTGAACTTGAGTAAACAGATATCGGGACAGAGGTTAGGAAGAATAACAGAAAGACAGTTTATTAAGAGTTACAAGGAACAGGAAGTTGTAGAGAGCCATGATCGCTTACATCCTGATGAGACACAGCGCATTAAAAAAAACAGTTTTTCTCTACAAACTAATTTGTAGAGGTGTGCAAGCAATGGGTATCGGTGAGCATGGGAAACCGGGTTCAAACTCCGGTCTAGAATGTTTCGTTTGCTTTCGCACGAACGCCCACGGGGAGGGAATGGATTGTTCTTTTTCTTTCCCGAGTTCTCTATCGACATGGCCTTAAAAAAGAATACAAGTAGAATTTTTTTAGCATTCTGAGAGTAAGTATTTCATCAGTATTCCAATTTGTCTTGTCAGTTCCAAAATTCAAAAGATATTATCGCTTTGATTTATACATTGGTCAACGGTATCTCAACTGGAAAAGTAACAAATCGTAGGACATTTCTTCACAATGCGATCCCAGTTATCTCTACTCTTCAAATCCCCTCCTACTTTAATCACACTCTTTTTTTTTTAATGATGTTAGCAACCTTCCATGAAATAAAAAAAAAAGATTCCCTCTCCCCACATTGGCCGCACCCAAGATGACAAATACCAGCCTTTCTGGCCATTGTCTGACATCAGACTTTAGCACAGGTATCACACAAAACGCCACACAATCAATTGTAGATATCCCAAACGGAATTTAATAGCCTTCTCCGGGGACAATTTGTGATTGTTAATGACCCCACTGTATTCATTGTTGACACAAGCAGAGTCTTTATCTGGAAAGAGGGCTTCAGTGTCAAATATTTATGACCCCCATGTGGTTTATCTTTGTTTTCACATCGCTTGCAATCAAACTGAGTTTTCTCAGCCTCATTGCGAATGTTAGCTGGGCTTGCCCGTCCGAATACTAAAAAAAACAAAAACAAAAAACAACAACAACAACAACAACAAAAAACAAAAAACAACAACAAAAAAAACCAAAAAAAAAACCAAATAAATTAAAAACAAACAAAAATAAAATTCGGTAGATTCTAGCCGTCTGCCAGCCCTGCCACACTTTAGAAAAAATAAAAAATAAAGAAAAGGAAGAAACGTTGGATAGATAGAGAGAAGGTGTAGTGAAAAAGAGAAAGATTTTGAGAGAAAGATCGAGTAAGAGATAGGAAGAGATAGAGAAAGAGAGTGAGATAGATAGTTAAATATATAGAAAGAGAGAGAGAGATAGAAAGAGAGAGAGAGACAGAGAGAGAGAGAGAAGTATGTCCCTTCTATCAGAACGATCACTGTTTTCATTTAAAAAAAGAACCATTATTCTTCGTAACTCGTCTTTTTTCAGTCTTCATTATTCTTTTATTCTTTTTTTTGTCTGTTTTCGTCCTCATTTTTCTTTCATTTCTTTTTCCTCTTTACACGTATTCTTTTATATTTATTTTGTTTTTATCATTTTTATTTCTTTTTGAAGGAAAAATTTTCTTCCTTGCTTATTATTATTATTGGCTTTCTCCTTTCTCTGATTTACTTTCTTAACTGCTTTTCCTACTTTTTGATTGAAGAAAGTATATTTCATTTTTTCTTTTCCTCCTTCTTTCTTATTGAAGTAATATTAATAGCTCCTTCCACTTCTTTCTTTCTTTCTTTCTTTCTTTCTTTCTCTCTTTCTTTCTTTCTGAAGTAAAATTAATAGCTCCTTTTTGACTTTTTATTTGTACACAATTTTCCCCTTTCTTTCTTTCTTTCTTTCTTTCTTTCTTTCTTTCTTTCTTTCTTTCTTTCTTCCTTTTGAAGTAAAATAAATAACTCCTTCACCTTATTTCTTTCTTTCTTTCTTACTGAAGTAAAATTAAGAGCTTCTTTTTTGACTTTTTATCTGTACACAATTTTCCCCTTTCTTTCTTTCTTTCTTAGTAAAATTAATAGCACTTTTTAAAAATTCTTGTCTGTACACAATTTCCCCCTTTCTTTCTTTCTTTCTTTCTTTCTTTCTTTCTTTCTTTTTGAAGTAAAATAAATATCTCCTTTCTTTTAACGTTTTATCTCTAAACATTTCCCCTTTCTTACATTCTTCCATTTCGAATGCCCCCCACCAAAAAAAAAAAAACAAAAAAAAAAACAATCACTAAATTTCTTTATTATTGACATTTTTTCTTCTATATTTACTCTTTTTTTTTGTTATTTACTGGAAAAATCAATATCTTGATTTTTCTTCATTCTTCTTTTTACTTTCTTATCCTCTCTTTTAACTTAGTCTCTTTTCTTTTATTGCATATGGATGAATCTTTCAGTCTTTTCCTTAGTCCTTATTGCTTAATTTCTGTAATTGTTCATTGTATTTATCTTTATATTTTCGTATCATTTTTACCATATTATCTGCATTTTTTCTTTTTCCCTTCTTGTTTTTACTCTATAACGCCTCCACTTCTTCACATTCCTTTACTTTTACTCTCTCCCTAGCTCTCTTTCCTATTCAGTATTTATTCCTAACTGACCTTTTCGTCCTCCTAATCAGCGTCCTTCCAACTCCTTCTGCTATAATTTTTATTTTCTTCTTTCTCGATCATTCCTCATTCATTATGTTTTTACTTCTTCATCCGATCTTTTTTCTTTTGTTCTCTTGCATTGCTTCATTTTTTCTCCGTTCTCTTCCTTTTTTCTCTCTTTCTCGGTCGCTCCTCATTTTTTGAATCTGCTTTTGCAACTTCGCACATATCTCGCGATTTTTTTCGCACATTTCCTCTTCCTTTTCCCCTTCTTTCTATAGTTTTCTTAGTGATTTTCATTCCATTACCGTTTTATTTTTAATTATTTTTCTTTCCTTTATTCATTCCTTTCTGTCTTTTCTTCCTCCTTTTTTCTTCGTCTTTATATTTTTCTTTCCTCACAATTTTTCTTTGATTTCACTGTTGTTTTTCTTTCGTTCTCTGTTTTAAATTTCATCCTTATATTGTTCTTTCTTTCTTTCTTTCTTTCTTTCTTTCTTATTTTTATATTATGATTCTTCTCCTCCTCCTTCTCCTATTCGTTTTCTTCATCTTCTGATCTATTATGTAAGCATTTGCAAACAGCCACTTACGAACAAACTCCTATCAACCCCCCTGCACTCCGTCTATTTTTCTTTCATTTTTCTCTCTTTGTTTTTCACCCGCTCGCTCTCTCTTTCGCCTTGCGTCGCAACCAAACAGACATCAATTTAGTCTCACGCAGCCTTGTTCCGCCCTGCTCTCTTCTCTCCTTTTAAACTGTTCACTTCTCTCCGCTGTTTTCTTCTGTTCTGCCAATTTGATATACACACAAACACTTAGACTGGGCAGGCAGATGCACACACAACGTTCGGACTACTCCAGGACACTGCGATTTCTGCTCTTTCATTCATGCACTCAGGGTAAGTACTATAAAGCGTAACATTATTTTCTCTTAAAGTCACCTCAAAATTTGTGTGACCGACCGATTGCTTTCATTACTTTCTCAAAAGATTTGAGAAAAAATCTTAAAATAATTTTGAAACTAACACACACACACACACACACACACACACACACACACACACACACACACACACACACACACACACACACACACACACACACACACACACACATGTAGTATTCATATGATACATAAACATTAAACACATGAGAAAAATATTAAAGCCGTTCTTTGTTTTTTGTTTTTATAGTAAGAAAAATAATTACAAAAAAATCTCATGATTATTTAAATCATAAAACAAAAAATATCTATAATTACTTTTTAAAACTTTTATATTATATATAGAACTTTTTTGCATGTCTTCAAACATAATACTATTTTTTAGTAAGCAGTTTGTTATACTTTATATATGTTTGTGTTTTGTCGACGTTAAACCGATTAAATAATAATAGCATAAGCAAGTCAGTGAATATTTCAGAAATTAATTCCTAACAACTTGGGTTTTCTATTTCTATAACAATTTTATTTAATAAGTCTTCCTCAAAATCGGCTTCCGGAGATTGCAAGATCGATCATAACTGTATTTAATACAAAAAATGCAAGATTTTGAAATTTTTACGGAGAAATAGCAATATAACATAGCGTGAGCTTCCGATATACAGTGGTGATGATGTGCGCAGGTTGTAGTATGTCACTTTGAATCGGCACGATAATGTAAAAAAACATTTTCTTTTTCAATACGTTATTGATCATGGGTCATTAAGAAATTGATAAGTGTAATTAATGTTCGAAAACCTGATTGATTTTTAGTCTTTTATACAACAAAACACTTGAATAAGTGCTTACTGGTAAATTTATAATAGGCATTCTTGATTAAGCAATAATCAGAGGTACCGTTTTCATCATTCAAGTGTCGAAATTACTACGATGAATATATGGAAGAGCATAAGTGACCAATTAACAAAAATCAGTTGACACGCTACTACTACTACTACTACTACTACTACTACTACTACTACTACTACTACAAACAATAATAGTAACAATAATAATAATAATAATAATAATAATAATAATAATACAATACTAAGATTTAAGTAAAGAAAAAAAAACACATACAGAAAAAAGTATTTTCTAAAGACAAGCGACGTTTTTAAAAAGAAATGTATTCTTTTTTATATTTTTTACTTGTATTGAATTTATAAACAACCTGAAGAAAAAAGATATACTGTCGAAACATCGTTAAAAGCGCTAATTTTTTTAAATCGCGCTCTTTTCCAAGTGTTGCAAAATATTGGAAGAGTTACGTCAAGCATTTTGTTTGATAATAATAATAATAATAATAATAATAATAATAATAATAATAATAATAATAATAATGTTGTTGGTAATTGTGGTAGTGTGATGGGGGAATGTCCAAAAGTTACCTTCGGAGAAGTTCTGATCATTGTCTATGTCTTTTTATTTATTAATTTTTTATCAGTAGAACTGATAATGTTGAAAAAAAATATTTGTTTACCTCTTTTGCAGCTTTGCTGCTTCTGCTAAACAACGGAAGAGTAGCGTGCAGCAGTAACGGTCATATGTTTAGGGTCTGGATGCAGTTGCAAAAATCTTTAAGACCTTCGCTGTGTATTTGTTTATTTGTGTGTATTTGTGTGTTTGTGTGCGAGGAAAAATCATACATACACAAGTATATTGTGCATACACAAAGAAAAAGGAAAGAACAGATGATACCGCGTACGCGCAAAAATTCAAAACACGATTTAAAAAAGTAATTTTTGTTTAGAATAAAATAAATACCACAAAACAAACAAACAAAGCTCGGGTACCCTGGTTTAGCCTTAAATATGGCAGCGTGTCTCTGACTCTTATCTCATTTAGTACAATGGGGAGGTGACGTCTGGAGGAATTGATCACCAGTCTCCAGGCTACTGTTATATTTGGTTTTCTTTAAGGATTATGAAACATCGAATTGTAATAATCAGAAAGACCTCATAACTTCTGGGAGACTTATGCCACTTGACTTGAAGGCATTAGCAGAGTAGAAATAAGAATAATGATGACTATTCTCATAAAGAGAAGAAAAAATAACAAAGAATATTAACAATAACAAAGAGGAAAAGAAGAAAGTGAATAAGAAAATAAAAAGGATAAAACATATAACTACTTTTACGGTCATTACTACTCGTAATAATAATGTTACTATTAATAATAACAATACCAAAAGCAATAAAATGCTAATATTTATATTAATAGAAAATACATAAAATTGAAAAAAAAATTATTATTATTATTATTAAAATAATAAAAGTAATCATAATAATAATTGTTACGATAGTTATTATAATTATTACTATTATAAAATTGAAGAATAATGAGAATAAAAAGAAAAATAACAATAGTTTTAATATTAAAGAAAGTATATAATAATAATAATAATAATAATAATAATAATAATAATAATGTCAGTTTATAAGAGTGATGGGAACAGTGCGAAAATGCTAATAAAATTAAGGGAGAAACTGGAAATTAAGGAGAGAGTTGGAATCCTACAAATGAAAGCATTACTGAAAATGGCTAGGTTGCCTAGCACAGATTTGGAGTATTACTGGAATAAAGACTTAAACAGTAAATAATAATCATCATCATCATCATCATCATCATCATCATCATCATCATCATCATCATCATCATCATCATCCGAGGAAGGCTTGTGACTATAAAGACCTTGAAATCGCCAGAAAGGTGCTGGAAATTGGATCAGACTTGTCATTCAATCATCAGCGATGGCCAGCAAGCATCTGGCGGGAATATTCAAATGTATGAAATAATAATAATTAGAAAAAGAAGAGGAGGAAGAGGAGAAGAAGTAGAAGAAGAAGAAAGAAAAAAAGAAGAAAAGAAGAAAAAGAAGGTAAAAGTAAAAGAAGGAAAAGAAAGAAGAAAAAAGATGATAGAAGAAGAAAAAGAAGTGAAAGAAGAAGAAGAAGAAGAAGAAGAAGAAGAAGAAGAAGAACCAACAGAAATAAAATAAGTCTTGTAATGGAAATGACTTAAAGACCGCCACGACCACCACCACAACAACAAAAGGTGATAATGATAATAATAATCAATAATTTGAAGAAGATTGAAGAGAATAAGAAAAGATAATGAAGATGATGAAAAGTCTATAATAATAATAATAATAATAATAATAATAATAATAATAATAATAAAGGTGTTATTATAACGATTGAGTAAAACATAATCTTGAATTGCTTATTCAGGTTTGCCTATTTTGTAAAGTGGGGATCAGTAATGAAAAAATCACACAGAAAACTTGATCTAATCGGGATGAAATAAAAGTAAAATTAAATTGGCGAAAGAGATGAGAACAAAACATACAGCGTGCGATTAGTAAATTGTCGTAATTTTATATTTCTAATTTCGCGCATGCGCGTTGTTTGTTTTCAATTTTGTCGACTGAAAAATACAAAGTCGATTGGGCACCGTCTGTGAGAAAAAAAAGCTGCGTAACGCAATTCACTCTGCAAGAAATTTGGAAATGGCATGATGTACTGCTTGGCATTCTCACCGGAAGCTCCAGTACAAACAAGTGTTTGGGTGTCAATCTGAGGATAGTGCAGAGGATTCGGAAAGAGTTAGATGATTCTAATGGTGATTACGAAGGTGTTTAGAGTGATCCCTAGTGATGGCGATGTTATGTCTCCATTCATCTTCCCACAGAGACACAGATGAATGGAGACATAACGTCGCCATCACTAGTGGTCACTCAAGACGGAAATCCACATCAAGCGCCTTGAAAAGGTAGTCCTACCCTGGGTCAAGAGGGTAGCATCTGAAAGACCCTATGTCATGCAACAAGGCTCTGACTATACCACACAAATAGGAGAGTCCAGTCAATGCTGTCAGACAGTTTCTGCGACCATATCACCCTTTTACATCTGGTTTCCTAACTCCTCAGACTGCAACCTCCTTGATTACTATGTGTAGAACGCAGTTGAACGAGAGACCAACCAAACACTTTGTATCACCAAAGATGAACTAAACGCAAGGATTATGACAGCATTTACCAACATAAACAAGGAAACCGCACAGAAAAGATGCATAAGATTCCCAAGTCGTATGTAGGCTGTTCTTGAAGCCAATGTTAATTTTATTGAATAAATTTAATTTTTAGTATTTTAAAATACTTTTGCTTAATTTTAGTAAATATAACTATAAAAATGAGATGAGTTAGTGTTATTTTCATTTTTGCGCAATTTAGAAGACAATTTATCTATTGCATTCTGTATAAAATTAAAAAATTGAATAGATTAAAACAACAAATCCCAGTGAATCCAACATTTAATTAATGATGATGATGATGATGATGACGCTGATCATGATAAGCGTGACAGGTTTGCTTGCAAGAGAGAGAGAAAATATTCCTAGGACCTCGTTCGAGAGATTCTCAAACCATGGAATATGAAAGCGTTAAATACACTCAATCATTGAAGCAATGTAGAAACGAGAAATTTTTCCAAACAATTTTAATGCAGATGGCGAGAATATCAAGTTTAATGATGATGTAAGCGGCAATTATTAACTAGAATAATGAAGGACAAAATAAACATTTTATAACGTAGACGACAAAATCGACCAATTAACCTCACCAATAAGAGCAATAACAACAATGACAATAGTAATAATAATAATAATGCTAATAATAGTAATAATTGTGATAATAATAATAATAATGATGCAGTCTTTATTTTATAATAGAGTACATTCTTTGAGAGTAAAAATACCATTAGTAGGAAATTCGCCGACGAGTGGAAATAAATTGAAAAACGTTGGCTATTTTCCTTTTTCTCTTTCTTTTCCCCAGATTCTTTTTAAAATTTGAAACTTGATGTCTTAAACGTTTGTAACTAGAGATTGCATATATATATATATATATATATATATATATATATATATATATATGTGTGTGTGTGTGTGTGTGTGTGTGTGTGTGAAAACATAAACAGAAAATTGGCCAGCACAGGAGAAATTCAATGGTAAAAATGCTGAAAAGTTGTAAAAATGAAGTGAGGAATTGCTTTTGTCTGAAATACATTTCCTCCGAGTTTCATTGTAGAATGTTCTTTCTTTTTCTTTCTTAAGCTCTCATTGCCTCAGTCACCTCCCTCTCTCTTTCTTTCTCTCTCTCTCTCTGTATCTATCCCTCTCTACCTCTCACTCATTTCATGTCAATCTTTCTGCATTTTCTTGCTCTCTATCTCCCTCTCTGGATATCTATCTATGTTTCAGCCTGATCATATCATATCATATCATATCATATCATATCTATCTATCTATCTATCTATCTATCTATCTATCTATCTATCTATCTATTTCACTGTAAATTTCCTTATCTCGCTAGATCGGTTATGACTGTATCGTGAGTTCGATCCTCACATCCAGCCTCCTGCTACATCTAAGCTACGCTTAGAAAATCCCCATTTATTTTCTTTAATTCTTTCTCTTTTTACACACACACACACACACACACACACACACACACACACACACATATATATATATATATATATATGAGAGAGAGAAAGAGATCAGTAGACAGAGAATCTATCTCTCTATGTTCGTTTCTATCAATCTATCTCTTCATTTCTTACCTTTCTTAGACTCTTTGTCACTCCCTCTTTACACACAGACACACATTTCTCGCTAGATCGGTTACGTCTGAGTAGTGGGTTCGATCCTCACTGTGTGCCCCATACTTTCGGCTTTCTGCTACATCTAAGCTACGCCTAAATTATCCCCATCTTTCTTTCCTGTCATTCAGTTTTCCATTTTCACACACACACACACACACACATATATATATATATATATATAGAGAGAGAGAGAGAGAGAGAGAGAACGGTGTGAGGTAAAGATTCTACAAATCGATCTATCCATTTTTTTATCTTTCCTTGCTCCCTGTCTCTGTTTTTACACGCACGCACTCCACACACCCTACACATCCCATATATATAAAGAGAGAGAGAGAGAGAGAGAGAGAGAGAGAGAGAGAGAGAGAGAGCAAGAATCTATCTATTTATCTCCTTTGGTGATTGAGATATATATCATCGGACCCAGTATCTACTTCTAAACATTGATTTTTAAACGAGCAGGTTCTCCCTATTTGGACTTGTAGCAAAACACAATTTTTTCTTAATCGTGTGGCCCTGTGTTAAGGGAATCTAATCTCAGCGAGTATTTATCTGTTACGGCTGCTTGCAACAGTAGCGAATCAATATCCGGCACTGACAAGCGGTGTTCGAATCCAAAAGGAAACACAAGCCTTCAAGTTTTAATTTTTGAGGAAAGTCTCATTAGAATTTGACAATCTCGTAAGTCCCAATGACACAGTGTACTTGCAAAATCTACAACATTTGGCATGAATAATTATGGATTTCTCAAGACAGACACAGGTATTGACTAATTGATTGATAAATTTGTACAAGAATATACGAACTGGTAAGTGCCGAAATTAATCGATAGATAGATAAACAAATAGACAGGTGTAGGCAAAAGAGAACGGAAGTAGGCAAATATGAACAGGCTGAGATAGATTGGAACAAATTGAGATAAACAGACCAATTAATAGATAGCTAACTAGGAATATAGATACTAACAAACCAGGATAGATATAAAGTTGTCAATAGACTAAGCTAGCTAGCTAGCTAGCTAGTTGGAAAGGTCTGAAACAGTTATGAAGTGTTTGAGATCGATAGACAAAGAGAAAAAGATGAATCGATTGATAGATAGACTGATAGAAACAGAGTTAGATAAACAGATATTTGCTTTGACAGAAAGGAAGAAGCAGAGAAATAAAAAAAGAAAGAAAGAAAGAAAGAAAGGAAAAGAAGAAATATTGTCAATTGATTGATTTAAAAAAGATGAAAAACTCAAGGAAAATAGAAGGCATTGTCATGTTGAATAATGCCTGAACATTTTCTGAATAAAATCATTGTATGAAACCAGTTGCACTTGTAGTTCTGTAGTCTTTTAGCTTTAAGTATTTAGTGAAATTCTTACGCATCTTATTATTCTTTGGTGCACGCGCACGCGCAGTGCGCACGCATGAACGGCATCCGTACAAACTCCATACACTCGTATACACACTTACACTGCCTAAATTTTGAAGTTTTAAATTACTCAAATATAAACGTATAAATAATGTGTGCCATGTGCTGATTCTTTAAATGTTTGTTTTTTTCTATATCAGTTCAATGTAGTTTTCTTTGTGGCTTTATTTTACATGACTTTTTTCTTTTTCAAAAGTTTCCGTTAATTTATTATATTTTCCCCAACGTGCTTCTTTCTTTCTTTCTTTCTTTCTTTCTTTCTTTCTTTCATAGTAGTAGCATTTTCTTTTTTATTCAAATTTCAACATCGTTTCTTTCTTTCTTTCTTTCTTTCTTTTTAATGGAAGTTTTTCATTCATATTCAAATTTTAAGTTTTCTTTCCTTCTTAGAAAATAGCTTTTTCATTCTTATTGAAATTTTCAATATTCATTCTTTCTTTCTTTCTTTCTTTCTTTCTTTCTTTCTTTTAGTACGTAGCTATTTCATTCTTTCTCAAATTTTCAATCTTCTTTTTTTCTTTTTTCTTTCTTTCTACTTCCCCTTTAATTACGCAAAATTCTCACTTCTTTTAAAGCTTATTCAATTTTCAGTATTCTTTCTTTCATTTTTAATTGTAGCTTTTCCATTTTATTTGGAATTTTAGTACTTTTTCTTTCTTTGAAAGTAGTAGTCTTATTGAAATTTTCAATCTTCTTTCTTTATTTCTTTCTTTCTTTATTGTAACATTTTGCGTTCTTATTCAAATTTTCAGTTTTCTTTCTTTATTTTTCTCGGCTTCTCTCTTCAAAATAGTGTTTTTTCATTTTTATTTAAATTTTCAATCATCTTTCTTTCTTTTTTAATTGTAGCTTTTTAAAATCTTATTCAAATTTTCGTTATTTAATTGACTAACATTCTCTCTTTGAATAGCTTTGTCATTCTTCTTTAAATTTGAAGTATTCTTTTTTTCTTTCTCTGAAAATAGTAACTTTTTCAGTCATTTAAACTTTCTAGTCTTCTTTCTTTTTTTAAAATTCTCCTTCCACTTTAATCACCTCACCTTACGTCTTTTAAATAGTACCGCCTTCATTCTTATTCAATTTTTCTTTATCTTTATGTAGCCTTTTCTTTTTATTCATATTTTCAATCTTCTTTTATTGTTCTTTCTTTCTATTTTCTCTTTAATTACTTCACGTTTTTTTTTTAAATAGTAGTATTTTATTTTTATTCAGACTTTTGTATTCTTTTTTCTTTCTTTCTTAATAATACTTATTCAGTCTTATTGAAATTTTCAATTTTTTCTCTCTTTTTCTTTCTTTCTTTCTTTCTTTCTTTCCTTTTCTACTCCCTGTTTAATTACCTCACCTTCTATCTTCTGACTCCAGTATTCTTATCTTGAACCCATTTCTCCTTTTCCCCTAATACGTAGCCGTCTATATAATGCCATCTTTCTATGCTCTGATAAATCTTTTTGTTGACAACGAATAAAAGTATATTAGCAAACATGCGCTGATGATATTTGTTGATATAAGCATTAGTTCAGGCAGCAGGAGACTTTTTTCGACTCTTTCACGCCTCTTCAAGGCACAAATGTTTGGAAGCCAAAAAAAAACCCCCAACAACTCAGCCTTAAAATCCCTTAAAAAAGAGAGAACATATGAAGGATGACGCACTTCTTGTAAGAACAATTTTTATCTCTTTGATCTCAATCTCTGGATATCTATGTATGTTTCAGTTTGATCATATCTATCTATCTATCTATCTATCTATCTATCTATCTATCTATCTATCTATCTATCTAATGAGCTATCAATTTTAACAAAGTGAATATCATTAACAGAGTTTGAATTCACAAACGAAGATCGAGGAAAGTATTTCACAAATGCTGCAGGCTCTCATACTGCATTAGTTGCAGAAAATATGGAATAGCCTTCAGGCCAGTGCCTGTAAGTTTTTAATAAAATATGGAATGCATATAACTGTTCCCCACTTCAAACCAGGTATCTATCTATCTATCTATCTATCTATCTATCTATCTATCTATCTATCTATCTATCTATCATTTCATTTGTTCCTTTCCTTTTATTTTCTGTCTCTCTCTCTTTACACACACACACGCGCGCGCGCACATACACACATATTTATATATATATGCACATAGCGAGAGAGAGAGAGAGAGAGAGAGAGAGAGAGAGAGAGAGTAAACAGACAGATTCTATCTAACATTTCATTTGTTCCTTTTCTTTTAATTCCAATCTCTCTTTACACACACACACACACACACACACACACACACACACACACACACACATATATATGCATATAGTAAGAGAGAGAGAACCAAACAGAATCTATCTATCTATCTATCTATCTATCTATCAATTATTTCATTTTCTTTTATTTTCTCTCTCTCTTTACACACACACACACACACACACACACACACACACACACACACATATATATATGCAAATAGTGAGAGAGGGAGAGAAACAGACAGTTTCTATCTATCTATCTATCTATCTATCATTTTATTTGTTCTTTTTTTAATTTCTATCTCTCTTTACACACACATACACACATAAGCACACACACACATATATATGCACAGAAACAGACAGTTTCTGTCTATCTATCTATCTATCTATCTATCTATCTATCTATAAATTAATTTGTTTTTCTTTTAATTTCTGTCTTTACACAGATAAACACACACACACACACACACACACACACACACACACACACACACACACACATATATATATATGCACAGAAACAGACAGATTCTATCTATCTATCTATCTATCTATCTATCTATCTATCTATCTATCTATCTCCTTGCTGACTCCCTGTCTTTAAGCATATATGTATATAGATAGTATCAATTTGGCTAGTAGCTCTAACAGTTAAATAAGGAAAATTTTCAACTTAATCTTTTTCAACAGCCAATAAATTTGTGGATTTGTAAAATTAGAATTACCTACACGATCTATCCGTCAAAGCTTTCCTACAATACCGCTGAAGAAAAAAAGATGTTCGTATCAGTAGATTTGATTGTATTAATCTCTAAATGCATAATATTTACAAAATGAGATTACGTTTGTTTATTTCGATACACAAATAAATCTCTCAGCACAAACGTATATTAGAAATTTGCGTATGCCTAAGCAGAATATAGGTAGTTAGGATGATGGACACACACACATTCGTATCCATCTATACATACATAAACATATATATATATATATATATATATATATATATATATATGGGTGTGTGTGTGTTAAGCGTAAAACAAATATATACCGAGAGTGTTTTCGTATAAAGCAGATTAGCTTGTTTGTATAAAGAAAGCTCTGTTGTAGATAAGAATACAGAGGTATTAATTTAGAGCATGAGTTATATATATATATATATATATATATATATATATATATGTGCGTGTGTGTGTGTGTGTGTGTGTGTGTGTATATTAAGTACATCATAAATATTTGCAATGAAAAATTTTCACTTTTGAATACACATATATGAAGAGTTATCAATTAAAATGTTTTTTTTGTATCTATCTATCTATCTATCTATCTATCTATCTATCTATCTATCTATATATATATATATATATATATAACCGTATGGGTGGTATTAAAATGTTCCAGATCCTAAACAATTCCACAAATGTAACAAAACCCACAAATCTGAGGTACTCCCCACACAATTTCGATGTTTGGTCATTTGCTGTGATTTTAGAAATAGGTTTGCATATGAAATTTTCAACACCGCCTGTTTCATTACACACACACACACACACACACACACACACACACACACACACACACACACACACACACACATATATATATATATGTATAAGCAGAAAGAGTTTGTCATCATAACTAAGCAGGTTCATGACTACTTCAAAGTTTCGTTGACAACACCGTTATGATGTTCTTATTCGTCAGGGTTGGTTTGGTGAACATCATAACGGCATCCTCACAAAACTTCTAAATAGGCATGAACCTGCTCAGTTAAGGTGACAAAATCTTTGCGCTTAAAAACTCTATATCTTCACCCCGTTTTTACGATGAAATACAACTTGCCAAAATACATTTTATCAGTAAAACCACTAAAAACAATAACCTTGGCATTAAACATTAGCACAACTCAACACTACGCTTTTTCTTTTTTTCATAAATGATCTCCTAGACGAGATCAAGTGCCAAGTAGGCATCTACACAGATGACACCACAATTTACCCCCGCATCAGTAAGAAATCCGGCGTGACGGACAAACATAATCTCGCTACTGATCTTGAGAGGGATCTACATTCTGTGGTGAATTGGGGTAAGAAGTGGCTTGTAAATTTCAATGCGTCTAAGACCATGTTGCTGTCTGTCAATCATCACAGGCAACCTCTCCGGCCTCCCATAAGCATGGACCAAGCGAGTTTTCCTGAGAGCAATACACTGCGCCTCCTCGGCCTTACCCTCTCTTCTGATCTCAAGTGAAACCACTACATTGAGTTAATAGCTAAATTCACTGCTAGGAAGGTTGGGTCACTGTGTCGGGCCAGGATGTTTTTTCCACCTGAATCCATCTTGCACATATACAAATCAACCATTCATCCGTGCATGGAGTACTGCTGTCATATATGGTCAGGTGCCCCTGCTGTTCATCTCAGTGTTCTAGACAGGCTCCAAAGGAGAATCAGTAATATGATAGTTACCGACTTCCCTTTGTCTGTTCTATAAATACTTTTATGGCATCTGCTCCAACGAACTTAAGTCACTGGTGCCTCTGCAACAGGTGTTTACTCGTGCAACCAGATTGGCAACTGGGCATCACCCATTCATAGTCAGATCAACCAAATGCAGACGACAATTCTACTCCTTCAGCTTCTTTTCTCGCACTTCCCGCCTGTGAAACTCGCTTCCATATTCTTGCTTTCCTGACGGCTACAACCTCCAGGAATTGAAATGCAATGTCAATACTCATCTCTTAACCACTTGACTCTCGTTCATTCTTCACCACCCTGTATATCCCTTCCTTTCTCTCCACGTTTGCAACTGTCATCACACCTGTATTCCCATCCTTCTCTTGCTCGTTTCTAACTGGTCCGTCTTTCTCTTCACTCTCTTCTATTTAATCTTTTACTCTTATGTAGCCCCCTGCACATCAGTGGCGTTACCGTCTTGCTCGGGGTGATACGATTAATATATATATATATATCGCTCTAAAAAGAAACGACGTCATACTTATCCCAAACCCGAGGAACCTTTCGGCCAACACTTTTCAAGGGCTTCGTTGGCAAAATTATGAATAGGGCTAGAACGAAGACAATATCAAAAGGGGAAATTACTCACAGTACTGGGAGAAAGTGGAATTCGTTTAAAAATAAACTTTAATGAAAAACATTAAAATGTGAGTGGGGTTGTAAATTTAATTCCACAAGAGTGATTTAAAAAAGAAAAATGTTTCACTAACAGACTCTCCAGTAAATGCAAGGAGCAAAAAAAAAATGGTCTTTCTGTCTACACAGGCTAGGTTGATGGATTTTCAGGCAAATAGCCTCCAAGACCCGTAGCTGATATGATGAGCGAGCACTGTGCAAGACAGAAAACCAACTGTCCTCGTACGCGGAGGCACACGCTGAATTGTCCAACAAGTGTTGGCCGATCGCTGAATCCAGGACAGCTTGGGTTGTTCTTATAGTACTAATAGGGCTGCCAGAACATATATTCGCAGGGACGTGTTGCGAGACCCGCGTCTCCAATCTAAGACTGGTTCGTCCTATGTATGCCGCATCACAACAGCATTTAAATTTATAAACAACGGAACTTTTTCGAAAATAGGACAACCTGTCTTTGACGAAGGGTGGAAAAACAGGTCTAGTATGGAAAACAACACACAACTGTACTGAATAATAACAGGACGAAACACACGCCGAAACTTTGTCAGTAACAGTTTGACATTTTCTGCCAAGCCAGGGTAATTTTAAGTACAATGGACAGCGACTAGGTCCTTCGATTTTTGGCTCCTTAAACCGTTTGATCTTGATATATATATAAATTCGTATATATATATATCTATTACAAACGTGGTTGTTGTGTGTGGATAAACTGGTTGAAATTCATATTGTGTTGTTTCAAACTTTTGACTCAGAAATAATCATAGGCGCTGATGTGTGAAAAGGTAATTGTGTTTTTAAAAGCAGATTGCGTCATTATTTTTGTAACTGGTCCGTCTTTCTCTTCACACTCTTCTATTTAATCTTTTTACTCTTATGTAGCCCCCTGCACATCAGTGTCATTATTTTTGAAAGTGTGATTGTTATGATTATGATTATGTTTGAAACTAAATAAAATTCAGCTCAACGTAGTAAGTCATGTGCCTCACCTGCCAACATCTAATGACCAGTTTGGAATAATTAATAATAAATTTGGATAATTCCGGTTTTTCTCTTTTCCAATCTTCACTCTTTTTTAAAAAATTTTTTTTTTTCAATTGGAGTAATAGACTAAACTATCGCCCGGTTCACACTCCACCCACGTCTATTGAACAGGTGTAGAGGCTCATCCCTTGTTCCCTGCTTAGGATGTGGTTTCCGGTTTTTCTCTTTTCCAGTCTTTTCACTCTTACGTAGCCCCCTGCGCATCAGAATTTAAAAATAAAATTGTAAAAGGCCATTTATTGCACAAATATACCCATTATATATATATATATGTGTGTGTGTGTGTGTGTGTGTGTGTGTGTGTGTGTGTGTGTGTGTGTGTGCGCGCGCGCACGTGTACGCGCGTGCGTGTGTGCGTGCGTAGATCTATTTTCGTAGGTGATTAGTTTATGAACCTTCGTTAGATTCTAAAAGGAAAACTGAATTGGCGTCCTTTTACTTTTTAATTTTGTTCACCCAATACAAGCCCCAAGAGCCACTTAAAGTAGAATATTACTGTATGTGGTTGCGAAGGTAGATAACGGTTGATATGAGATATGAAAATTGTAAGATTTTAGTGATCAAGGACGCATCCTCTCTGGCGTATGTTTCAAAAAGTAGGGGTTCTCAGGAACAAGCTGTTTGACTGGAACTTCGCCCTTACCAGTGGAATATAAAAAGATTGAGAATGATTCGATCGGGTATACATGGCATGGTGGGGGGGGGGGGTGATCATAGCTGTAAATATCTGAACTGGTGGAATTAATGAATGTAACACGTAAAACCATTTCTTATGGACATTTCGATAGAGTAGCGAAGAGCTAGCGACGTCAGAAAGGGGTCGTCGGGTGGAAATTAATTCGTCACCTACAGGATCACGTAGACGCTTTTGTACTCCGTCATAGCTGGAAAGTGAGGATTGAGCAATTCTAGCCCAGATATGGCAACAATACTCCATTTTTGGTATGATCTGACACAAAGTAGTCAGATTAGTAGCGAACTTATCTATATTTGAAAGACCTCGTCTACTAAATTTCGAATTGACTTTTTTTCTGATTAGGAGCCCAAATTAGTCCAGCTTCTTTTAGAATGAAACCTCCAAAGTTGGAAATAGTAAAATACCAAATTTAGTAGCAACGGTTTTTGTTGATGTATTAGAATCTGACAGGCGTAACTACAAGTACGTTTTTTGGAGTAGAGAAATGCACAGAATATATTTCAAATAAAGGGGGATACATTTATTAATAATAACAGTGACACAAAATTAACCCCCACTTTATATGACCTTGTCTGTTAGTCAAATATTAATAACCTACAAGTTGGATTGGCAGCTGAAGCTACCAGTAGCGCCTTGGAATACATCTAAATGTCCAGTGCTAATAAATTTTGAATTGACTCTTTTCTCATTCATTTTTTCTATGCGCTGCTTAATTTCAGGACGTTGGTGATCATGGCTCCCCACAGTTTTCTGTCCTTTGTAATTCTTAATATATTTTGTCTTTTTCTTATCTTTCCTAAATCTTGTTCCTCAATTCATTTACTCGTGCTCACTAGGTAGGTTATGCGTTGTTTTCCTCTGTCGCTCTGACTTTCAATCTGTTTTGTGAGTATCAAATTTTCCAAACTCTCTTTCCTCATTATGTGCTATAGAAATTGCAGCTGTTGAGTATAATTTTTTAGTATTTGTCTATATTTCTGAGATGAGGTAGTATTTACAGTATTTACATTATTCGGACTATTGTCCTCATCTTTGTTGCCATTTCTACGACGTTTCGGCCGTTGTACGCTCTTGCCTTCTTCAGGTGCGAGAAATTTTGAATCGAACCCTTTATTACAGTCACTAGGGTATATGATCTTCATTCCTTGCGAAGTAGTGCCTCTTTTGGTAGTCATGAGTTATCTCCCTCTAACCCTGTAAGTTATTTGTTCACCACTGCTGTAGCGTGGTATTGACCTCGCAACTCTTTGGGTCAAGTCACAGGAACTAACCAACGTCTATATCGACTGGGCCATGTGTTCTTAAAGACACATGGCCCAGTGGATACAGAAGAGACATTACTACGCAAGGAATGAAGATCATATACCCCATTGATTGTAATAAAAGGTTTGGTTCGATATTCTTCGCACCTGAAGAAGGCCGGAACGTACAACGGCCAAAACTTTGTACAAATGGCAACAAAGATGAGGGCAATAGTCCGAATAATGTAAATACAGTATAATTTTTGTTTGCTTTTTCTGTAAAATTTCGTCGTTGCTAACATGCTTGCTCCGTGCTATTCGTAGCATCCTTCAATAGAACCACATTTCTGTTGCTTTAAGTTTCTTCTTCATCTATGAGGAGATTGTTCAGCATTCACTGCCATTACTCTACTACTGATATTAAATAGCAGTTTAGTTCTCATTTATTCGTTTCTAAGAAATTTCTTCTCTTTCTTAATATTTGCTTAGCTTTTGGAAGATGCCTTTCGCTATCTTAATGCACATTCAGATGTCAGTGTTGCAAAAATAATTTATTTTAGCCTCTATTTTAAAATACGTATTCTATATTTTGATGTACAGACTAATAGTTAGCGACTCGGAATGAGAAACCAGCGACCAAGATTCGAATTCTGGTCAATTTCGTTACATTTACTATGGGCAAGGCAACCTGGGGTTTCTTTTCAGTCTAGAAGAAAATCAACTCAGAATTCGAAAGTCAGGGTTCACACTCCTCCATTTTTTGAACAAGAGTAGAGATTTATCTCTTGTTTCTTGTTTAGGATCGGGTTTCCGGTTCCTAAAGTCTTCTCATTTTCTTTCACTCTCAGTAACCTCTTACGTCTTAGTGATATTATTACCTTGCTTGGGGTGAAATGATAAAAACAATAAAATAGTAAATTACCGTGTGGTAAGGCTGCAATTATTATTTCGGTAAAACAATTACACGGTAGATTTCAGCAACTATGGATAATCCTTTTTTGCGTTCTGCGTTGTCTCTCCACGCTACTACATAAAACGGTATCAACGAAAAGGAGCATTTCTTTTTGTTATTTGTTTTATTAGAAGGTAGTTGTAGCAGCTTGGATTCTAAGAGTTAGCAGAAGGAATTACGTCAAAGGAACTCATGTCGCACGATAGCTCGGCGTCTCTCCACGAGTGGTCTTAGTCGGTCTTTAAGTCTGGGTGTGGAAGGCGTATCGACGCTCCAGAATTCTTGCACCGTTTTCAACTTATATCCAAAACCCAAACAAAGACAATTCATCACTGTCAGAAAGACATGTTCACAAGGCACTCTAGGTAATTGTTGACCATTCTAACTGTGGCCCTCGCATTGTGTAACACTCTCTGGAAAATGATTATACATATTACTTTGTTAAGGTGTCATGATATTAAAAAGTGGCCCCTAAAGTCGAAAGTAGCGAAAATCAAAATTGACCAACTCTGGGCTTTCGAAAATTAGCCCAGTCTAAAAATGCCGCATTATTAAATCAAAATAAATATTAAAAAAGGTTTCCAAAATATTGATTTTAATTAAAAAAAAAAAGGGAGCGTCTTGCATGTACTTAAAATCCCATACGTGTCTCGACAAGTTACCAAATTTGATTTCATCCACTCGACATTTGTCAGATTAAGATATAATCTTCTACTTATTTTTTTTCTGCAGTTAACTGTGTAAAAGTAAATTTCTCGCTTTCGTTTCACTTTCACTCAAGTGGATAAATCTATTTCAAGAAACGTAAATATAAATTTACTTGAGCCATGACATCCGTATGCGCTTGCGTTGACAAAAGCTGAACAGCACTTTCTGTTAGCGTTATTTATTTATTTTAATGCCGAAAATATGAAATCGAATCCGTTGTTATGTGTATTACGAAATCAATTTCTTGTTTCCTCTTTTACGCTTTTCTCCTTCTTTGTACTTTAGTCTAAATCTTTCTTTTTTGCGTGAAAAATCCTCTTTCCAAGTCGGTTTCAAAAATCAAAGCATATGTCTTTTCTTTCCCACTTATGCGAATGCATTTAGTTTTACATGCAACACTTGCCAAATATAGAATACAACAAAACAGTTATATAACCACGCATATACAAACCAAAGAAATACTACAATTAATTCAGAAGGAAAACCTGACATATCTTACTTCTTGCTGACTGATCATCGACTTACCTGTCTGAATGAAAGTTACTGAATCATTTTTACATCATATATAAATAAAAACCATTCTCTTAAGTAACATGTTTCGTTCGTTTCGAGAAAGAAAAATTATATATATATATATATGATAAATATAGTTTTATGGTATGCTATATTTATGGTAAAAGTGCTCAGTATCAGGTAGTAGTTTATGTTTGTACGCAATCACCAGCAATGACTGACATGTCAGAAGTTCGAGTTCAAGCATGAAACAAGACTGTCGTCGTTTGGTTTTTAACCTCAGTATCCACTTTTAAATTATATCTATATCTATATCTATATCTATATATATATATATATGATTTTTATATAAAAAAATCAACATTAGACTGTAATTGGATCATTTGTATTCCATATTGAATATTTATATATAATATATAGGATACAAATCTAATCTATTTGCCTTTGACTGGGATTTATATTTTTTGGATTTTACGTCCAAACCTCTGGGCGATTACCGTAAACCCAACTCCACCTCACCCCAACCCAAGCATTATCTCTTCCTCGGGAGAGAACTTGGTTTATTGCCCGACGCCTGACGCGCCCTGAAAAGGGGAATAGCCAAGTGTGTTTGGGCATTTTTTTCACGGTGAATCCTGATGAATAGAGCGAGAAGCAGAATCAGGCCAGAGATAGGACAGGAACAGTGCGGGTTCGTCAAAGACACTGGAACAAGGAACGCCATATTCATGATTAGGATGCTCTCTGAAAGGGCATTACAAATGAAGAAAGACTTGTACCTATGCTTCATTGATTACGCGAAAGCATTCGACAAAATACGACACAAAGAATTGATGGAAATGATAGGAAACCTCGACATTTTCGGCAAAGATATAAGAATAATCAAGAATCTCTACTGGCAGCAAACGGCCTGCATACGGACAGGTAACGATCTCAGTAGATACACAAAGAGAGAAAAAGGCGTAAGACAAGGCTGTGTCTTTTCACCGGATTTGTTCAACCTATACAGCGAGAATATTTTGAGGACCCTAGATGACACACCAGGATTTATTATTGGAGGCCACAACCTGAACAACATAAGATACGCGGACGATACAGTACTGATTGCGGACACGGAAAGGAAACTGCAAGATCTCATACAGAAAGTAGCAGTGGAGAGTGACAAGATGGGACTACAAATAAACTTTAAGAAAACTGAGTGCATGGTCATCAGCAAAAGATACAACCCAAAATGCCAAATACAGGTGGGGGATAACAGAATCAAACAAGTCCAAGAATTTAAGTACCTAGGAAGTGTCCTAACAGGAGATGGAAAGTGTGACACGGAGATCCGAAGGCGAATTGGCATGGCAAAGGACGCGTTCCAGAAGATGAGCAAAATACTAACACACAGGAAGATCTCAATAGAAACGAAGAAAAGAGTGCTAGACTGCTACGTGATGTCAGTTCTTCAGTACGGCTGTGAATGCTGGACAATATAATCGAAAATGAGGACAAAACTGGAAGCGGCCGAAATGTGGTTCTACAGAAGGATGCTACGGATATCGTGGACTGAGCATACAAGCAACGACGAAGTGTTAGAAAGAATGGCAACAAAAAGGAAATTGATGCTGAGCATCAGGAAGAGACAACTGAAGTTCCTGGGACATGCAATGAGGAAGGAAAGCCTGGAGAACCTGATACTGACTGGTCAGATAGAAGGAAGGAGAGACAGAGGAAGGCAGCGGATAACATATTTGCAGGGCCTGATCAGGTGGATGACGGAACGGGGGTTGCCAGGAGCAACAGGAGCAAACATACTAAGAGCCACAAGGGATAGGGAGACGTGGAGATCCATGATCGCCTACGTCCTGAAGGGACAGGGCACATAGAAGAAGAAGATGGTCGTTAAACCAAATTCAAACCTCAACCATGCGTCTCATCAGGTTGCGACGTGGGCGCTTTCGAAAAATATTTATATATCTAAACTTAGTTATAAGTTTATTTATAAATGGAACTTTGTCTGTGTGTGTGTATGTCTGTGTGTGTGTGTGTGTCCGTTACCTATAGACTCCGAAACGGCTGAACCAACTTTCTAGAAAATTTGCACAGTTGTACTCTTAGCTAGGTTTTGTGTCGAGTTACTCCCGATAAATATCGAAAATCGATAATCGACAAAATCGGGTTATAGAAGGAGTGGTCCGATTATAATCAAATTTGATACGCTCATAGACAAAGACATAAGAAGCGATATTCAGAAGTTTCAAGGTTGCAGTTCTTACAATAGTGCAGAAAATCGATAATATATATATATATATATATATATATATATAAGGCAAGATGTTTGTGTCTCTGTCTTTTTATCTGCCTATATGTCTGTATTTTTTTCAGCCCTTCTATTTTGTTTTTTGCTTCGGGTTTGGCTTTAAGTAGGTATAATTGTAGTTCTTAGTCTCAGCCATGATATGATTTACTCAGAGGACTTATTTAGCCTTCAAAATTCAGTTTACGACAAAAAACAACTTATTTGATATCGATACCAGGAAATCAAAATTTGCCTTACATCCATTCAGTTTTCTTTTAGTCTACGATTTCTCTTTAACTGGAAACAACTATTGCTTTTTAGTCTTTCGTGCCAACGTCCAAAGAGTCCGAGCTCCAGGACCATGGATTAGTTTTAAAGCTTTCATTACACCCAAGCAACGCCGGGCTATACTGCTAGTATATATATATATATATATATATATATATATATATATATATATATAGGGGGTGGAAAGTGGAAAAAACAATCCTCCCTCATCATCTTTTAACATATAAAAAGATTAAATATATGCGCACGTTCAGTTCTGAATTTAATGATCACGTCTGATGTATCTTATTTGTTTAAATTAACCAATCATATCACTTGGTCTTTTATCGCTATCTTTTTTTAATTATCCCACAATGAACCAACAGTAGTTGTGTGAGAAAAAGTGATATGCTGTAAGATCCGGGATACTGTTAATAAAATGAGAGATAATTACAAACGATAGACATCAATATATATATATATAAGAAGCTGAATGTGAATGAGATACAGTGGATGCCAAAATTTAAAATTAAATTTTTGCATCTTTATTGCTTATGAAGATTCTTCAACGTTATGTGTGCTGACTTGACATCTCATCTTCGTTCACTTTCCTATTGCTGTAACGTACCTTCTTTGTGTTTTTTTATAATTGTTTTTGGTAATTTTTCTGATGAGCTTTCCCATTTGGTACCTATATTTCACGAATTTAAGTACAATACTATATTGGCAGCCAGGTCTCATCATTTCAATGATGAAATTGCTAGATGTAACCATAAGTTGTATACTAATAGAACTCTTCTTTCATTCCGGTTAACGATAATTTTCAAAAGTTTAAATTACAGCATCAGTCATCAAATCCGTTCTTTTTTTGTCCACTCAGTATATTTTACTTTCAGTAGCCCCTTGCTTCTTAATGATTTTTAATCTTTTTGCTTGAGGTAAAATGATTTTCCTCCCACAAGAAAATAAGTAAATAAATAAATAAATAAATATACGAATAAAAAAAACAAAGAAATAAACAAAACCGACGTTTGTTGAGTTTCCCCCACCTACGTCTCTCTTATAAGTAACTTGCAGTATAGCCCGGCGTTGCTTGGGTGTAATGAAAGCTTTTAAATTAATCCATGGTCCTGGAGCTCAGACTCTTTGGACGTTGGCACGAAAGACTAAAAAGCAATAGTTGTTTCCAGTTAAAGCGAAACCGTAGACTGAAAGAAAAATGAATGGATATAAGTCAATTGATTTCCTGGTATCGATATCAAATTTTCTGCACTATTGTAAGAACTGCAACCTTGAAACTTCTGAATATCGTTTCTTATGCCTTTGTCTATGAGTGTATCAAATTTGATTAAAATCGGACCACTCCTTCTATAACCCGATTATCGATTTTCGATATTTATCGTGGGTACCTCGACACAAAACCTAGCTAAGAACACTCGCAGACGTTTATAGTACAGTTATGTAAATTTGTAAGAAAATCGGTTCAGAGATTTCGGAGTCTATAGGTAACGGACACACACACACACACACACACACACACACACACACACACACACACACACACACACACACACAAGGTTCCATTTACAAATAAGTTTAGATTTAGATACTAAAACTCTTACTAGTCGGAAGAACGAAACGAATTTTCCCACTTTCTCATTCTCTTTCACATTATTAGCATTATATATAGATTTGTATATTTTAGCCACCATAAAAATTATGCGTGAATATTATTAGTAAATTAAGGTAATATATTCTTAATAGCTATCTTTTCATCTAATGATTCGCTTTCATGGATTAATATCGTTTAATTAAAACTATTAACTAACTGCTAAGCCCGGCGTTGCTCGTGGTTTTTAGTGATTATGTTGAAATGGAAAGGTCATGTACTTATTCAAAAAACTCCAGTATGAGGTTGCTGTGACGCGTAAGTTCAAAAAAGCGAAGTAAGTATTAGTTTTTGTTGTATTTGTAAAACGGAATTCATGCTTGGCCAATTTTGCCAATAAACGGGAATAATGTATGTACAATTGGAAGAACGGTGGAGGGCGTTACAAGAGCCTGTAATATGATGCGATGACGTTGTGATGCAGAAGAAGTGAATGTATTGTTCCTGCAACGCCGGAAGGGTTGGCACCTTGTAAAAAACATGAAATTCTTAAAGGCATATGATGAGGTAAAAATTACAAAAAAAGACCTGAACAGTCAGCATCTACCTAAGCATTTTGTAGAAATAAACGATCGCAAGAAGGAAAATTTTCTATTAATTTTTGCCGCACCCTGTGTGTCAACGGAAATTTTTGTACACATATCAAAGCATCAGACATTGATCTACCAGTAATTCAATTTTGGATGAGTTTGAATGAAGCGTTTTGGAGAAATGCATAAAAGTGCACAAAAGACCACCCGAAATTATGTTTGTCGTTGATTTTTGACAAACCCTGTATATTGATTCGAAAAGATTTTTAGTGCATCAAAGTTTAGGACATTGATCTGCAAGTTACCTGATTTTGGTTGAATTGGCATAAGGCGTCTCGTAGGAAAAGAGTTCGTAAATTCTAAGCACTTCAGTGATTTCTGCCGTACCCTTTAAATCGATTGAAAAGATTTTTGCGTACATCAAAGGTTCATGTCATGATCGACAAGTGACCCAAATTTGGTTGAAATCGGACCAAGGTTTTTGGAGGAATAGGGTTCGCTAGAATGAAGACACCTAAATATACATACAGACATATCTATTTATATATATATATATAAATTATCTTCTAATTCATAAATTCTCTCTTTCTTAACAAATTTAGCGTTTTTATACTGTTATTAATCGTGATTAACACTTATGTTCATATTCGAGTTGGTTTTATCACAACTTTACTCAGGCCATAGATCTACATCAATGAGCAGACAGCAAAAATCATAAACAAAAAAAAAAATAAGCCCTCGGTGAAACACGGTAATTCTGAAATAGTGAGTTTTTATCCCAAACTCTGAAATAGTGAAATTTACCCAAAATGTCCACGGATAATGTATTGGCAGTTGGCCAGGTCTCAGGGTTAATCGAGCTAAGGATGATACCCTTTGCTATTTAAATTCAGGAAATGTCAAATGAACACGATTGGTTAGCTTTGAAAATAAGGATGGCTAATAGATGATAGCGACTACTTTTTCTCCAGTGTCTGTGTTTACTCGTAAACCGTATTGAACATATAAATATGGCGGTTAGCCAATTTAAGGACATATCTAACTTTATTGGATTAATGTAGAATTTCTCGTATTATTAATAATATTACCTTATGTGGAAACATTCAGCATTCATTGACTTAACAGTCAACGCTACAATTGCTTGAAATTCTACTAAAAATATTTCAGCAAAACAGGTTTCTCAAGTTCAGTAGCTGTTATCGCTCTTTCCAGTATTGATGGGGTTTTCATTCTTATAGTTTTTTTTTAAGTATGGCACGTCAGCATCCTGGTTATATCGTCATTTTAATTGTTGCTGTTTTGCAAGGTCTTTAAGTGACGTGATATCTACTATTTGGTTTGTGATTAGACACAAATTACAGCGAAATAACAGATAGATAAATAAGAGTTGGGCAATCATTAGAGTTTTAAAAAATAGACAGTATACTGCAGGGTACGCATTCAAAATATTTTAAGTCCTTTAAGAAAATGCAAATATGATGGTTGTCAAACAAGTGCTTTCATTGGGAATACACTTTTATTTTTAATATCAGATATTCAGGAGAAGTGTTCTTCACAGTCAGTATCTCCCTATTGCGCTAAAAAGAACCGAGTCAGAATCTCAGTTAAGTGCCATGATACACGCTTGGGCGATCATGTCTCGAAAGAGACAGGACTGACTTTGCAGGTTATCCCGTAGTAGGTTTCCATTACTTTCTGCGGTAGACTGGTTGCCAGCCAAGTCTATAGAACCCTATCCTGTTATTTAACCCATAACTGGCGGGAAGTGACGGATTTATATCTTTCCCACGGGTATTTGCGCGTAAGTTAATGCAAGGAATTAAAATGGAATTCGAACTCGGCTCCCCCGATTCCTCGTTCCGAGTCGATATCACTGCACCACAACTGAGGATGTACCTGGTGCTAAATCTGTCAGAAATCAATGTATTTATAAAATAATTTCTGACGAGCCTTTTTTTCTGGTGCCTCGACCACATGAATTTAAGTGCGCAGTTAGCTTGGCTTTTACTGTTGATATAGTTAAATGTAACTGCCATTACTACTCCCATAGTTTCTTTTCTCGCACTTTCCGCCTGTGGAACTTACTTTCGATTACTTGCTTCCCCGATAGCTACAATATCAAAAAATTTAAATGCAATGTCAATTGCGATCTTCTATCTTCTTGAATCCCAATCATCTTTTATTCTTTCTCCAATACCCCTCGTACTCAGTCTTTTGTCTCACTATAACCCCCTACGCACTAGTGGCATCTCAGCCTTACTTGAGATGAAATGATTAAAAAAGAAAAAAATCGATTTAGAGAGCTGAGTAATTAAATGTTAATTATTCCGGTGTTAGAATTCTGGGCGTATTAGACATTTGTTTCAGAAATTGGTGCTATACACCCTGCGTAGTGTTGAATCAGACAAAGAGTCATGCTTTTATAAAAATAATCACTGTGCAAGCGAAATAAATATTTACATAGATATGTGGATATTTAGTTTAAATTAATAAAATGGTCATTTCTCGAGGGCTAGAATTCAAGTTTTATTGATTATTTATATATTGCTAAATCAGTAAAAGAAAATTCGAATACTTAGAAAATATTCTCCGTCCAGTGCTTAAAACATATTTACATTGATATATGTATATGTAGTTCACTTTATCAAAATCAATTTAAATGCAAGTGAATTGCAATTTACGCGTGTTTGAATATGTTGCTAAATAACTTTGCATTACTATTGACTAAATATTTACTTCCCGTAAAGAAAAGAGTAAGAGATATGAAAGACAACCACATGGGACTCTATTGTAAGTTTCTTCATCTTTATTTTTTTTCCGAATGAGATCGAGAAAATTCAGAGGCAAAAGACTCGACGTTATAAGTTTATATAGTAAAGAATATAGATCATTTATAAAAGAGAAAGAGAGTAAAAAAGTTTGTTTATGTACACATATAGGTAAACATGTTTGTGTTCTTGTTTTTATGCCTGCTCAGAAGCACGAGGTTATCAGCTCATAAACATTACAATACATTACTAGTTTTATTGACGAGCGTATGTTAAAAAACAAAGAAAAAAGAAAAAAACAGTTATGCTAACATAATACGAAAAAATGCATTGGATACCTTTGAAAGTGAGTCAAACGCTTCAGCTTAGTAGATCCCTTTGAGGGGCTGCTTGGAGGCACGTTTATGTCTATCTAGGCTATTAAACAAAAAAATAAAAATAATAAAGAAATATATTCATTCACACGCATTCTCACTCGTCTAAAATACGCATACACATTTACATATAGTTTATTATAGCCCTGCTCACGTGCATGTGCCTGCTCGTACACAAAGATGGAGGAAAGGAATAGTGGAAATCTTTGATTGAACTGATAATATTAAGAGCTTAACGTATTTTAGTAGTAAGTGAGTAAATGAAAAGCAATGATGTCAATCCGCAGTCGACCATTACAATCGAGTTTATAGAAGGGGTGTCAGCTCAATGAGATATCTCTTTCAATGACATCCTTTCAGTCGGCCCACTTTACTGTCTGTGCGTCTCACCGCTGTTCATTAGATTTCCTTTGCCTTTTTGTAACCACATCCCCTACATCTAGTCACATTCATCGGCGATCCTTACCTTGAGCTAATGATCGCTAAATGATCACCAAATGAACACCCAATTCATCGGTTTCTTTAGCACAAGACGCCCATTGTGCCATGCAACCATAACTGTTTCTCATTTCTTGGTTCAAGCTACACAATTTTTCATCATTCGCATTATTTTGGCGCCTTTTCCTTCAGTTTGCTTTTGTCGTTGTTTTTCCCAGCTTCATGTTCGCCTCTGATTGCCTTCGTTGCATTTACAACTAAGTTTTATCTCATTAGTTCTTATATTTTTTGAGTAGCGTCTCGTATATATATATATATATATATATATATATATATATATATATAAATGAAAACTAGCACAGGATATATTTAGTATACGTTCATCTTGGTTTTACGTGTGTGTAAATATATATATGGATAGATAATAGATAAAGATTGATCGATAGAAACAGAAAGGAATGCAGATATAAACACACAAACGCATGCACACGTATATATATATATATATATATACAGTTACAAAACACGAACACACACTCATAAAAATTCGCACACACAGACATATATATATATATAGAAATTGAATTGCTTGAACATTATTTTTTATCGATACTCGTATTTAAGTAGACATTCTGTTTTTAATGAAACAGTATTATATATTTATATCTACTGGCCTGATTATTTACGATAAATTTTTATTACGAAAATGTGTGCCATTCGGCAGGATTCGAACCTGTGACCCCTAACTATATAGGGGAAGCTACCATTTTATGCTACTAACGTCTTAGACCTCTCGACCACGAATAGCCTCCAGTCTAAACGAGGTTTTTATCAAGCCTATATAACACAATTTTCGATCCATCGTAAACAAACATATCTGCTCTGAAATGATATGATAGTGTGATATATATATATATATATATATACTGTGTACTGGTCTAATTTTATTATGTCCCAAAACTAAATAATTAAACAATCAATCAATCGATCAATCAATCAATTATACAATCAATCAATATATATATATATCTGTTCTTTTATGGAAACAACACACACACACACACACATACATACATATATATATATATATATATATATATATATATATATATATATATATAAGTACACTCACGGATACTCATATGTGCGCATCATGCATGGCGCTGAACCTGTTCAAACTTATCCAAACTGTTTACTGTACGTTTTCTGAGACCAAGGGATAAAAATAGTTTTGAGCGAGTGAAGCCTATTGGTCTTGGCAAAGGTCATCGTTTTTCAAACATTGTGGACTGCTGCTACAGAATCACAAATAAAGAACTGTACAAAAAACAGAAACCACATCACTTGAGGACTTTCAACAGCAACAACAGCTAAAGAAGAAATTATCTTGTAAATTGGAAGAGAAAATAATGATATTACCCTTACAGACTACTTCAAGCAAAAGGTTAAGAAGGAAACCCCTATGACTACTGGAAAAAACACTTACTGCACTTGAGAAACGTGTTTTCTTGAAAAATTCTTTTAAGAGGAAGATTATATAACTTTCAACTGACAGTGGCACTGGCTGCTCGGTCAATGAATGCAGAACGTTTCTTTATAAGGACACGACTAATATTATCATTCACATTTTAATATTTACGTATATAACTATATATATATATATATATATATATATATATATATATATGTGTACCTATGTATGTGTGCCTATGTACATACATACCTACTCGCATATACATGCATACGTTTTATTGACTGTGTGATGCTTGTAGGCATAAATAATCTTTTCTTTTTTGCACCGAATAGCGTTTATCTGTGTTCATATTGACTTCAACCAATGTACATATGCGTGCGTTCACGAATATATGTCTGTATATTATATATACAGGTGGCTCCAAAAGTAGATATACATTATGTTTATTAACATGTTGTTATAATCAATACATTTTGTGAGTACGTTTTTTCATTAATGTATATCTACTTTTGCATATATATATTCATCCTCGATAATGGCTAAAAGTAAAGCTGAAAGCGTAGGAATAAACAGAACATTCTAAATATATAAATAAATAAATAAATAATCTTAATCCCAGTACCTTGTCGGTCATTTCTAATGAAATTTGCATGAAATAAGAGATTTCTGCTCAAATACACACACACACATATACACACACACACACATATACACACACACATATACACACACATACACAAACACACACGAATATATATATATATATATATATATATATATATATATATATATATATATGATTTAGAAATGAATATTGTTTTATTTGGTAATAGTGGAAATTCCTATTTTTCACAATTTTAGTATCGGGTTATAGTCCACAAATAAACTTCTTAAAGTTTAATTTTAACCGTTACTTTTCCTACATATCCTCATAAATGGTTGTTCTTAACCCTTACTCTCACCGATTATGCATGAATCTCCTTCAGTAATCCACTGTCTTGTGTAACTCTTGGGACTTGTACTGGATGGACATTAGTGAAAAAACAAAAAAAAAATATATACAATAGTAGTAATGGCTGGTTTCACAGTATAACATCCTAACAACCCTGCCGCGCGCCTACATATGATGTGCAAATATTCAATAAATAATGTCTTACTTTCCACTGGTTTAATTACCTACGGTCAATCCCAGAAACAACCAATTCATAAGTTTTACTTAATAGTCGTCCCAAGGCGCAAGAATAATAATGATGCTGGTAATTCAGAGATGGCAAAGACAAGACATAACTCTTTTAAGTGGATATGATGGACACTCCCGTATGAGCGTCCAGCAGCACTTAGAACCTAGCAATCAGTCTACATGCACATATGATTTGATTATAGTGGTAAAGGCTTGTACAGAACTAACTACACTTTTAGGGTAAAAACAAAAAAATAAAACAACAAAAAAGAACAAATAAAAAACAAACAAACAAAAAAACAATACAGATAATTAAGTGCATATAGTGAGCCACAAGGTCTCCAAACAGCCTACCTTTGGTTTGGAATTGTCTTTCTTCTAGATTGGTTGCCAACCAAAGGTAATGCGCCCAGTCTACTATAATAATTAACCTATGGTTAGAATTAAACGAATAAATGTATTGATAGTTTTTTAAGGATATTTTGCGCTTAAACGAACGTAACAAACGACTTGAATTCGGTTCTTATTACGATTCACTGCGAATAACACTACCGGCAGATTTAAGCATATATATATATATATATATATATATATATATATATATATATATATATATATATATATATATCTGAAGCATATTTTCCTTCAAACATATTTCATTGAATGATATACACATATTGTTTCTACTTATTTTTATACTGATCATTTTCAGTTGTTTAATTAGTTTGGTTTTTCTTTTAATCCAAGTACTTCCGACCTTTTCTAAGATCATTTTCATGAGTAAATTACAAAATCAAAATTATTCTAACTACAGTAAAATCTGCATTTCGTTGTGAATTTGATCTTAATGATCTTGATGAATTTCATCATAACATTAAGATGTTAAGAAAGTGATTTGACAATTAGAAAGGATTAATATAAAAATAAGTAGATACAATAATGCGTGTATTATTCAATGAAGCACGCTTGAATATATATATATCTTATTCGGTACTTTCCGTGCTTTCAAAAACATATCCCCCGCGTATACGAGAAAACGTTGGTAATTTCTTCTTCCATGTAATTTTCAAAGACACAATGTAAACTTTTAAATTATTCCAAATTTTTATAAATAGCTAATCAGAAGTTACAGAAAAAAGAATTACTGCTAGTTTGTGGGTGGATAAAGAGTGGTTAACTGGAACAAGATCTTGACCCGATGATCTGGAGCTTGAAATCTAATTGTAAAAATTAATTAACAAAATTGCAATGGTATAAAATAAACTGGCATCTGGTAGCTTTTTTACTTGACTGGTCATATAACTACTAGCAGTCCTGTAATATGTCCCCAGCGGATAAGGCGATACTACTTAATTATAAATGTCGTCCCTTGATATGTTCCGTTATGCAAATCGTGCGATAAATTGTATGTAATTCAGCGTACATGTTGGTGATTGATTTTAAGTGATTTGACAAGTATGAAAATCTAATCTAAGGTCTATATGTTCTTTTGTATAGCTTCAGTAGACAGCAATTAGGTTTGCACTCAAACTGCCAGTGAAAAATAAATGACAATTATTTATTCTCGGCATTTGTTAAATAAAGGCATTAACGCAATTTGTCACTCACAATCAATCAAAATTTGGATTATGATTTCTTTTGCAAAAGATTGCCCGATTTCTCATTAGAAATACGTAAATTATTATCTAATTTAGGACGGATTTGTTCTTAATAAAATAACAGGGAGATAATGAAGTGAAGTTACCCATGTTTCCACGCAGAAAAAAAATCACTTCATTTACGAATGGATTACTTTATTACATACACTCAGTGAATTTATGAGAATTTTTATAATAATACATTAATCTATTCGGAATAATCCCCTCCTCTCTTAGTTGTTATAACAGCAACATTTCGGCCATTATAGTCTCCGATCTTCATCAGTTGCTTTTCGTGTTCGGTAACTATTTTTTTTTCAATTGTGAACGTTTGCCTTGTTTTTAATCAATTCATCCCTAGCAAGGAGTTAATGCCATTAAACCTCAAGAGAAGTCACTGAGAGTACAAGAGAATTAAAAAGCCTTAGAAGGAACCGGAAACCCAATCCTAAACAGGAAAACTCTACTCCTGTTTAAAAGATCGTAGTGGGGGGAGTGTAAACCGGACGATCGACGAACCTATCATTTTAGCCGAACTGATCTAGTTAGGCTTATCAGGCTTTAGCAGGTTATTTAAAGCCAGAAAATATTTTTAGAATATAAGAACCGCTTGGAAATAAAAATGATCTACTGATACGTCCTACTAATTAATCCATAGCTGAGCGGAGATTCGTACTTTTTTGTAGGGTATTTGCCCGTAAGTGAATATAACGAACTCGACTGGAATTACAACTCGGCTACACGACTTCACATTTTGAGCTGTTATCCATTACACCACACGCTAGCTTAAAGCACTAGATATTCCCTAGTGGTCACCTATCTAGGTACTAACTAGGGTCGACTACTTTGTTTAACTTACCGGTGTTTGAATGTGATATAGACGTATGCCTCGGTAATCTGGAAAGAATTAACAGATAGGATATATTGTGTAGCAATAACAATGGAATGAGATGAAGGCATTGAATAAAGTGCTAGGTGCAAAATACCCAGATAGTTACCAAATAGGACAAATAACTTCAAAAAATCCCGGAAAGCCCAATGGCCGAAATGGTGTGAACCTAATCAACTAGTTCGATTAAATTAATATATTCTATTTACATTCTATTTTTTACATTAGCTTTTTTTAAAATAACTTTCATAATCATTGAGTCTTTACACTTTTAGTAAGTGATGCCTTTCACTAAAGATCAAGTGACTGCAAGTCTCGACATAGAGAGATGTCGTCAGTATTTTCGCAGATTTGCATAATGCTCTTTAATGTTTTCAAGTCTTCTTTGGATTTTTGCTGAGTAATTGGTCATGATTAAATGATTTTGACAGAAGAGCTGAACAAACAGAATTGACAAAGTTTGCAATAATCAATAAAAAAGAAAGAAAGGATGGCAAAAATGGTTTGACTTGTTTTGTTTTACGGCATATCAACCTCAATGGGTTATTTAATGTCGACGAGACTTTTACAATAGATTCGTATGAATAGAATATCGATTCTTTGGAAGAAATCAGTGTGTAAATCAGTGTGTAAATCAGATTTCATTGACGCATTTTCGTAAAGAAGGTTTTACCGAGAGTCAGATGTATTGATGGTAAATTATTTTTCCCCGTCTCCCGTTCGTGTGTATTTGTAAAGAGTAGATGCCTTACATGTCCCTTATTAAACCATAAAAAGTACCATAAAAAATTAACATTTATTAACCCCTCATTTACAAGAATCCTTAAGGAAAATTCTGTTCGAAAACACAAGCATTCTATATAAATCACAATATCAAAAACATATCGCTATTAGAGAAGCACTATATATAAAAAAATTTCTCTCCTATAATCAACCTTACATTATTTAATGGTGGAAATGGAGGATTGACATTTTTCTTTAACAGAAAGTTGCTCATGCAATTTCCAGTTACATAAGAGCTTGGAATGGATGCTTCTTATTGAAAAACAAAACAAAAATCAATTATTACGTTACAGTCAAAACACGAGGAAAATAAACAACAGCAATGACATAAACACCGTTGAAAATGGTTATAGAAGCAGCCAAAAGCGCTTGGAGTGATAAATATTATGGACAATTTTTATATTCATTATCTCCAAAAAAAAAAAAAAAAAAAAACGACGGGAAAATATTAGGATGCTGGAAAAAAAATCAAATCTTCCTTGTCGGTCGTATTCAATGAAAGATGTTTGAAAGAATGATTGCTGCTCAAATATACATTAATATATATATTAATTAGGCAAGCAGAGGTGATGAAATTCTAGTCATTGTCCTAAAAAAATGTACCTCTGAGCTGGCTCCAGTCCTTTAAGTATTGCCCCACTGCTACCTGATTTCCTGCTTGTTAGAATTCCTCCTCTGTAGTTCCTGTTTTTAAGAACTCTCCAGAAGCCTCTGATTCTTCTAATTATTTCCCTATTTGCCTCTTATCTCTTTTTGACAAGGTATTCGAGGCTATTAAGAAATAGGCATCTCACATCTCACAATCTTGTTTGTCGAGAACCTCAAGATGAATAGTAGAAGATATCTGCCAGGTCTAGATGATAATAATATATCAGGCGCTTGATAAGAATGGATAAGCTCGAGTTGTTGCTCTTGGTATCTCGAAAGCATTTGACAGAGTCTGGCATGCTAGCCTTTTGTGTAAGGTCCAGAGCTACGGCATTTCTGGACGATTGTTTGATTTAATCCAATCGTTCCTATCAAGTCTTGAAATGAAAGTTGTTTTGAACAGGCAAACTTTTATACAAACGCGGGCGTCCCTCAAAGCTCTATCCAAGGTCCTTCACTTTTTTGATCTTCATCAATGATGTAATCAGTTTCCAAGTAGTCATCTTTGCAGATTATACTAACAATTACTTCTGTGTCAATTAGAAATCCGCCAAGGCTGACAAAGTAAATCTGGCTGCTGCTCTTCAAAATGACATAAATCTGTGATTTAATGGGGTAGGAAATTGCTTGTCAGTTTAATGCCTCCAAAACGAAATTGCTCTCCTTTAAACACCATGTCTTGCCTACCATAAGAATGGATAACGCTAACCTTCTAGAGTGCAACAAACTTCATCTCCTTGGCCTTACTCTCTCAAATGATCTGAAATAGAAAGGCTACATTAAATTCATAGCTGCCTCTGCTGCTATGAAATTCTGTGTAAAACCAGAAATTTTTTTCTCGTCAGAATTCATTTTGCACATTTATAAATCTACATTGAATACTGTTGCCATATCTGGTCAGATTCTTCTACTATTCATCTTGAGGTTCTCGACAAAATCCAAAGAAGGATCTGCAATATAATCAATCCTGACTTAGCAGCTCGCCTTCAGTCACTTTCTCACGTCAGGTAACTTTCTACTGTTTTTTCTACAGGTATTTTCATGACAACTGCTGTGAAGTTAAGAAACAAACAGGAAAGTGTTTGAGTGTGCGTGTGGAGGGTCATGAATTCGAAAGCAGAGGAGCAGAGGTTGTCGAGAAAAATGAAAAGAAAGGTAGATAGAAAGAAAGAACGGAAGGAAGGGGAAAAGAAAGAGGGAAGGATAACGAGAAAAGAATAAGATATAAAGATAGGGGCATACGCAGGTCAAGAGGGGTAGAGAAAAATAGATACATTAAAAAGGTGAATTAAAGGTAATTAATGTGGAGAAGTTTGTCACATTGTTCAGCAGTGATATTTCAGTTATGCCGACTTCGAAGTTTCGTGAATGCATTATTGCAATGTCTTAAGCGTCAGTTACTTTTTCTGCTTTTCAAGAAACTTCAGATCGACATGACTGAAATAAAGCTACTTAGCTGAGTAACAAACTTTTCCACATTAATTCTATTAACGCTCTGTCATTATCTTCATATCGAGCACTTTAAGACAAAAATCTACTTGTCTAAAATGCCTTTCTACCAGTAAACTACTGAAAAAACAGCAATTTTGGTTCTAAACAACATTATAACTATATATATATATATATATATATATATATATAAACAATTTTGGTTCTAAACATCATTACAATTTAACTATATATACTTATATATATATATATATGTATATATATATGTGTGTGTATTGGTAATAATAAAACAATGCTTAATGTAATATAATAGACCAATTATGTATATATTAATAAACCTACATATTATCCTACGTCTATAGTACGACTCGGTATTTCATGCACTATGCAATCATCAGATGTATACTGTGAACTGGCCATTCCGAGATTTGAAATTCTGCTTCTCACGATGTTAGGGTAGTTATATATTATAATACTGGAATGATATTTGTTAATATAATTAACTTGGACTACTCCAGCAAAAACATCATGGTCCCCGGTAAAAGATATTACAAACTGATCTTGCTACACAAAATTGAGAGTGCCATAAAAAGTACGAGGTAGAAACTTCTCCAAACACAAAAAAGAACACTACATTTGGAATGAAACCGAGTCTTATGGATTTAAATCCTAAAAAAACTTCACCATGTGACGAATAACTGTTGGTTTGACAAAGATTTATTCTCAGTGGTTAACAAAATCAAATTTACAAATACCACCCATAATCTGCAGCAAGAAATGCGAAATGATATTTCTACGATCAACCAATCTGATAAGATAATTAACAAATCAGATAAGAGCTATAAAATGTTCCTAACAACTGGGAAAATGATATCAACAGTGAAGAAAAAAAAACAACAAAAAAAAAGAAACAGTTAAGTAAAATCGATGATAGAATCCACAAATTACACAAAAAACAGCCATTCATTACAGTTAAAGATCACTAATAGAATTACCTAAACAACCCTCAATACCGACTACTTAATCCATATAAAAATAATATCAGTAAAATCAGTAAAACCATCCTGGAAAGAGCGTGTAAATACACAAAAAATACTTTACGAATTAACCAGTGGTGAAACACGGCCAAAGTTATAGAATGGTTTACTCAAACAAAAACCAAAAAAAAAAAAAAACTTAAAAAAAAAGAGTCTACATTCATATAGTTTGGTATTTGTGCCTTTTATCCGTCCATTACCAAAGAACAGTTAACGGCTGCTTTAAATTTAGCAAAAACTTACCGCCTTTTTAGCGACTCGAGGAGAAATATCATAAGACAGGCAGAGAAATCTATACTATTTCATGATAGTTGCCTGTGGACTATAACCCAGACTTCTGCACTGCTATGTCTTTTATAAAAACTATTTATCTTAAAACAACTAAATAACTCTAATTTACTAACCAAAAGAAGTGAATTGATGATTGCATGCAAACAGAAATAAATATCTGCTCAAATACTTTGACATGGATTAATATGGATTTTTATATATAGAACTTTTTACTATTATTATTATGAGTCGTTTTTCCCTCAAGATAAAAACAATAAACAATCCCTCTTGATACACACGTACAAAATGTATACACTTTGCCCTAAAGATAGTCTCCCTATTAAATCAATTGTTGCGTTTTTACTTTTTAAGTTTAAGTTTTAGTTAAAATTAAATTAAGTTATAAAACAAAAAAAATAGATGTCAAAAATATCATTTCTGTATTATAATATATAACTAGTCTAACATCGTGAGAACCAGTAATTCAAATCTTAATGATTGCATAGTGCATAGAAATAGAATTATATATATATATATATATAAAATATCGCACATTGATTACTGGTGCTAATAAGACAGTACACGATGTATAATAATCGATCTATAATTTATATCATTAATAAATATAGATTCTTTTTCTAACTGGTAGCACTCGTTCACAGGAGTGCATGTGATATAATCAATATACCCTCATATCATATTAGTATTAGAAATATAAATAAAAGAAAAATAAGTTAATGAAATAAAATACAGTAAATAAATAAATAAATCGCATTCATATTTTGAGCCTCTTTTCTAATGGCCATTACCACGACGAGGTCGTGCCGTTACACATGACATCACATTAGATCATTTTAAACATTCAGCTTTCCCAAGAATACTAGGATATAGACAAAAGAATTATAACTACGGCTCAGACATCATATTGGTTCTTGATAATGACTGAATAGTTGAAAGAACTTGAGCAAAAATAACAAAATATGAACTTCGGACAGTTTATCCACAACTTCGATATTTATCCACAATACTCAACACCTTATCCGAAAATTTGGAAAAATAGAATAAAAACAATCAGCAGTTGTTTCTTGTCGGTTCTTTTTAATCAAATTTGTTTGTTTGTGTGTGTGTGTGTGTGTGTGTGTGTGTGTGCGCGAGCATGCGCACACATACACATGTAGCATAAAATTTGCATATGCGATATACAGTGTGAACATGGGAAATAAACTATGGTAACATTGACTTTCACTTTCAAGCTTAAAGCAATCTTCAGTTCATGGTTAATACTTCTATGAATAACTCGCAAACCCTTTATATAGGTCACTGGGGAATTAAACGAAATGGGAGAATGAGGAAACCACCCTTTGCTATTTTTTCTTTTGTTTTTTTAAACCTAATACTTTTGTTTATTTATAGTTATGACCGTGAGTTTATTTATTTACCATTTCAAATTTATTATTTTATTTAGTTTTATACTTCATTTTTTAAAATTTAATATTCCTTTCTGGTCTAAATTTTGGGGTTTTAAATAACATTTATTAGATATAGGTTATCGGATTTTATTTAGTCTTTTGACTCATGAAGTGGTTGTAGGTAGCGTTGCAGAAATTTAAAAGAATTAGGAGGTAGGAAGTTCCTTCCTTCCTTCCTTCCTTCCTCCTCTTCTCTTTAACCCCTCAGTGGCCTATATATAGAGTCCTCGAAAGAGGTAGTGATATATAATCTAAAGAAAGGAATGGCAGCCTGAAAATGCTTATTATTATTATTTCTGTGTTCACTATCTATCTATCTATCTATCTATCTATCTATCTATCTATCTATCTATCTATCTATCTATCTATCTATATGTGTCCGTGTGTGCATTTGTGTAATACCTTTCAGTGTTATCGAACCGTCTATCTGTATGTATTGAACCTTTTCTGTTTATGTAAAAATGAAACAATTTTACGTTTTGATAAATAAGCAATTCATTTAGATATATGTGTTGTATCTTCTGAGGACTTGGAAATACAATTTAATTTATAGCTTAATTAAATAAATAAATGGTCACCAATTGAAACCGACGTCAGGAGGATATGGGTAAAACAAGTGTAAAGATCGAACTTTATAATAATGAAACGGCAACATAAAGTGGAAAAATCTTCTGTCTTGTCAGGTCAGTCATATATCAAAAGACACGTGATTGCCCAAACGTGTATGAACCCTTCTTTGTTTTAATGAAAATATGATACAATATGGGCGATTTTGTAGCCAATAAATTAGCCGTGGTGTAGATCTACTGATAAATATTTCAATTACTATGAACTGAATATATGACAAATAAGAAAGTTGTTGATAGCAGGTTCAAAAGTAAAAATGAAAGAACAAGTAGTCAAGGAAAGCAAGAAGAAAGGACTAACCATCTTGATGAACAGGCTAACATACAAATGATATATTGGGAACAATAAAATTAATACATAAATTGATACCTTCTTTTTTTACATATATTATGAACATTTTACTTAAAGTTTGTATTTTCTTGATTTCAAAATAAAACTTGGAAATCTTTCAAAAAAATTACAATGAAATTCTCACTTCCCAAAATTGTAGTCTATAATTGTAGTTTAATTATATGAAAAAAAAAAATGTCGTTAATTTAAACTGACGTCAGGTAGATATCGGTGAATCAAGCGTGGAAATTTAACTAAAATAATAATAGTGTATTAATACAAAAACGAAATTAATATGTTTAATATAATGTATTTGTTCTTCTATGTGTTGTGTACTTCCAGGATATTGACGATAATGGCTCTCCACAATTTCCTGTCTTTTGTAGCTCTTAATATATTTTGTCTTTTTACTATCTCTTTCAAACTCTGTTTCACCATCCATTCGCTCAAGCTCACCAGGTAGGTTGTACGTGACCTCTCTCTGCCACTTTTACCTTCAATCTCTTCTGTGAGTATTAAATTTTCCAAACCTCCTTCACTTTTTTTTTTAGTTTATAACTATAGCTTAAATATAATTAATAAAAAGGTCGTCAATTTAAACTGACGTCAGGTTGATATCAGTGAAACAAGCATGAAGATTTAACTATAATAATAATAATAATAATAATAATAATAATAATAATAATAATAATAATAATAGGCTTTATTCTTGCAGCGCAAGACCAAAGTCTTTTCACTAGGAACTTTTAGGCACATATTATACATAATAATGTGGTTCTAAAATGCAGGTTCTGTGATAAATACCAAGGAACAATAGATCATCTAATTTCAGGATTTTCTGAACTTGCCCCAAATGAATATAAAAGTCGTCACGATAGAGTGGGGCAATATTTACATTGGACAATGTGCAAACACTATGGAAAATATGTAAACAAAAACTGGTATGAACATCACCCATCATCGATTACAGAAATAGAAGATTTCACCATTCTATGGGATTATACCATCTATACAGACAAAAATTTGAAGCAAATAGGCCGGACAATATTGTTAAAAACCAGAAAGAGAAAACTTGCCTATTAATTGATATGGCTTGTCCAGCGAATTGTAACATAACCATCAAAGAATTCGAAAAACTGTCAAAATATAAAGACCTGGAAATTGAAATAGAAAAATATTTAGAAATTGAAAACAAGAATCGTGTCAGTGATAGTAGGTGCACTTGGAATGATAAAAATGGAACAAAACAACACATTGAAAGAATCCATGGAAACCTCAGCTTAAGAAATATACAAAAAATGTCTTCTTAAGTACAGTCCACACACAATGGAGAACTTTGTCTATGTAACGCTAGGGATGTTAGGGGAGATAGAAAAAACATGAAATGGAGCCATAACAACACACCACGACCTGCCTTAGGTCTTCCCGCAGACTTAGTAGGTAGTGCGACCATAGCAGAAATCGAAATATGATGAAAAGTGACAATATAATAATAGTGTATTAACAAAGAAAAGAAAGTAAGATAGAAGTTTGAAGATGCGGTAGAAGAGCGAAAGATACTTCTGAGAAAATGTGTAACGTATTAAGCGATTGAAAAAATAACATTATAAATAAAGAAATGAATGCTGGATTCTTAATAAAACCAACGCATGAGTTCAATTCATTTATTATGAAGCATTTAAATCGAATTTCCTTACTCTTTTTCCGTTACAAGGTTTAATAATCAGGTAGCATTGAAAACGGAAGAAATATTTTATGAGTACAAAGCAATTCCAAAATATAATGAAATATTTCTGTCATTTTTTATCGGCTTGCTTGAACTATTTCTGTTCATATATTTGCTTTCCAGACAGTAATTTCTATGGTCACTGAGCTCCCCGAAGGCTTCCATTACAGCTGCCTAATTGTACATGCACTCATTTATTCAAATGGTTTGTCCAAGAAAATGGTCTCAGGAATATGGTAACTGAAGATATATTTTCCTGTTCGTTTTGTTGCCAAAACCACACAGTTTGTTACCTCACCCCCATAGGAACGAAAATTGCCAATAAGAAGAACATATTCTTTAGTTTGTAGCTTATAATAATAATTTACATATTATATATCATATTTAAAAACAAAATTTATTAAAACAAAAAACGATACAAACACAAAACTGGGAATAAATACATCATGATATTTTTTTAGATAAGAAGTACGCAACCACTCCCTGACGTTTTGGGCTTCAAAATACGCCGACTGCATCTCTGCAGAGTGGTAATGGCCTCCTGACGAGGTATCCTGGGTATGATAATATACTACATCCGGCAGCAAGGCCTCTGATTGGGAGAATTAGAGAAGCGTAGAACCAACTCTTAATTCCTGTTGCTCCCAGGTCCAACCTGACCCGGGGAGGTATCACCTGTTAGAGTCCCACCAATGGGCAAATAGTTAACTTCCAAACTGGGATCAAAACACGATGAAAGTATGTAAATAGATTTTTATTGTAAAAATACCAGCAATACATTTTTGAAGAAAAATATTATCAGCAACAGTTTAAAAATAAATAAATAAATGACGAGAAATACATTTTTGAAGAAAAATATTACCAGCAATAGATTAAAAATAAATAAATAAATAAATAAACAAATCAATGACGAGAAATACATTTTTGAAGAAAAATAAAATTACCAGCAATACATTTGACTCTCGACAAAACCTTCTTTACAAAAATACGTCAATGCAACCTGATCTACTAACTGATTTCTTAAAAAAGAGTACATGTTCTATTCATAAGAAAATATCTTTAAAATCTTGTCGGGATTAAATAACCAATTAAGGTTGATATACCGTAAAACAAAATAAACATACTCTCCAGACACACACAAATTCTCAGGTGTATCAAAAGTCCCGAGCCTCGTGATTCAAAAATTATTTTATCCATCAAATACTTATATTTTCCTGTATAGCGTCGTCATTTATTGTCAATGCACTCAATTCTGTGGTGACTATTAATCACATAGCTATACAGTGAAAATTTAAAATCACAATTCAGCAATTACATATAAAGCTACACACTTATTAGCCCCATCTCAATGTTTATTCCGTGTCATTGCACATATTTTTATATGTGCCGTGTTGCTTTCAGGACGTGAGCAATCATGGTTCTCCATAACTTTCGATATTTTGTAGTTCTAACAAATGTTTGTCTCTTTACTATCTCTCTCTATTCTGCCAGTCATTTATAACAAGCTGGTTTGGTAGGGATCATGATTCTCCACAACTTCCTATCCTTTGTAGCTCTTAGTAATGTTTGTATCCTTAATACCCCCAGAATTCCTTGTTTTGAAATCCATTTACACAAGTTAGTTATGTTAATTACTCGGAGTTTCTCTCTGCTTCTCTTGCCTTTGATATGTCATTTGAGTGCCAAGTTGTCCAGTCACACTTATTTCAGTATGTCCAAGAAATTTCAACTATTAAATCGTTTCCATGTAGAAATACCAATGCAAAGAATCAAAATATGCCTCCTCGATCTTTTGGTTTTAAGGTAGAAAAATTAACTAAGCCCAATTCTGATGGAAGAGGAGAGTTTTCTTGAGCAGTAATTCTCGTTTAGATGGAGCAAATGTTAATTACTTGTGCTTGAGGCTTCCTTAAAAGAGGAAGTGCCGAGGTGCTGGACTATTTTTGTGTTTGGTTCTATGTACACAATGGAACAACTTTAAACTCAGTCTTGTGTCACATTCCATTCGCGTAGGTGTTCGTTTATATATTATTGTTTCCTGGCCTTCTGATATTGATCAGGGAAGGCTTTGTCAAATATGTGACACAGTCGTACACAATATATGTCTTTACACACACACACACACACACACACACACACACACACACACACACACACACACACATATATATATATATATATATATATATGTTTATTTATTTTCGTCTACCGACCTGAATATTCAATAAATTTTATTAAAGAAAACTATGCGATCTCCGACAAATTAAAAAAAAAAGAGTTCAGGAATAAATGAAAATAAATATACTCTTTAATAAATAAACGCCACGTCTACTCAAATATGAGTATCTAATATATGTAAATATTTTTAAATATAATCTGTAGAAAGTAACAATATGGCTAAAAGAAAGAAAAGAAAAAGGAAAACTGTATTTACTACCTTTTTTTCGTTTTTTGATAATGTCCGTCAGTAGACGAAATGCGTCGGCTATAATTAAATACAGTTTTCTTCTTGTTTCTTTCTTTTGAACACCCTCTCTCTCTCTCTCTCTCTCTATATATATATATATATATATATGTATGTATATATATATATATATATATATATATATATACACATGTGGAGATGTTTGTCACTTTGCAAAGCTTCGCAAAATTCTAAGTTGGCATCCTTATCAGCTAAGTGATAAACTCTTCCAAATTAATTCTATTAATGTTCTACCTCTATCGGGATATCGAGTAATTTATAACAAAAACCTACATGTCAAAAATGCTTTTCTACCAGTAAACTACTGAAAAACATCAATTTTAGCATTAAGCATACAAAAGGAAGAGCATCCAGGTAAAATTTTAAGGGAAATCTTATTAATAATAATTGTTAAAAATTAAATATTGAAACTGATCGAATCTGAAGGCTCAATGTAATTAAGATTATTTATTTACAGAGCCAAATATGTACGTGTTTTTACATATAAAACTTCAAAAATTACATATATCGAATGATCATTTCAGCGAAATAAATTCGCTTTATCGGCGATCTTTTTTATTATGAAATAATTCGAAAGTTCTTTGATAATTTTCGAAGTTCCATATATAAGCACATACACACACGCACACACACACATATGTGTGTGTGTGTGTGTGTGTGCATGCGTGTGTAGACACGATGCCTTTTATATATGTGAATTTACTGTCTCTTTATTTTTATCACAGCATTTTTGTCGATACACTCTTTAACCAACCGAAGAAACAAATCATCAGAAGCTGCTTCTTTATTTCTTCAATTTCACGTCTTTTTGATCAAGCGAAAATGTTATTTATTCAGTGCTGCGATAAAAAGTAACTGTAATATGATAGCATAAAGCCAATAATAATATAACAGTAATGAAAGATAAGGATAGTCTGAGTAATGATGTTTGATTTCGCTCAAACGCTGAATGATGTTAAATACCAAAATACTTCATATCAGTAATGTTAATTTTGTGAAATTACAGGTAGTGTGACGGTTATAAGAGCGTAAAATGTAACTAACAAGACAGGTTCAAATTTTGTCTCTAAATTTTACTTCGTATTAATGCCTCCGAGAGAAGCACGAATCCATCGCTTCTCCGCTCTAGATATATGCTATATTACAGAGCAGGCGTAGATCGCTCGCCTTTGACTTCAACTATTCTAGAAGAACTTTGAATTCCAAACCGTGGAGAAGGTAGAGTGAATCTATCTTCAGTCGCCATATTTCTGAGACCATTCTCTTGGACAAACCATTTGAATAATGATTGCATGTACAATTAAGCAGCTGAAGTGGAAGCCTTCAGGGAGCTTAGTGACCACAGAAATTACTGTCTGGAGAGCAAATATATGAACAGAAATATTTTAACCATTCCGATAAAAAATTGTCAGAAATATTTTATTATATTTTGTAATTGCTATGTACATGTAAAATATTTCTTCTTTTAAGCAACTCTACTATTTTCCCAGTGCGTCATGGCAGTTTACAGATAATATAAAATTGATTTTTTACAGTGAGTTTCACTTTGTACAAGGCTTGGTAGCCACTCGAGGTAGAGCGTCACAGAGTAAAAGGCGCAGTTTATGCGGATAGGCGGGAAAAAATAACGGTCAACCATAGACTTGAATAAAATTGTAGAAATTGTAAAATATGGTAAAATTAGGATTGCTGTGATCGGCAAAACATCCTCTTGGGAGTCGTTTCCACAGAGCAGTGGTTCATGAGAAGAAGTTGCTCGAATGGAATTTACTTCTCACCAATGGAATACGGAAGAGATGAGGGTACTTCGCTATAATATGCGTAACATTGCGAGTTCTAGGCGTGAAGGTTAAAACTGATGGAACTATGGTATGATCTGAAGATACATGGCATTAAAAAGTGTTCATTATCAATAAATCAGTAATTCATACATCTAAAATAAATCAATTGAATATCAACAAATCTGTAATTCAAACATATGCATTAAACCACTTAAATATAAAAAAGAAATAGTAATTCATACATATAAATTAAACCACTTAAATATAAAAAAGAAACAGTAATTCATATATACAAATGAAATCACTTAAATATCAACAAACCAGTTATTCGGCCATCTAAATTAATAACAGTACAAACTTTTAGAATAGTAAATATCTTTTTACTTAGTATAAATGGGTGCGTGACAGAGGGCATTAGCGTTTCGACAACGAAACCCGAGTTTGAATTTCCCGTGATAATATGCAAAGAATCATCGATTTTAGCACAGGTTGATCCGCTCCTCGTGAATGAAATTATGTTGATGGAACTGTTCGGAAGCTGATGACCTGACTTAGGGTCTGAGAATACTGCTCTCTTTTAACTAATGGTTACGCCATATTATTTGCTCTCACACAGGAATAAGTTGTAGGTTGCCAAAACTATATTTCATAACCAAGGAGGCTTGAAAGAGAAATTAATTTGCTTTCATATAAAATCAACTTGTTACACTTGACTTTCAACAACTTTTGAGATATATCATCTCAATTGCACTAAAATTACATTCCGATTTTTGTTTAACAATTCGGTCAAATCACCAGGGATTTGACAATTGAAATCTCTTAAGATAGAGTTATACTACATGACAGACTTATAACACATGTTGGGTTTGTGGTTATTGAAGAAACACGGATATGCATGAGTATGCGTTTGCAACAGAAATAATATAGCCACCCTAGTAGACTCAGGAGTCTCCTGAGAGTTACAGATGTCTGCTATCTACATGTTACTTGACCTTTGCACAAATCATTGTCATTAAAGAATTTTACACATCGTAGTCTTGTGGAGAGGATTAAGGAAAGTGGACAAGCTATTCAACGACGCATTTCGCCGATGTCTATTGGTCTCGGTTTCTTCAGGTCAAAATGAAATACAAAACCGTAAGGAAAATGTGATGATATTTTTAAGGGTGAGAGTTGCAATAAAATCCCATTGCTTTATCATATCCGACAACCATAAACTAGACTTTTGTTGTTGTTGTTTTATATATATATATATATATATATATATATATATATATATATATATATATATAAGGTGTATCAAAAATACTTTTACAAACTTTGGGAGCAGATTCCCCATACCAAAAAAGAACAAAAGTTATTAAAAACGTAAATCTGCATATCCTTCGTTTTTGAGTTATTAAGTTTAAAATATACGGTAGACGCGGTTAAATGTATGATACAAGATACAATCCAAAAATACTTTAACAAACTTTGAGTATCCTGACATTGTTAAACGAAACACTTCTCAGTTAACCCACTAATACACACATTAAACGTTTAAGACAAACTAGCCACAAATGTACACGAATTACAAATGTAACGTAGTCCACGAGGCAACACAGCGTCATCTACCGTAAGCTTTCTTTAAACTTAATAACTTAAAAACGAAGCATTTGCAAACATATATTTATATCACACACTGTATATCTACAGTACTTGGACATACGAGCCTCTTTCTCGTTTCATTTCCTGTCTCTTTATCATTATAAGACTGCTTTGTGTCTGAAATAGCGTTTTCCCCTGTTCTCTTTCACCCTATCAATATCTACTTAGTTTTAGGAGGCACATATCTGTCTCGCTAATCAGATCTATCTATCTATCTATCTATCTATCTATCTATCTATCTATCTATTTTTTCAGTCTGTTTATATGTATATATCAGTTTCTTCATATATATCTAACTAATGTCGCTATCGTACTTGGAGGCGGAGCTTTGGAATACTGGGTATCTATCTATCTATCTATCTATCTATCTATCTATCTATCTATCTATGTCGTTTCAACTCTTTCTCGCTCCCTTCTCTCTCTATCTGCTTGAGGCTGAAATACTTCTTTATATATTGCTGAAGTTCTCTCTTTTCCTCCGTGGATCTTGTATATCTATATCTGATTGTCTCTCTTTTCCTCCCCTTTCAGACTGTTTCACCATCTCTTCCTCTCTTATCAGCTCACTCGCTACTTTCGTTGATTACACTTACCCTTCAAATGGCTGAGCATTTATAAATAAGACTATCAATAAACTAAACGTCTCTTCAGCGTTCGTCCTAATGGCATATGATCGACTGTTTTATGAACGAACATATCAAATATATCACTCTTGACATTTGTTTGGTCAGACCGGTTAGCTACGATCCGCGCAATTAATCTGATAAAGTGCACTGTGCATATGCATTATTAGTCTCTGTCCCACAGATGCGCGAACGCGTGACGACACATACGCACGCGCGCCTGCGCATTCACACAGATTTAGGAACGTAAAATCCTTTATCCATGTAATTTCATTATATCAACAATAATACAATCGCAAGCACATGAGAATGTATTGATGTAAATATATATTCCCTGCACCAGGTAATTGAGAAAAAATTATCATAGAAAAGGATAGGAAAAAAATCAGTCACGCAAACGAATCTTATAACCCGTTAGAGTTGTAAGGGCACCACATTTACTGTAACCATAACAGAAACGGCGTATTTTGATAACGATAGCCTGAATAAATATTTCCGGCTTCAGGTTGATTTTGAATTAAAAATTTTCCTTCTCCTAAACTGGTTGCCACCTCAAGGGATAAGAGCCTAGTCTGTTTACCCATAGAGTGAGAGTGGTGGATTCATGCTTTTTTCCAATAGTATTAGAGTGAAGTGAACTAAACATAATCGAACTTCAGGCTCTTTTTTATACTAATGTTCACCTAATGCAAAGTCCAAGAGTCACTCAAGATAAAAGGTTACTAATTTTGTTGTATTAGCATGAGAGAGGAAAAGAAGTGAAGTTCATGAGGCAATGCGTTAAAAATAACTTGAAGAGATCAAGATTGTAGCAATTGGGAAGATTTGGATTCAGGGTTTTCTTTCTCCTAGGTCAGTTGTCACCCCAAGGCAAGAGAGCCAAGTACGCGTTGCTATTTTAACCCATAATTAGAGACAGGTGGATATATGCTTTTTTTCAAGATTATTAGCGCGAAGTGAACTAAACAGAATCGAGCAGGAATTGAACTCAGAATTCCTAATTCACTTTCCACGCTGATAACCGTCATACTATCAGCGTCTAAATAAAATAGACTGAAGACGTGAGCAGCGAACAATAAACTTTGGAGAAAATGGAAACAAAAAGAACACTTATACTTAAAATCAGAAAGAAACAGTTGGAATTTCTAGGACAGATAACGAGTAAAAAGAGCTTGGAAAATTGAATACTCACGGGACATGTTGAAGACAACAGGGACAAAAGAAAGAAAAGAATAACCGATTTGACGAGATTGTGTAAATGGTTGACAGAATAGAGATTATGAGGGATGGCAAGACGATAAACACAGATAAGAGTTACAAAGGGCCAGAAGTTGTGGAGAGCATTAATCACTTACACCCTGATTAGACACGGCAGAATAGACACGACAGAGGAATATTAAAAGTAATAACATACATTTTCAATTTAGATGAAAATAAATAAGTTATAACAAGCCCGGCTTCAGATGTGGGAACGACCTAAATGTAGCCCCAGAAGCGATTTATTGCATTAATAAATACAAGTATGTGTATGTGTGTGTGTGTGTGTGTGTGTGTGTGTGTGTGTGTGTGCGCGTGAATTTTATATTTAAATTAAGTTGATGTTAAAAACTTACGTTTTTAAATGTAAATTATGTAACCGCCATTAATAAATTCGATTTAGCTATCTCACTCCTTGACAAGCGGGATATGAGTGTGATGCAAAGGATAGCGACACGGAATGAGAAATCGCTATAGCTGTGTTCTAATTCCTGTCGAGTTCATTAAAATCACTTAAATTTAAATCCCCTTGGAAAAGGTACGAATCCATCTGTTTTAGATATGAGTTAATAATAGGACTTTTATATAGTAAAACTATTGATATTTTAAAAACAAAATTAATGCAGTAATAACACAGATTCTTACAATTCAAAGTTTTAAGTTTCATAAGTTTCAGTTTTAATCCGCAATGGTTGATAAACCGTAACCCCCCACATCCAAAAAAAAAAAAAATGCTATCAATCGACCCTGATGAGCGCATTTCTTTTTCAAAGCCTTGAGTCAGAAAAATAATCTTTGAATATTTTATTTTATTCGTTAAATATGTGGATTTTCGGTTATTCAAACATTGATTTTCTAGATTTCGGATACACAAACGAAATTTTTAAGTTAATATTGAATGTTTTAATTTTTCGACCTTGTTTCGAGTATAACTCTATTACAAGTGAAAAAGCCTATTGGTTTATTGATGTTCCCATAATATTTATCCTTAATTGTTCACCCAAAACAAGGTTTAACAATCTATCAAGACAGAGGGTTACTGAATAAGTTAGTTTTATGAATGTAAGAGGAGATATAAAAAGTGCGGATGATAAGAATATGTAAGAAAGATAACGGTTGGGTTCTAAACTTGAAGAAGTGAGGATTGTAGTGATTAAAGAAGCATCCTCTCGAGAGACTAATCTACAAAATCGTGATTCCTGGTAAAAAAAAAAAAAAACTTGTTTAAGTGGAACTTACTTCTTATCGAATACGAACAAAGTGGGGATGATTCTTCTGAGTTTACTTGGCATGACAGGTTTTAGTTGTGAAGGTCTGAACTGGTGGAACCAAAAATGTAGCTCGTCAGACCGTTTCCCATGAAAACAGCGATAGAGTAGCGATAAGCACGCGATTTTTCGTTTGTGGGAATATGGGTGGTAGAGTCGAAAATAATTACTCACGAGGCCGTGTAGATGATGTTGAACTCTGTCAATGCTGGGGAGTGAGGTCAGGGCGGCTCCAAGATATGGGAGAAGTACTCCACTATGTAGCAGTGTAACAGATGTCAGAAAGTGTGACACTGATATCCGAAAACGTATTGGGATAACCAAAGATACATTCCAAAAGTTAAGCAGAGTATCACGAAACAGTATTTTTTAGAAACAAAGAAAGGAGTACTAAACTGTTCCGTGATATCTGTCCACATGTATGAGAGCAAATGCTGGACAATCTCCTCAAAAATTAAGAAGAGTCTTGAAACAGCAGAATTGCGATTTTGCAGAAAGATACTGAGGTTGAAAATGTGTGTAATAACGAACATTTAGAGAGAATGGAAACAAAAAAGAAACCTATAATTAACATCAGAAAGAGACAGCTGGAATTTCTGGGGTACGTAATGAGAAAGGAAGTCTTGAAAAATCTGATACTCACAGGACGGAATGAAGTGACGATGGACAAACGAAAACAGCGCGTAACATATTTGTTACACATGGGCTTAAGCAAATCTTGAGCTAATGGATGGCAGAACAGGGTTCGAGAGAAATAATAAAAGACAAAACTTACTAACAGCTACAAGAGACACGAAGATGTGGGGGACCATGATCACTTACGCCCTGAAGGTATACGGCACATAAAAAAAGACTCCATTATGAAGAGAAAGCTGTCAGTTGTCTTGATGACGCTTGGTCAATTTAAATAAATTTTTATGTTGCGATAAGTCACATAATGACATTACCTCCTGTAGTCTCATTAACGAAGATAACGACTGTTTGTGATTGTTCATCTTGTGGCATGAAGCACAAGATAAAATTGATGCTGTTGATGATTTCTCGCCAAATGTGATAGCTGGCAAAAAAAAAAAAAAAAAAGAAAAAAGAAAAAAAAAAGAAAAAAGAACAATAAGCAACAGCGACTGGATATTTTTCTCACCAAACAATGATCGATCTGAATCTCAATGAACTTTATTTACATGAACTTAGCTTCTTCGATAAACCCAGTGCACTTCCTGTGCAACTATGTGAATACATGTTCTTCTTTTTTAAATAATGACGTTATGATTCCTTGAATTTTCAGTTCCATAATTTCAATATTTGAACGACACATAACATAACATTATTTGTAAAATAAAACAGGAATATTTCGAGTTTCCACTCATTTTTTATCGATTAAATAAAAGCAAGCGCTTGAAACCTTTCTTTTTCTACATGTTCTGTACGGGTTGCTTTTTTCTTCTTACAATTGGATTGGTTATACGAACAATCAATTATCCGTACAAAATGCTACCCGCCTGTCCCGTTCGGATAAATATCACTACATAAAGAGGAAATTTAAAACGATATATATATATATATATATATGAGGGGAGAGAGAGAAAAAGTGAGAGAGTGATATAGAAGGGATGGAGTGGAAATGTTCACTATTCTATCCCAATAAAAATTAAAAAAAAAATTAAACTACATTGATTTGTATTTTATATATCAAAACATTGTTTTTGGAAATATATATGACAAAATGTAAAAAGTTTTAGTATGAGGCATTTTGCCCTTTTTGATTTCATCGGACTAAATTTGAAGTAAACAAATTTAGTCCGATGAAGTCCGAAAGATTGCAACTTTTTTCACATTGTCATATATATATATATATATATATATATATATATATATATATATATATATATATACGTGTGTGTGTGTTTGCCTCTCTTTTTGAAGATGAGTAAATATTCATCCCTTGTTTCTTGTTTAGGGTCGGGTTTCCAGTTCCATCTCTTCAGGTCTTTTCATTTAATTTCACTCCAAGTAACACATTGCCTCTTAGTGGCATTATTGTCTTGGTTGAAGTAAAATTATTAAAAGAATTTTGAGTTGTTTTAGTGAAGGGGAAAGTCCACGAGTGGATGAGTCAATGATAAATGTATGTATCTGTATATATATATATATATATATATATATATATATATTGGTCTTAAATCCGAAAAATTGACTTAGAGATAAACCCCAAAGAATCCTATTAATATCAAATATTAACACGTTTGTTTTGCTGTTAATGCTGTTGTAGATTTAAATTTAATTTCCTAATAATTAAGCTGAAACTAAAATTCCTTAAAATAGTTGTTTTATTTCTTTTTATTAGCCATATAATTTAATTTTGTTATATAATTACTTCCTGTTCTTAAACCTACTTTCTTTCTCATTTTAATTTTTAACTTAAGTTATGCTTAACCAGTTAATTTTGGTATTAACATTATTCGTGAACCGTTAAATGGCCTTGTAATGATGTTATATCCTCTGACCTATTTTTTAAAATTTTCATTGTTTTTTTCAATTTATTTTATTGCATCTCTTTTCACTTTTGTCACTAAAGTGGCAAACCTACACGTTCCGATAGCAAGGATCTGCTCCATTTTTTTCATTTTTCCCCCTACTCTTACATACTTAAGAAGAAATACTTTTAGAATTTCCTCCTAGAATCTAAAAAAAATATGAAAAAAAAGAAAACATTCTCGTTTATGCTTCTACATACAATTAAGGCAACAAAGATAAAAAGATACATAGAATTACTCAAAAAAATTGATAAAATAAGAGAAACCTTAAAGACAACTAAAATAATTAAAAGCAAACGTCAACCCAAAAATTAAAAATAAAAATACATACTAACCTCATCAAAATTCAAGCGGCACACAACATAGAGTAGATGGGGGTCACAAAATGCAACAAAAAATATGTAGGGTATGAAATATAATAATAGAAGGAAATCATTTCAAGTTAGAAAACACATCTACATTCGAAATAAAAACAATCTGAGCTGCTACTCTAGAAACGTAATTTATACTGTAAAATGCGATGAATGCGCAAAAATATACTTGGGGCAACACAAGGCCTGAGTAAAACGTAGCCCTATACAGAAGTAACATTAAACTAGCCAATAACACGTACGTTTCCCAATACTTACATGAGTCTAGTGGAGATAAATTCAGAGTAATGTCTATCTACCAAAATGCAGATTATAGCACGCTCATGATGCAGGAAGAAATATTTATAAAATAAATGCAAGCCTTCCCTCAATAAAGCAACATGAAAAACACATTATTAAATCCAAAGGCGCTAATATATATATATATATATATATGTATATTTCGTAAACCATTGCAAAAAACAGTATTTCAGAAAAACAAAAACAAAACAAAAAAAAAAAACAAAAAAAACTAGATGACCCATAGAATTGAATCAAAACCACTGAAAACAGTTTTGAAGTAAAAAGACGAAATCTAATTTCGCAAGTCTGTATAAAAACAAATATTCTGGCAATCGAAAGGTGACTGTTTCTCAAAACGGAAGAGATTTGAAAAAAACAAACAAAAACAAACACCCCAAAACAATAAACAAACACGCACGCATATGAATCTTCTGACCTCCTCACTGATCACTTATCTATATATACACAATATTTTCCGAGGTCAGGAAGACAAACGGATCTCGATATGTAAAGTCACAAGTTTATTCGCCTAAAGAGAGTCAACTTTGAACACGAAACACGTGTAGCGACACAAATACCATTATGGACACTTAATATATTATACAAAAAACAAGTAACAATAACAATAATAATAATAATAATAATAATAATAATAATAATAATAATAATAATAATAACAACAACGATAAGTCTACAATTTAAACAAAACGTTCACAGCTTCTCGTAATTTTATATATACTAGCAGTATAGCCCGGCGTTGCTCGGGTATAATGAAAGCATTAAAACTAATCCATGGTCCTCGAGCTCAGACTCTTTGGACGTTAGCACGAAAGACTAAAAAGCAACAGTTGTTTCCAGTTAAAGCGAAACCGTAGACTGAAAGAAAAATGAATGGATGTAAGTCAAATTTTGATTTCCTGGTATCAATATCAAAATAAGTCTTTTTCGTCATAAACTGAATTTTGAAAGCTAAATAAGTCCTCTGAGTAAATGGTATCATGGCTGAGACTAAGAACTACAATTATACCTACTTAGAGCCAAACCCGAAGCAAAACCTAAAATAAAAGGGCTGAAAAAATACAGACATACAGGCAGATAAACACACACACACACACACAAACATCTTCCCTTTTATATATGTCTATATTATCGATTTTCTGCACTATTGTAAGAACTGTAACCTTGAAACTTTTGAATATCGTTTCTTATGTCTTTGTCTATGAGTGTATTAAATTTGATTAAAATCGGACCACTCCTTCTATAACCCGATTTTTTCGATTATCAATTTTCAATATTTATCAGGGGTACCTCGACACAAAACCTAGCTAAGAACACTCGCAGTCGCTTATAGTACAACTGTGTAAATTTTCAAAAAAATCGGTTCAGCTGTTTCAGAGTCTATAGTTAACGGACACACACACAGACAAAGTTCCATTTATAAATAAGTTTAGATATATATATGACACAAGAGTACTAATGAAAACTTTGTTTTGTCACCAAAAATGCTGTCAATTAGAGTAATTCTGGAAGACAGCACATTCGTGACAGGAAGTCATTTGAAGAAAAAAGATTAAAAAGTGTTATTAAAAATTAAAATAAACTGTTGGATCGTGACAAAAGTTTGTAACATTTTTAAGTAAATTCTAAACATAATATTTAGATATTTGCGCATAAATTTATTCAGCAAGGCATGAGCCATTTTATTCCACTAACTTTCGTCATCTTTGAAAAACTGGCTTCTTTCATATTGATGAAATGGTATAGGTGTTTTTTATTGGCTTCCTGAATATTGAAATTCTTTTCATTGAGAGAATTTTGTAGGGATCATTACAAGTGGTAATCCAGAGGTGCGGGATCAGTAGGACACTGCAGCCAATTTTGGCATGGTTTGCAAAGACTCGTGAGGTCTAGCGTTGTCCTTCTGAATTCTAGTCAATTTTCATCGATTGCTATAATACTTGTCTGAGCAATACTTGTCTGAATTCAATGTCTAATTTTACAGAAGGACCTTATAATACGTCACATATTTACAATCCTAGACACTTTTGTCGGATGTAGGCTGACTTTCGAAGTGGCTAATGTTGGCTGATTTAATTTTCCCAACCCAGGATATTTTTGCTCAACACTTTTGTAAACAATTTATTTTTCATTGTTCATTCCTAAAAAAAAAAAAAAAAAGGAAAAGTGGTCGTTTTGTTGCTTTAGAGCAGAGAATCACAGATGAAAATGTGATCCATTAATTTTTTCGTTAGATTGTGAGGCGCCAAAACCCCGTTGTGATTCATGAATATATGCTTTGCAACGCTCAATATAACATATGTAGAGGACTATCACTGCAATGTCCTGTGGTGCGTGACCTGAATAATTTTTAATCAGCGCTTCTCTTTGGTCAGCAGGCTTACCTGAACATTCTCGTTCTTACAAATCAACATTTCTCCTGATATTTATCTATACACGCAAAAGTGTCTATACGTGTATAAAACAAAAGGCATCTATTTATATCTTTCTAAATTTATCTATCTATCTATCTATCTATCTATCTATCTATCTATCTATCTATCTATCTATCTATCTCTAAAACCGTTTTTAGTCTGAAGAAGTCCCTTTGTGAGATAAAAGGCGTTAAGCAACAGTTTATGTCCATTTTGAAATTAATTTACGTTTATGTATAAACGTTATTTTTAGTGAATATCCATTTTAGTGTTTATTTTTTAAACAGCATATTTATTTTTTGGCTACCAGTCTGAATATTCGAGAGATCATCGTGGCCAAGTTGGGTAAAACTACGTCGAATCTAACAACCATTTCTTCTGGAGGTGGATGCAGATTCGAAACTTGCAAGAGAGCGCATTTCTTCTTTAATAGGATCTCTCGAATATTCAAACCGGTAGACAAGAATAAATATACTATTTAGAAAATAAAGAAATTCCCAAATTTGATTATCCACCAAAAACAGCGTTTTTAAAATGTTTTGATAAAACTATTTCAGGCTAATAACTAAAACCCATTAATTCAGATTAATGAATAAAACCCATCAATTCAGATTAATTATTTAGAGATATATAAATAAATCTTTATACAAGTGTATGCATGATTATATGCGTGTGTATATGTATGTATACAGTAAAATATTTGAATGTAGGATTAACTATGCATATATTTGCATACAGAAACATTTTAAACATTTAGTAAACATAACTATTAACTGATGATTTGCGCTAGAACATAAGAAAGGTGTATTTCACAAGCTGGATCTAGGTCTGCAATGTCAAGGCCTGTGAGATAGGATTGCTAATTGCTCCATGACTAGCGCCTTTTGCATGCATACAGTATAAGTAATCACACACACACACACACACACACACACACACACACACACACACACACACACACCTGTTGATTGGTCAACTTAAAAATCAGTTTAGTGCTATATGTGATATACGCTTGGGCGATCATGTCTCGAAAGGGACATGACTAACTGGGCAGATAATTTTCCCGCAGTAACTTGACCTTACTTTCTACGGTAGACTGGTTTCCAACCAAAGCTATAGAGCCCAATCTGTCCTGCTATTTAATCCATAGCTGGAGGGAGAAGTGACGGATTCATACCTTTTCCCAAGGGTATTTGTGCGTAAGTGAATGCAAGGAATTCAACTCAATTCTCCGATTTCTCGCTCCGAGTCGATATCCACTGTACCACAACGCATATCATGTACATATGCGCAAAATTTATGTGCGTATACGTTCTGTGTTTATTCTAATTTTGTTTTACTTTTTTAACATTTCTTTTAACTACAAGACATACCCCCCCACACACACACCACACCAAAAGTCGAGCCTGGTCAGTATCTAGATAGGTAACCGTTGGAGAAATCCAAATGCTGTAAGCTTGGATGTGCGGGTGGTGTAATGTATCATGGCTTCTCGAAATTGTCAATCGGAGAGCCGAGTTCCAATTCCTGTTGGGTTTATTACATTCACTGATGCGCAAATACATTAAGGGAAAGCTATGAATCCACCACTTCTTCTTTAGCTATGGATCAATTAATAAAAATTGTATCACGAAACAATTATTATCTGAAACCCCGTAAAAATATCTAACAGTCTAAAAATATTTTCTGACTTTAAATAATTTGTAAGGGGTTGATAAGCCGTACAAAACGAATCAATCAATACACGCAGGAAGCAGAGAGCCGCGGGGTATGGACGAAAGAATATACCATATGCAGAAACATATTTTAGCCCGCCGTACATTTCATTCTCAGCGCGTGTGCTTCTCTCTATTTCTAAATATATCGATCAGATAAAATTAATTCACCATTACAAATATTTGAATTTCCTTCCATCTGTTCTTATTATCATAATATTTTTAGTTTAGAAGCCATTCTTGTAGGAATTTGAAATAGTGAAGTAGCTTTGAGCAGAGCTTGATCCCAAATCTCGTACCTCAAATGCTAATCTAAGAGCACAGGTAAGAAACCGATAAGATCATAGCCTGTTTGCTTGGTTCATGCCTTGAGGTGAACTTTTGAGACAACAGATGCGAGTTCAAGTGTTGATCGAAGCGGCCGTAACTGTTATGAATATAGTTTGAATCGTGAAAGTAGCAGTCACCTTGCAGTGTGGATTTCTATGTCTATATGGTTATACCTATAGACGGTGAGACTTCTGATATTGAAAATTTTGCTTCTATATGTATAGCAAATTTTAAAGTAAAGAAAAAGAAGAGAGAAAATGGATTATCTTTAAGAATATGATATCCGTGCATTATGTAAGATTAATCTACAATCACTGATTATCATATATTAAAAATATACGAACCACATATATACAGGTATTATATATATATATATATATATATATATATATATATATATTATTACTTATATATATTATATATAAGTAATATATATATATAATACCTGTATGTGTGTGGTTCGTATATTTTTAATATATGATAATCAGTAATAGCAGATTTAAGATATATATATATATATATATATATATATATATATAATTTTATCTTTCTCTCTCCCTTTCTTTACATATATTTGATGGACATATATATTGATATGCATATAGATATAGATCAAAAATATATTACTATCAGTTCTTGAGCATACAGTATCTATCTATCTATCTATCTATCTATCTATCTATCTATCTATCTATATACTGTATATATTGTGCTTATTAGGTATAGCATCTTTTGAAACGATCTAAAATAATCTATAATCATTGATATAAGTATACAACTTATTTATATTTATAACTGCATAAGATGTAATTGATTTTTTAAACTATTGCTACTATTACAAATAACACTGTACTACACCCCCCCACACACACAAACACGTACATATATGTGTGTGTGTTTGTGTGTGTAGTATACTTATTAAGCATAGTACATTCTGACACGATTTAAAATAATCTATACATTGCAACGTACATTTCATAATTTTGTCGCGTTTAGGCATATTAACATAATAGAATTTTTGGAAATTTTTTCCTACTTTGTTCAATTTCCCGTTCTGAAAATAATTATTGACTTTTATTAAATCAGAATCTGCTGGGGCGCGTTATTTAATTAAACAAATTGAAAAGTAACCTCTGTGCAATCATGACGCACATTGGTGGGTACAGCATTGGATTGTAAGTCGCGAGGTTTCTCTTTCCCTGCCCCTTGTCTTGTGAACTATGTTTGCGACAAGTCGTTTTAGAAGAAGAAAAATGCTACATTTAAAGCAGCGCTCTGATCATAAGAATTCCAGAAATAGCACCCGATCGGTAATAGGCAGTGGCACACAGCTACTACACATCCACGACACGAGTTGGGTTGGGTTTGGGTTTGGGGTATTCAGAACCCAACTTTTTGATGAAAATGAGAAGATTAAATTTGTCTTCTTGGCCTAAATCTACGATAATGCTATGTTGTTCGTTTAAAATAATTATTACTATTATTTTAAAAAATAAACCAGAAAACTTTATTTTCCGTCCCTTCCCACCCTATCGTTTCACACAACGAGCCTTATATGTAGAAAATAAATCTCATTTTAGAAAATTAAAAATAGGATAACAAATCTTTTTTTAATTAAGCTCTGTTAAAAAAATATACAGTAAGAAATATTTTCAACTTGATATCTGACGTAACCCCACTCCGCTATTTTTAGCATCTGATTTAGGACTCAGCGTTTTATTTGTGGCTCCCTGTTTGATACAATACAGTCAAAAAGGAAACGGGTGGTCGTTAAATCGCAAGTGGAAAGGAGATAGTCATCAATGTTTCTTCTGATTGTTTCTAGTTAATTTTAGTGCAAAATTTAAATTTAGATGTGTCTTTATAATTATTTTTTTTTATTGACGCGGAAAATAGGGGTTATATTATATACAGGGGATTTATTTGACTTGGTTAAACATCTTGCATTTTCGGTGACCGGTTGCACTATATACAGGTATTTTTTCTGGACGGCTTTAAATCAAGTAAAAAATTCAGGGGTCGCATTATACATAAAATCGGCTTACGAGTACATACGGTAATTAATTTCACTTTTTTAAAATGTGAAAACAGAGTTTGAGATCTGATATTCTTATAGAAACCTTTGGCATCTAATATAATAGTGGTTCTTTCTTGTCTGTGGTTTCAGTTCTTCAAGGTCACTCATTCAAATTTTTTTATTCAATTTTAGTTTCATGTCCCCTCAGGATCTAGACAATTAAGGCACTCCACAGATACCTGTTTTATTATCTGTGATCTGAGAGAATTGGAAGTTCTGCCAGGATTTATTACTGGCGGTCACAATCATAACAATATAAGATATGCAGATAACACAATGTTGGTAGCAGACACAGAAATAAAACTGCAAAACCTTCTACAGAATGTAGTGAAGGAAAGCGAGAAGAAAAGACTAAGTATAAGCTACAAGAAAACAGAAGGCAGGGTGGGCCTAAACATGGGATATATTAAAATCAAGCAGGTATGTGCGTTGTGCAGTGGATACCGTTTTGGAACGAGAAATCGGGCAGCCTAGTTCGAATTCCAGTTGAATTCGTTGCGTTCACTTATGCACAGATACCCTTGAGAAATCCGTCTCTTCCCTTCAGTCATCGTTTAAATGACAGGACAGATTGGCTTCTATTGCCTTGGCTGGCAACCAGTCTACTGCAGAAAGTAATGGTAGCCTACTGTGGGATAATCATCTGCCCAACCAGTCATGGCTCTTTCGAGACATGATGGCCCAAGCGTGCATCCCATATGACACTTAACTGACTGACTGACTGACTGACAGAAATTTAAATATCCGGGAAGTGTTCTAACAGTGAAAAGTGCAACACTGAAATCTGAAGACGTATTAGAACGGACAAAGTTGCTTTCCAAAAGTTAAGTAGAGTATTAAGTGACAGAAAAAAGATCGTTAGAAACAACAACAACAACAACAACAACAACAACAACAACAACAACAAAAGAGTACTTATATTTGATATCTCTCCTTCTGTATGGCAACAAATGCTGGACAATCTTTTCAAAGATGAAGAATAAACTTAAAGCAACAGAAATGTGGTTCTACAGAAAGATGTCGAGAGCAACAATAAGCTTTTTGAGAGAATGGAAGCAAAAAAAAAAAATAGAAAAATATATTTAACATCACGAAGGGGCAATCAAATTTTCTGGGGCACGTAATGAGAAAGGAAGGCTTTGAGAACCTGATACTCCCAGGACTTATTGAAAGAGAGATATTGGAAAGCAGCGTCTAACGTACTTGATGAGCTTGAGCAAATGGATGGTAGAGCATGATTTGAGAGAAATAACAAAAAGAGAAAACCCAATAAAAGCTACAAAAGAAGGCCAATGTGGAGGGCCATGATTGCCTACGTCTTGAATAAACATGGTGCATAAAAGAAGAATTTCTATAATTTTTTTTGAAAAAATAGTGGGGTGCTTTCTCGTTGTTTTCTCACAATTTTGAATCCATAATTATCATTCCTCCAGACTGGCTACAACCCTCTATCTTGCTACTTAGCCATAACTTGGGAGATGGGGGATATGAATTCATGCCTTAACCAAGAGCATCAGTGTGAAAGTGAACGCAGTAGACTTTACAGGAATCCTAATTCGGATCACTGATTCCACTTTGCACACCGATAACTCTTGCACTACCCCAAGAGTAAAAGAAAAGCGTACGTCGAGGTTGATAAGTTCTACGATAAAAATAAATATACTATCCGTCACATCAGTTTTAATAACATTATGTTTTTATAAGAGTTCTGTTTTATTTTTAAGTATTGTTCATTTCTTACTGTACCTAATTTCTAAATTAAACTTTATCATATGTAGGTATCGGGAAAAAACATATAAGATTTACGGCACCGGAACATAGCATTACAAATAAGAAACTACATATTCTTCTATGTACCGTTTTCATTCAGAACGTTGGTGGTCATAGCTCTCCATAATTTCCTGTTTTCTGTAGATCTTAATGAATTTTATCTTTTTGTCATTTCTTCTAATCCTTGTACTGACATCCATTTACTTAACCTCACTCAGTAGATCATGCGTTGTTTTCCTTTGTCTCTCTTGTTTTCAGTATGTTATGAGAGTGTCAGATTCTCCGTGTCATCTTTCTTCATTGTGTGTCCTAGCTATTTCAACTGCCTCTTTCTGAAATTTAGCAAAAGTGTCCTTTCTGTTTGCATTTTCTCCAAAACTTCGTCACATGTTCGGTCTATGTTATTCTCAGTATCCTTCTATAGAACCACATTTCTGTTATCTCAAGTCTCTTCATTTTTGAGGAGACTGTCCACCATTCAGTGCTATATATGAGGACTGATATTGCATAGCAGTCTAGCATTTTCATGTTTTTTAATACTTTGCTGATCTTTTCGAAGGTTTCATTTGCTATCCAAAGCGCCTTCAGATTTCAGTGTTGCACTTTCCCTCCTCTGTTGTAACACTTCCCAGATATTGTTGTGTGATTTTTTTATCTCTAATTTGCAATTTGCATGTTGAGATGATCCTTTTGCTAACAATCTTGCATTCTGTTTATTTTAAAAAGTAAATGTACAAAATCTACATAATATCAACAATAAATAGAGAACATTACTTTAATGTCAATATTTATAAATTACCATGACTTTTTTATTTTATACATTTAAAAACATTCATGAAATCATCTTTATTAAAAGCATATTATTTTACTGGTGTCAACTATCAACGTAGCCAATGGACATTCATTTCTGAAGGCTTGTCGTCAACAAGATTCCTCACAAGGAAATACTTTTTTCAGAGAATCCTCGCAGAGTGAGGGCACCAGTTTTCTGAAGTTCTAAAATCTTGGTCTTTCAATTTTCTTTAAACTTTCTTTCAAGTTCCAAGGTGGTGTTCCAAATGTATTAATTGCTACAGGCACTACTTTGACAGTTGCATCCTATAACTCCTTTAGCTCCCTAATTCAGATCCAACTATCTTCAGTTTCCTTAGAGTATACTCTTGTATCGTATTAAAAGGCAAGATCAATAATTTGACACTTGCTATATTCCTTATTTATCCCAATAGTGTCGGATTTCCGTGTTTTAATGACGTTAGCCGTCTGGACAAATAAGTCCCATATCTTGCGACAGTTTTCTGTCATTGCTGGCTGATATTCATGCCACTTCTCTTTCATATTAACCCTCTAGGGCCATTCGTATCATATTTGATACAGTATGAAAACAAGCCTTGAAAGAAATATTTTCCTGAAAAATTTTTTTAAGAGAAATATTTTATAAATTTCAGATGAAAGCAGTACTGACTGCTCAGTCAATGAATACCAAATGTTTCCTTATAGGGAAATACCAAATGTTTCCTTATAGGGAAATACTGTATCAAATATGATACGAATGGCCCTAGAGGGTTAAAGCCAAATTTGATTGCATATTTCCCATTGGATTCTCATAACAGTTTAATCATATAGTCGTTTATAATCTTTCTATTCCAACTTTGAACATTCACATAATGTTTGGTTAATTGTCAGCTTGTCTATACATCCTGCGTTTGCTTTCTTCTTGCGATTTGTCTATCTTGGTCTTCATTGCATTTGTTCTGATCGGCCACTCTTGCTCTGCAAATATAAGTGACTCTGCATATCCCTTCATAAAACCATCTTTCACGTAAAGCCACCTCTCCGGTCTAGAAACTGATCATAAAGTTTCTTTTCTGTCACATTGTTGTGTCGCTTTTCCTTCTGTAGCTTATTTGCTAGATTCACTCACTCAAAGCTTTTTTTAATTCACACTTCTTGCAGTTGCCAGAAGCGATTTATGAGAACTTTTAACATTGCTCAAGTTGCAGAACAGCCAATGGTATAACTTCAACACGTAAAAACCTTCTGCCTACTTCCATCATTGGAATATATAGCCTATCAACAGCTTCTTTTCTTCTATGTACTGTGTCCCTTCAGAATGTTCGCGATCATGGCTCTCCACTATTTCCTGTTCTTTGAAGCTCTTAATAAATTTCGTTTTTTTTTAAACCTTTGTCTAAACCCCATGCCGCCATCTATTTACTCAAGTTCGCCAGGTAAGTTATACGTTGTTTTCTTCTGTCCCTCTTGCCTTCAATCAATCATGTGAGTATAAATCACTGTTAGGATGTCAAGTCCTGTGCATATTCACTAACCTTCGTGTTCTTCTGTTTGCCTCTTCTCAATTCTGCATTATTCCAATCAATCTAAGAATGCTTCAGAATAGCGTAGCAGAGAGATTACCAAAGTATCAATTCCTTTGATGATATTTCCACCATTTAGTTTTGTTTCAAGGATTTTCATTACACGTCTGGAATGCAATCTCTTAACCTTTTCTTTCATTTCGGTGTGCTTCATTTGGGTGCTTTGTAAAATTCTAAGATTCTTATATTTCTCTCCATCTTGTGACTTCTCCATCCGGTAATTGCATTCCTTCGGACTATTTAGGGTACACATTTGTCAATGCCAAATTCCATTCCAATATGTACGATGAACACACGAACCATCTGAATTAAAAAGCCCTTTTTTCTCCTGGCATACGGCTTTTTCCAGTTGTCCATGAGTACTAAGTAGGTGAATTTTTACCCATTACTAACAAATTATTTTCCACATTCTGCATCCCGTAGATCTGTCAGTGGGATCAAAAGCATAAATTATTATTATTATTGTGAGAGACAAATTCCAATTTCATAAGTGGTCATTAATAACCCCAATAGAACGCAACGCATTTTATTACGGAAACACCTTCTGCTTGCTCAACGCTCTGCGAACTGGTTGAGACTTCTCCATACACGAACTTGACCATCTGTCTGAAAGAACTGAAAACATCAATCGTTTGACCAGGCGATATGGTGCAGTTCATCCGTGGTCTATTAATGATGTTCTCTAGCCCAGGTGTGGCATAATAATTTTACGTGATGTCAAAAATGGTGTTTGATGTCACAGAAACAACAGAAAATTTAGTGTACGCCCAACAGTGTACTGACTAATGGCGTGAGCGATACAAGCGTTGAATTGGGATCTGAAATGAAGGAACGTTAGCCTTCGTTTAGCGGTTACCATCCTTTTTAGCTGACGGTAGTTCCGCTCTTGCACCACCTGTCGGCATTTTCAGTTTTCACTTGGTTCTGATGCTCGGTTTTTTTCCCGGTTAACACTTACTAATGTTTCCAGAAGAAAAAAAAACCTTCAGCAGATGCTATTTCGGAAAATGCACCCCATCTTTCTTAGCTTGCGCTCAGTCCGCGGTTTAAGGGTATTAGATTTTGTTCGCATCTCCTAGCAGTTAATGTTTCATGCCAAAGTTGCACTACATTGTTGCACTCTATCATTATCATGCATACGACATCTGGCAGAATTAATTTCTGCAAGGTATTTTAGGCAAAATCATTCAGTGTAACATTTTTCTCACGTTTTCAGTACTTTCGTGAATGACATCAAACAATTTAAACATAAAATATATTAACCTCTTATTTCATATCTACATAATAAGATTATTATTGATGACAAAATTACTTAATTCAATTTTGAAAAAAATAAACAAAGTATTATTTTACATGTTCATAGATGTCTCGTACGCAAATAACATATATGAAGTTTTGCATATAGATATATAATTTAATTGTTATCATTCATAGATTATATATATATATATATATATATATATACATGGGTGTTCGCATCTCCTAGCAGTTAATGTTTCATGCCAAAGTTGCACTACATTGTTGCACTCTATCATTATCATGCATACGACATCTGGCAGAATTAATTTCTGCAAGGTATTTTAGGCAAAATCATTCAGTGTAACATTTTTCTCACGTTTTCAGTACTTTCGTGAATGACATCAAACAATTTAAACATAAAATATATTAACCTCTTATTTCATATCTACATAATAAGATTATTATTGATGACAAAATTACTTAATTCAATTTTGAAAAAAATAAACAAAGTATTATTTTACATGTTCATAGATGTCTCGTACGCAAATAACATATATGAAGTTTTGCATATAGATATATAATTTAATTGTTATCATTCATAGATTATATATATATATATATATATATATATATATATACATGGGTGGTTACATACGTACATGCATGCACATATGTATATATGTTTGATGATATAGATATATTTGGGTTAGTGTCAAAACACGCATTTAGCTTACTAGGACTGACGGGCCCTAAGCCTTTGATAAGATGTACTTCTAGAAGAATGAGAACTCTTATTTAGCACTGCCTCACTACTAACCTGGATATCTTGCACTGCTTGCCTTGGTATTCTTAGCATTGCTGCTGTGAGCCGTTTCGGTGTTGTGCATGTTGTGACTATAATCTCATAATGGGCATTGGTGACAAGTTAACATCTATGATTGCTTGGATTTGTGTGTGGTGTAATGGATAGCGGCATGAATCCGTCTCTTCTTCTTTCCAGCTATAGTTTAAATAGCAGAGTCGACTTTGCTCTCTAACCGTGGTTGGTGACCAGTTTCTGATTTCAAAACTGTAACCATAGATTCAACCTGTTAGAAATCGTCATACCGTCTAACGTGTCGACAGCCATCGTCCCCATGTATATATGTACGTTAGAGTTCTGATCACGAAAACCTGGTTTGAATCTCACTGTGGCCGATTTCTGAAGATGGCGTCTTCTTGATAATGTCAACCTGGGTAGAAGGAAATAACTGAAAATCGCGCCTCAGGTTTACCCAGGCCATATGTCGGTAACTGGATAGACGAAAGTGTTCAAAAGTCGTCGTTTTATGTGCTAGCTCCAAGTCATGATTGATGACTGAGATTTTAAGCCTATTGGTCTTGTTCGACTACTGAACACACTAAATAGTAAACTTAGTCCCAGAAACTGTAAGCATAGTTGCAGTATAAAGCACAAGTTGGATCTATGGGCGTTAAAGAGATATAAATAGTAGGTGTCTGCTACAAGGGTTAGCTAAACACCCTATCAGACAAGTGTAAGGAGAACGGAACCGTTAGTGCATGAATGTATATATGTGGGCACATGAACCAGTGGCTACTACGTTCACTTTCTAACCATGAGATCCGGGTTCGAATCTTACCATTATCAATTTGTCAGGAAGGTGACTTCTAGATATTATCAGTCTGAGGCTATCTTAGCGTGTGGCACCTTTAGAGAGTACCTGAAAAGAATACCACGGGTTGACCCTATCCTTGTGACAGAACTTTTTGGGAGCCGGCGTTGGTTGTGCTACGTACGGTGCTAGTACAGTGTCACAAGTCATCGTGACCGAGGGTTTGAACGTGCAGGGCTTGTTCAGACTGTTGATCACGCTAGATAACGCACTTTCTCCCAGAAACTTGGTCAGGGAGGTGCTGAACAAACACAAATGCCCATTAGCAGGCGTCTGCAACACAGATTGGCTAGCCGTCATAGTAGGCGGGCATACTCGAGTACATCCATTATGTATTGATATACTCAGGTTGTCCTAAAGTATGGTTTGTTACCAGTTGTCAATGCGAACAGTTGAATAGGCGCGATGAGTTCAAGATCTGTCCTAGTATTTTGTGTTCAGTTCAACGAAATGCCATCGAAAATTGCATGAAAGCATATTTCTTCATTTTTGTAAGGGTTAAAATGGTAAGGTAAACTTTACTTATTAACTTTGGTTGACAGTTAATCTTATAAAAAACCACCATGAATTCGGAACAGGATTGCAACATGAAACTACTCCATCATTTCCAAGAAGTTATAGTAATTCATAGATAATAAAGAAAATTAATCTGCGGAGGCTCATGAGGGAGGTGGTTATCAATGTTTTTAAATTTCAAAATTGTACGCGGTTGCTGAAAAGCTCTCGGTCATACTAGAAAAGGAACCTAATAAATATGTTTAGAGATTTGGTTAAATTTTGGAAAGTGAGACAAATAATTGGAGTAGATAGACTGAACTATCGCCCGGTTCGCACTCCACCCACGTCTATTGAACAGGTGAAGAGGCTCATCCCTTGTTCCCTGTTTAGGATGTGGTTTCCGGTTTTTTCTAATCTTTTCACTTTTCCTTATTTTTTTTCAATTGGAGTAGATAGACTGAACTATCGCCCGGTTCACACTCCACCCACATTTACTGAACAGGTGTAGAGGCTCGTCCCTTGTTCCCTGTTTAGGATGTGGTTTCCGGCTTTCTCTTTTTCAATCTTTTCATTCTTACGTAGCCCCCTGCACACCAGTGGCCTTACCGCCTTGCCCGGGGTGATATGGTTAAAACAACAACAATAACAAAAAAAAAAAAAAATGAGAATATGTCAGCATTTCCCCTGTATCTGTCTATCTGCCCGTCTCTTTCTCTGTCTATCTATTTCTTATGGATATATTTAATAGGTTAGTGAGTCTAGTGTACCTGTTTCTCACCTGTAACATTCGCATTGTCACTTGTATTTATTTATTAAATTATGAATGAAGATTGGTGAAAAAGTCAAATGTTCGGGAAAGAATTGTAATTGCGCGCTAATTCGTGTTATTTGATCAAAACTCGACGAAAAATAACTTAAGAATGTTGATTTT
>JBBBDQ010001108.1:572500-722500 GCA_037127315.1 Ascarosepion bandense | reverse complement strand
ACGCTACCATTTTGTCACTGTCTGCGGTTATCCGTCACAGTAGGGATGGACTTGTCTCTTCAATTTAATTCTCTTTATTGTTAATAACTTAAATATTCTATGTTTACTTTGTGTTAATATTTATTCTTTGATAATGGCTTATGTGAGCCGAAAGCTTAGATCCGATAAAAAAATCAACAATTATTGTGATTTTTGTTGTCTTTCAACGATATCACCATCAAGTATATCAGACGGTACGAACGGATCCTATACAAAATTAATAGACAAAACTTGTCTGTATTATTCAATGAAACCTGCATTAATATATATATAATCCGCAGGCAGATCTGTTTCGCTGTTTCACAGCTCATCAGTACGGTTAGACTCCGATTGCTTTTAACCCAGGATTGAAACCCGACCGAATTGGCATCAGTCAGCAATTCTACCTCTGAGCTATGGGCGCTCGGTAGAAGATAGATAGATAGATAGATAGATAGATAGATAGATAGATAGATAGATAGATAGATAGATAGATAGACAGAAGGATAGGTTGTTTTTTAATCGTATCACCCCGAGCAAGGTGGTAACGCCACTGATGTGCAGGGGGCTGCGTAATAGTGAAAAGATTAGAAAAGATAAAGCCGGAAACCACATCCTAAACAGAGAACAAGGGATGAGCCTCTTAACCTGTTCAATAGACATGGGTGGAGTGTGAACCGGGCGATAGATAGATCTATCTAGACAAATAATTGATATTGATATATATAAAGTCTACCAACTTCTGTCTGTCAGTCTATCACTTTCTCTCTCTCATTCTCTCACTCACTCTCTCTCTCTCTATATATATATATAAAACGAGAGAGAGAGAGAGAGAGAGAGAGAGAGAGATACAGACATTTAACAGTGGATTTTTGTCTGAATCTCTGGGATGAGAAGTTATGAGTATTCTGTTCGGAATTTCTTATAGATTATCCAAAGCGATATAAACAGTGGCCACAACATTTGAAAAGTTGTGATATCAACAACAAAGATGAGGACAATAGTTCAAACCTAAGTAATGTAAATAAAAATACACAGAGAATTAGATTGGGTTGTTTGGTTTTGTGACATGTCAAATATTGAGTTATTTAATACCTATTTCATTTTTATATTGGATATTGGATATTTTAGATTGGATGTTAAATCTAATTTTAAACTTTACGCGATATATCGAAACATTTTTACACGATTCACTTTGAGGACAAGTAAAAATTTATTAACATCGATTGATACGTAAATGGTTTTAGGTAGGCCGATTAAAACAAAACGAAAATCAACATTCTTAAGTTATTTTTCCTCGAGTTTTGATCAAATAACACAAATTAGCGCGCAATTACAATTCTTTCCCGAATATTTGACTTTTTTCATCACTCTTCATTCATAATTTAATAAATAAATACAAGTGACAATACGAATGCAAATATATTGCAGGTGAGAAACAGGTACACCAGACTCACTAACCTATTAAATATATCCAAAAGGGATAGACAGACAGAGAGATATGGTGGAAATGCTGTAAAATTGGATTCACTTTCCAGAATTTAACCAAACGTCTATACATGTTTTAATTTTGACATTACTTCTGGGTCGGGCCGAAAACATTTCTATCTCTTTCATTTCTTAGACGTACATGTCTGTCTACTCGTTAGAAGATATCAGCAACTGACTTATAAGTCAGAAATTATGACTAAGTGTTACCATACTAAAAATGCCTATTAGGATCATCCAACCATGGATGAAAACGTTATAACCTCTTGTAATTTTGAGAATTGCTCGTTCATAAAAAATCTCCGGTACGTAAGCGTTCTTAAAAAACTGTAGAATCAGTGATTGTAAATCGCCTTAAGACAATATATATATATATATATGTATTACTCCTCAGGAATGAATTGAGTTCTTTCGGTGACTGGCGTCTGTATACACTGCTTATATACAACACGTTAAAATTTCCCTTCTCTGATTCAATGCGCCTATGGCTTAAAGGGTAGCGACTCCTATTGACACCAAATCGGTCAGGTTTCGATCATACACCAAGCCCACAAATAATACAAGCATAAATATACACAGAAATAAAAAGAGGTCAACCCAAAATTGTAAGAGGTCAATTCATTTTAGAGCAATTAAACAGATGTTTACTTAAGTGTGCTAAAAAGGTTAATACAATAAAAAGCATTTAACCATCTGCTGATAATGCAGCACACTAAAAAGAAGTCAACATTAAAATGCAATAAAAAGCAATTAACCATCTGTAGAATCACTCACATACAAAGATATTAAATTACACAAAGCTCCATGTAAATAAGAAAAAATCGGCAAACTGCAGCAGAGGAAACAATTCTTGAAGACTGAAGGCATCACAATAATGCCTTCACGAAACAGCCAAGTCGAAATAACTCTGCTCAGTTAAGTGACAAACTTCACATTAATTCTCTCTCTCTCTCTCTCTCTCTCTCTCTCTCTCTATATATATATATATATATATCCTTAAATTTTACTTTTAATGAAAATCGATATTTGAGTAGACACTCCGTTTAATTATTTAACAGTATGTATATTGAAATTGTTTTCTACCGACCTGGATGTTCGAGAAAAAATATGTGCTCTTCAGCAGGATTTGAACCTGCATTTTCTAGGCACGTGAAATATCATTAGATCCTACATATATATATATATATATATATATATATATATATATATATATATATATAAAAGTCAGGTATTTTCTATACTTGGTAAGTGTATAGTGATTGCAACTAGTATCTTTGATCATATGTAACTATATTTGCGTTATGCATTGAATAAAATAATTCATTTCATATGATGATGGAATTAAAGATATGAATAAACTTGCTGAAATATATATAACATTGTTCAAATTTATATATCAAATTTTATATAATATCTTTGGTTTTAGCATTGATAGTTTTGTTCATTTCCATTGATGTTTTTCTCGTTGGAAAACTTTCAAGAATATTTTCTACTTTTGTCATTGTTCATTAGTTTTGGAACCAGAAAGAAAATCACGAATGTTCTCGAATATGCCTGAAGGCTTTATCAGAAAAAGAAGTTAACATCTAAAGTAAAATTAACTGAAGCAAAATAATTTAAACTTGGGATCTGAATTTTCATAAGTTGTCTATACCATCGTTGATCTTTTAAGGACGTAAAAAAGTACTAGGCACATAAAGCAATGTTACTGAAAAGTACCTTTTTAAAATATCTTTTCAGTTATATTGAATTGTTTTTTTTTTCAGACCTCTCTTGCGAGGATCGTAGAAAGATGGTATGACATCTACTGCATGCCATTCACCAACCATTTGCGTTGATTGTTAAAGGTAGAAATAAGCTAGCACACACCGAGTTCACATTTTAGATTTTGTACCTAGGTCAGCGAGAAAGTTGGACTGCCATAAAAGCCTGAGAGGCTGCAAATGTCTTGCAGTTTACCGACAGTGGGGAGTCACGAATAGAATATTGTTGTAGAGTATGGCTCAGCTTACTTGCTGCTCTTCCCTACGACTGTGACAGTGAACTACACCTACTTATAAAAGTAGCGACATTCGAGTAGGATTTGAGGAGTAGTTGATTTGCTTAAGACTTTTCCGTTGTATCTATGAATATTTATTAAACCTCTTCCGATTTCCCTAAATAGTATTCTGTTCTTTCGATAATCTCTCTAACTACGGCCTTCCTAATTCTCAGCTGTTTTGAACAAAGATAACATTACCAGATATATGCAGGCGAGTTAGCAGATTGGAACGAGAAATCTGCGAGCTGAGTTCGAATTCTGGTCGAATTTGTTACATTCACTTTCGCATAAATACTCTTGGGAAGGTATGAATCCATCTCTTCCCACCCACCGACTTTGATTAAATAGCAAGAAAACTGTGCTCTCTAACCGTGTTTGGTAACTAGTTTAGAAAAGAAAAAAGACTATTAATTTCAAACGAAACACATACTATGTAATTGTCGAAACAATCGTGAATTTTTTCAGGATATTATGATTATGGTTTGTAGTCGGAAAAAATCGTCTTAAACTCAGAAAGAGCAATGCATTTTTTATGAATTTTATTTCAGCCAAAATTGGAACTCGTATCATATGTCGTGCCAATAAGCGTTAGGCAACTCTGCACCTCCTATTAATTAAATTGATCGACTAACTACATCTTTTAAAACAAATCCCCTAAAAATTTTGTACAAGCAATCTTACTTTATAGAATTTGTGAATATTTATAACTATAAATATCTTTCCCCTCATCTTATCACAAAGAATGAAACTTTTTGATAGCAACAACAAAGATGAGGATAACAGTCCGAATGTAAATAGTGTAAATTATAATTTTTAAGTCAGTTTTAAGGAAAATGGGAACTATAAGGACACATATTTTAAATAAAAAGAATCGGCTGAAATTTCTGGGTAATATTGCGAGAAAAGCACCCTTGAAAAATTTAACAATCACAGGAAATATTGAAAGCGGGAGTGGGTGGAAGGAATCAGCCAGTAACCCATCTAACAAATTTATTTGAGTGGGTGGCAGAGCGGGGACAAAGAGGGATGGTAAAGTGTGAAATGTTGCTTAGTTACAAGAAAAGGAAACTGTGGAGGACCATGATTTCCCACATCCTGAAGAGATGTGACAGCTAATTAAAAACTAATTAAAAACGCTGACGGGAATATTTTGTTTATATAATTGTTTTTTTCTTTTTTTAATTAGCAATGACTGAAAATTATGAAATGTTTTCGAAAGGGAAATGATTACTAGAAAATATGGCTTCACCGGATGTGGTATCCTTGGACTCAATTTAAAAGGAGAAATATCGTTAAAAATGAGCCCTCATAAAATATAGGCTTTGATTTTATTTCACTGTTTTAATTTCTTTGAAAAAAGCTTGGTTGGAAAGAAACACACAGAAACAAAGGTGCATTCATTCATAAAAAATAAAATTTAAAAAAATGGACTTAAAATGCAATTCTTTTAATTAAAGAGATAAATTTTTATTTTCAGGTCGAGGTGCAATTTTCATTGTTTATGTCATTACTGTATCAGTCTTATAAGCAGAATAAAAAATCAATTTAGGAAACCGGTTCATTGTTTGTTAACAAGTTTAAAAGATACACATATTGTGAAAGAAATGTAATCGATTCTGACCTGGTATTTCGATATCAGTCACTTTCTCACCGACGTAACGTCGCTTTCCTTTGTCTGTTCTTCATATTTTTTCATTTATTCTGATGCACTTTCCTCCTTAATTTTACTAGAATGATAATTAGGTCTCATTATTTTACTCATGAATCAGCTAAATGAATCCGTATGTTCTATTCTAATATGTTTTCTATTCTTTTCTATCACTTCTTGTCTGTGGAACTTCCTTTCAGATTTCTTGCTACAATCTTCAAAGATTTAAATGCAGCATCAATCAACTTCTTTTATCTTCCTGAAACCTGATTCTTTATTGTTTTTTCTCCTCACTAAAGTCTTCCCATTCTCTATTGCTTCCTGCAATCCTCTGCGTCGTAGTGTCATTATCGCCTTATTTAGGCTGAAATGATAAAGAAAAAACAAAAACAAAAACAAAAAAACAAAAAACTCAATGCTTCTTTTATGAGAAATGTATTTTGATCTTCTTGGAGATACTTACAATAAGTATAGTAAGACTAGTCCGTAACATAATAATACATAAGAGGAAGACATTATTGTTGTTGTTGTTGTTGTTGTTGTCGTTACCGTGGTGATGGTGCTGCTGTTGTTATTGAATGAGAGAGAAACGCACCAACAGAATGATGCTGGGATATAAATATCAAACTTAAAACAAAACAAACAAAACAAAACGGCTTTTTAACACTCGTCTGTGGTTCTTTCTCATTACTCTCGCTCATGAACAGAGATACGCCAGCCCTCTGGAGACATGCCCAACTAGTTAAGTTCAGGCAACTGACAATGAAATTTGTGGTACTGAACGGTATATTTATTTCGTAATTTATTAAAACAAAACAAGCCTATGTTAATACCTTCAACCAATTAAAATCAGAAGTTATGAGTGCTATGGTTGGTTTACCCTCAGAGCCGTTATTATTATTAGTATTACTAAATAAGAGGAAATTATATATAAACACATAAGAAAGCACACATAATATGAGAAATCTTTTTTATTCTTAGATAAGTGAATAATTATCTTTTATTATATTTTGGAAGAAACTCCAACGGGCAATGCCTATTTAATATAGATTCATTTTTAGAAACAAATTTAAATTTAAAAAATTATAATAGATAAATTATTAAATTTAAAATCATTTGTTTAATTTACTTTTTAATAATTTCACTTCAAACAAGGCGATAAAGTCACTGAGACGCAGGGTTGGGGTTATTGAATTAGAAAACCTTAGTGAAAAGAAAGGGCGATTAAATAACATGCACCGGGAAGATAGAAGATGGCAACTGACGGTGCATTTAATTTTTTTTTAATTGTAGATGGCAGGAAAGCAAAAAATCGGAAACGGGTTCCACAATTAAGAAGTGCGAGAAAATAAATTATTAGAATAGAACTTACGGTCAGAACTAAATAATTCAAGAGTAAAAATTTCCAATCTAGTAGTATGCTTAAGAATCACGTGGTCGAAGTAGCAAGGAGAAGAACTCATTAGAACAAATGTCATGAAGAGATTTGTAGTAAGACTGAAGGAAGTCACGTCGCAGCGGTGAGAAAGCGACTGAAATCGAGATGCCAGGTCAACATCGATTATATTACAGACCCTTCATTGGATTTTATTAAGAATCTCGAGATATAGCGGGAGTACTAATTCATATATAACAGCAATATTAAATGCACGGACGAAGGGTGGATTTATAAATGTCTAAGATAGATTCCAATGAGAAAAAATTATCTGGCACAACACAAATTAACCATCTTTCCTAGCAAATGATTCATTATAATCATTCAATTTTATGTGAGCAAAAAACGTGAGGCAAAGAAGGGGCAATGAGTTTTCTCTCCTGGCGGCTAGCATCTACCGTGCTGATGAAAGACAAAAAGGTTCTATGTGGTAATTTTCTAAGCGCAGCTTAGATGTGGCACAAGACCGAAAGTATGGGACACCCAGTGAGGATCGAACTCACTACTAAATTATAATGGTCCTAGTGAGGCTAAACAGTACACCACTTCGAGGTGCACCGTCCTCAAACAAGGTTCTATATAAGGATTAAAAGATAGCAATTTCATTTTGTGGTGTTAAAATTTACAAGCCGTTTCTGTTTGCAAGAGTAAATAGCGTAATTACATAATTGGTAACTGATAACATCGGGAAGGCCTTTGAAGAGGATAAGAAACGACGTAATTCCCATTATAGAGCCTTAGGAGATTTAAATATTTTTTTTATCGACTGCTTTTAATAACGACAACCATCTGATAAAATAGTAAATGCCATTCTCTTTATCATATTAGTAGTCGTAATCACATAACATTCAAAGTTCTGCTTAGTCCTCTCGCTCACTTTAATATTTAATCTGTATTAGACAATCTTTATTATAACAATTAAGCATAGATGTGACATAAAGTGTGAATTACCCAATGAGGATCGAACTCACTACTCACTTGTAGTTGATCCAGCAAGACAAGCTGTTTGCCATTACGCCATATCGGAGTGCCTAGTTAAGCTATAAACTTCTCCACATAGTTCTTGCATTTAGTCACCCTATAATATATAATCGTATTAGTCATTTTACGTATTATAATATGTAGTCACATCAGCAGCCCTATATAGTTAGCCTAATGTATTTCCTGTATAGTCATACTGTAATATTTAATCTTTTTCGTTTTTAGAAGCATAATTTTAAATATGTGCGATGTAGGTGAGCTAAACTGAAGAGAGGAGATTAACAAATGAGTAATAGTGGATGCACGTTGTGGTGCAGTGGATATCGACTCGGAACGACAAATCAGGTTGCCGTGTTCGAATTCCAGTAGAATTCCTTGCATTCACTTACGCACAAATACCCTTAGAGAAAGGTATTAATCCATCTCTTCCCTCCAGTTATAAGTTAAATAATAGGACAGACTGGGTTTTATACCAGTCTGCCACAGAAAGCAATGCGGGATAATCTTCTGCCAAGTCAGTCATATCTCTTTCGAGACATGATCGTCCAAAGCGTGTATCACGTATGGCACTTAACTGACTGACTGGATATTAGAGGCAGAGTGTATGGAATCAAACGTTAATTTGGAAAGAAATATATAGGACTTCCCAGAAAGAGTTGCTTATAAAAAACAAACGAGAAAAAAGGGCTAAACATCAACTGCAAGAAGACAAAAAGCCTGGTCATCAGCAAGACAAAAAATGCGCGTTACAAATTGGGGATGTCAACATCAAACAAGTACAGAAGTTTAAATATCTGGCAAATGTTTTAACAGAGGATGGAAAATAGGACATCAATATTCTAACACACATTGGTATAGCAATAGCCGCATTCCCAAAGTTATGCAAAGTGCTGAGAATCTGAAAGAGACAGCAGAATCTTTTATGCACAAGGAAGATAGGGAAAGACAGTGTCGCACCTAGCCAACGTGCTTATATGAATGGATGGCGGAACGGGTGGGTTGGTGGGTGAGTTGGTTTTAAAAATCTGGGAGAAAAGGAACAACAAAAATTTTGCTAGAAAGTAGTCGTAAATCATGATCTCCCATATCTTGAAAAGACGCGGCACATGGAAGATAATATGCGCTTTATTCAAAGTTTTGCATCTTTCTCCAATATTCAGCGATATTCAATCGTATTAGTCACGCTATAATATTCCCTAATGTAGTCACCCTATAATATATAATCCGATTAGTCAGCTTATAATAGTCTCCATATAGTCCTCCTCCAGTTTATTATTTTTAATCGTATTAGTCATCCGATAATATTCTTTTTATAGTCCCTCTATATGCGTTATGGTGCGATGAAAAATCAGAGAGCTGATTTTGAAATCCATTAGGGTTCACTCTCATGCAAATACACTTGGGACAGGTATGGATCTGTCTCCCACCTATGTGTTGAAAAGCAGAACAAACTGAGTTTTATAGCCTTGGTTTGTAACCGGCCTATTGCAGAAAGAAAGGGTAATCTACTATTAGTCACCCTATATAGTCAATATTAATATTTAAACATTTATGTCACCCTATCATTTCCCCTAAAGTCACCCTATATAGTCACTCTATAATATTTAATCATATTATTTGATAATTCTGCTCAGTTACCCTCTGCAAGATAATGGATTTGAGCTGAGTGGTACATACGGTTTTTAAGGGCGTGAAGGTATCAGTCAACATCCAAAAGCCAATGATAACAACAGTTATCTTGCTGATATAATGTACTGAATAAAGCATAATCTAGCCATTATGTGGCAGTAAATTCAAGATACCAATGTTTTCAGTGGAATTTGATTTTCTTGGATATTGTTAAAGCAAAAATAATGTTATTAAATCATTACGCAAGAAATGGACATGCAATTTGTTGTGGCGTGTATTTGTAGTTGGGCTAAAAGCAGTAGCAAATAAAATTGACACGTGTATATGACGACTCGTCATTATCGATAGAGATGAAACGGAATAAATTCAAACTAGGCGATATTTTCAAGTGTTTTTTTATATAAGTAACAAGATAAAAATACACTAGTATGCATGTAAAAGAAAGAAGACATTAAAAGTTAGCAACTATGCAATGTGTATATGATACACGCGTGTGTGTTTGTGAAATTTCAGTCACTAAGGGGAAATATATCACCATGCCAGGGTCAAGGTCCCGTATTGATGTTGCTTCTATCACATGCTAGAAGGAAAAGAGAGAAAAGGACAAAAAGAAAGGAGTGTTCTAGTTTTATAGCTTTTTTAACAACGCCGCCTAATGACATATTGGCGAATTTGGCAAAGCCAAGTGCGGATAATCCACGTATTCTAAGAAACTGAATTTTATTTCGATTTTTTCCTTAGGTTATCTTCTTTTTGTATCGTGTTTGTTCAGGATGTAGGCAATCATGAACCTTCATAATAAATTTTACATTTTTGTTATTTCTCCCAAACCCTTTTCTGTCATCAATTTCCTGAAGATCATAAAGTATGTCACGCTCTGCTTTCCACGTCCTTCTTTCCCTCAATCTCTCCTATGTGTATCAGATTTTCCAAACCCTTCTTCCTCATTATATTCCCCAAAATTTCAGTTGCCTTTATCTGATGTTAAGTGTAAGTTTCATTTTTGTTTCCATTTCCGACAAAACCTCCCATGTTCAGCCCGTAGCATCCGCGGCATCTTTCTTTAGAACTATATTTCTGCTGCTTCTATTCTCTTCTTCATGTATAAGAATAGTTAATTTTGATAACTTCCTCGATTTTACTATCATCGACCTCACGAATCAAATTAATGTATGATTTCACAAACGGGGAGACTTTGTCGACGAAAAATGCTTTATAGATACTTGATAACCAAAAAACACTTTTTGAAGAGTTCTGGCGCGTGGTGCCAGTCTTTCAGATTATTTTCATAACGTTGCCAAAATTAGATTGCTTGAATATATATATATATATATATATATATATATATATAAATCTCATTCAAAATTACGAAATCTAAACCGTGTAGTAGACGTGATAAGATTGTTTTAGTCCACTGTCACAAATGCAATAAAAAAGCGTTTATTTCAGAGTAAAATATCTTACTCCTCTTTCTCCCAAGAATTTGATAGTTCTACTATCACGTTTACGATAATTCATTTATTAAGAATTCGAGAATTATAATGTCAAGAATTCGTCAATTCTTCTGTCAGTTCGTTAATTTTGGTCAATAATTATTTATTTTCTCTGTCAGAAATTCGTTAATTCCTCTATAAAAAATTCGTTAATACCTCTTCTGAGAATAGTTAGCCAAAACTTTTGTTATTAATTAATCAATTCTGTTAATTTGCCAATGCTTCTTTGAAGAATTTGGTAACAGTTTTTGCTATCAAACTTCTTGGTGGTGGAACTCTCTTCCGGCTTCTTGCTTCCAAGCCAATTTTAATCTACACAAGTTTCTATGGAATATCAATTGTTATCTTTTGTCGCCTTAATTCTTCTTTTATCGTCCTCATTCCTTGATATTCTCTAAAACTCAGCAACCCTTGCGTCCTAGTGTCTTCATTACCTTTCTTAGGGTGAAATACTGAAAAAAAAAAAAGAAATAAGAAAAAAAGAAAAAGAAAAAATATTCCGTACCCTAAAGCAAATTTATTGCGGAAATTCTATTTTTACGTGTGCACTTTTATTAAAATACGCTCCATGTTCGCAGATGAAAGCAATCCGGAAAACGATAATTCATCAAAATATGAATATTAACAAGTTCCCTGCCAAATTCCGGAAAGTAAAAATAATAACGTCGAAGACCACCCAAAGACATCAATTGCTTTTCCCGTCTGATACATTATCGAAAGTGTAATCTAAAAGTGCCATATATATATATATATATATATATATATATATATATATATATATATATATGTGACTCTCTAATCTAGTGTTCGCTCGGTTTGTTTTCTTAAGTAAGTTTTCATAGGATCATAGGATATGCGAAAAGAACAACCTAAAAGAGGCGACGTAATCCGTTGGTTTCCAGACATTCATCTTTCAAGAAATAAAGCGAGAATGAAATACGGGGAGAGGAGAAAATAGGATATACTGCTTAATCATTGCTAATAGGACAGAATATAGGTTTGGTATTTTTAAATCATTTTATCCCAAGCAAGGCGATAATGTCACTAATACGTAAAGAGGCTCTTCTTCTTTATATGCTGTCTCCTCAGGACGTAGGCAATCATGACTCTCCGCAATTTATTCTCCTTTGTAGTTCTTAATAATTTTGTTGTCATTTCTCCTAAACCCTGTCCGCCATCCATTTACTCAATCTCAGATGCTGTTTTCTGTCTGACTTGCCTTCAATCTGTCCTGTGATTATCGGATTTTTCAAGCCCTCTTTTCTCCTTTTGTACCCTAGAAATTACAACTGTCTCTTCTTGATGTTAAGTATAAGTTTTCTTTTTGTTTCTGTTTCTCTAAAACTTCGTCGTGGCTCACATATTCGGTCTATGGTATCCATTCCGTAGAACCAAATTTCTGTTGCTTAAAGTCTCTTCTTTATCTCGGAGGAGATTGTCTAGCATTAACTTCTCTATAGAAGGACATATATCACATGGCAGTTCACCACATTTTTCCTTGTTTTTAATGAAGTTTTTCTGTTTTCTTAATACTCTGCTTAACTTTAGAAAGGGTTGCTAGGAGTGAAAAAGAACGAGAAAAATATAGTGGAATGGCCAATAAAAGAAGATGTTTTAGGAAGATAAAATATTGTATTGTATATAAATTTTTGAAGATTGTCGATGGCAGGGAAGCAAGGCATCGGAAGGGAGATCAACAGGCGAGAAGTGTGTGAAACAATTTATTACAATAGAACATACAGTTGCGCTCGAATGAATGCAACGAATCCAACTGGAATTCGAAGTCGGCTCTCCGATTTCTCGTTTCGAACCGATATACATTGCACCACACACGGACATCCTGTCTAAGTAGTGATAAATTTAGTGACACAAGTGCACATAGTTTAATGCGGATGGAAGCGGGAAAGTATTTTTGTTTGGTGGAAAATTTGAAATAGCAAACGGACACGCAGATCGATACAAACGTCTATTTTAACGTTTTATGCACTTTAATTTTCAAAGAGATCAATACGCATGCGCACTCACGCATGCACACACATACACACTTGATCACTTCCATCAATATTGCCTCCACACAATTCTAAAGTGTTCTGGAAAGGTTTTATTCTAAACAAGGAGATTCTAGACACAGCCAGGATCAACAATATTGAATCCGTGAGGGCAAAAGTTGTGGTTTTACTACTTGACGATGACGGAGGAATATTGTCTTCCAAATACACTCCTATTCGGAAAGATAGCCTCAGGTTCATGGAAAGGCAAGCCTTTACTGTAGGAATACAAGAATCATGAAAAAAGATCCTAATTTGAGAAACAGAGGCTGTTGACACGACGACATAGTGGCACAGAATTTATTAGGCAACCTTCCTCGCCGAAGAAAAAAAAATCAGAACATAAGATGTAACTCACTACTTACATTGCTATTTGTTGGCTGCTAAAAGTTTTTGCAATCGTTGGGTAAAAAGCATGCTATTCGGTGTCGTCCCATAAACGAATCTAAAACCTGCAGCAGATGAGTGTGGGAGAAAGGATTTCTCCTATTATGACACGGCAACAAATGAACGTATTAATCATTTTTATTTTTCATAATTTTATTTTCCATGTGCTTAGTTTTCGTAAATGCACAAGTAATAAACCAAGAGAAAGATTTGAGAAAGAAAAGACAAAGTCTCTTCTATCTTTCATCACTTCTGTTTTTCCAACGTCGATGGTAAGGTCAAATATATCCGCACTCTCAGATAAATCATATATACTCAATCACACCTCTCTTCCCACTCTATACATCTCCACACACACACACACACACACACACACACACACACACGTACGGACGGACATATATTAATTAATCTGATTTGAAACAAAATATTACTTTAAGTTTAAAATATCGCAGACATGCATTTTTTTTAACCCGGTAATAGCCGATTATTTAAGGTGTTGTCATGTTGATAACTTGAATCATAGATGGAAGTTTATTTAATATTTTTCTACGATGGATATATCTGTAATAAAATAATTAAGAAATATAACGTGAATGCTTTTGCAGTATAATTTTTATGTACTCAATAATCTTATAAATTTAGAAAAATATTTTCAGTAATCTAATGTTTATCGAATTGTAGATAATTTGACTTTATATTTATTATAGTTTTAGATATTATTTTCTGAAAATGTCGTGTATGAACAATCTTATCTACAAAAACAACTGTTTATACACAAACAAAAAATAAAAATAAAAATACATGATCATTATCATGTAATATACTATTATCATGTAATATACTATTTGATTTAGAATTAGTAAATATAATTTTACTTAATAACAGTCTCACCTAACCGTTACAAATGAATACAGAATTTTAAAAAATTTTGAATTAAATCAATTCCTGTAAAAATTCACTATTCATCGAGAAATTGTTTTTTCTCAAGATAATAATGTCCTTAATATGTTATATACATAAAAGCAATTAAAAGCTTGTCTAATTAAATAACATCTTAGTTTTAGTGCATTTTTTATTTTACGATTCACAGCAAATTTGTTGTAACAGAAGGTGGGTTTTGTTTTATAAAAATAAATTAGTGATTTAAATCCATCAAGAAGTTCTGCTATTAACTAAAGTGAATATTAAGCTTTAAAAATTTAATTTCTCAAAACTTCATAAAATTAAATAAGTTAGTAGGTAACAGGTGTAAAAATAACTTTTACCAAGATATTCTAAAAAAAGAAACATCTCAAAAGATAATTTTATTCATTTCATTCATAAATTTGTGAACATCTTATAAAAAATAAGCCATAGAGTTTTAATGTGGATTGGTTTTTCGTATTGGCCAATTCACATTCACTTTTTCATTTGAAGGTGCTGGAGACTGTTTACATCAGGTCTTGCAGACCCTCGCTGTGTAAACAGAGAGAGTGTTTGCTAGAACTTGTTGTGATCAGACTCTAGCATTTCATTACCCCTTTCCCATCATTGACTATTTTATTTTTCACATCTCTTACATTTTACATTAAGTTCTCCTAATTAAAAAACTTTGACAAGCGGGGGCGAAACCGGTTGTTTTTGTTATTTCATCCTCATTATGTCCTGTAACATAAAAATTATAACTTTTCAATCAATACTGAAGACCTGTACGACAAAATATCTATCTATCTATCTATCTATCTATCTATCTATCTATCTATCTATCTATCTATCTATCTATCTATCTATGTCTGTTCATTATCTATCTATCCATCTATCTATGTCTGTTCATTATCTATCTATCTATGTCTGTTCATTATCTATCTATCTATCTATGTCTGTTCATTATCTATCTATCTATCTATCTATCTATCTATCTATCTATCTATCTATCTATCTATCTATCTATGTATGTCTGTTCATTATCTATCTATCTATCTATCTATCTATCTATCTATCTATCTATCTATCTATGTCTGTTCATTATCTATCTATCTATCTATCTATCTATCTATCTATCTATCTATCTATCTATCTATCTATCTATGTCTGTTCATTATCTATCTATCTATCTATCTATCTATCTATCTATCTATCTATCTATCTATGTCTATCTATCTATCTATCTATCTATCTATCTATCTATCTATCTATCTATCTATCTATCTATCTATGTCAGTTCATTATCTATCTATCTATCTATCTATCTATCTATCTATCTATCTATCTATCTATCTATCTATGTCTGTTCATTATCTATCTATCTATCTATCTATCTATCTATCTATCTATCTATCTATCTATGTCTGTTCATTATCTATCTATCTATCTATCTATCTATCTCTCTATCTATCTATCTATCTATCTATCTATCTATCTATCTATCCAAATACTACACAGGCAACAGGGGCAATCATCACAGTCAAAGACCACTAAGAAAATTACGTCAACCCTTCTAAGAACTACATCGGTATAATTAGCACAACTATCATGGAAAGAGCGCGTAAGTACACGAAAAACGCTTTAGGTTTGAAACAGAAGAGAAACACGGTTGAATCTATGGAATGTTTCAGGAAAATAAAAAATAAAAATAAATACAGTTTGATATGCTAGATTTTTACCCGTCTTTTACTGAAAAACTATTATCTGCTGCGTTAAACATAGATAAAAATTAGTACCCTATTAGCGACTAAGACATCAATATTATCAAACAAGCGCAAAATCTATTTTATTTCACGACGGCCAGACCAAAAGAAATAACCCGGATATTTGCATTGCTTTGGGCGCGTTTGAATCTGCTTGAGCCCGTTAATTGGTTGGAATTTTATTATTATGGAGACTTAGGTACATCTTCAAGATAAAAAAAAGAAACACCGATCTATACAGAGACAACGGATTAATCCTCCGACAAAAAAAGGACCATGATAAACAGACCGACTAAGAAAGAACCTGATCATGTTTTTTAAAGATCACGAATTTAAAATCACTACTACCGATAACTCTAAAGTGATCAGCTTCCTTGACGTAACCTTTGACCTAAATAATAGTTTGTACAAACTTTACACTAAAGGTTCCTGCAACCACAAATACATCCAAAAAGATTCTAACCACAACCCTAGAATACTAGATAATATTCATAAATATATCCAATTTAGATTATTTTCTAATCTAGTAATAAGGTAATTTTTGATAATAATAAAATTAAATATATTAAGACTTTAGCTACAAGCAAAAAACAATCTAAGTTTAGAATTCTCTGATAAAAGCAAAGGCAAGCATATACTGAAATTACACAAACGTAATACCATATGTTTTAACCAACCTTTTAGTCATAACGTCAAAACAAACATCGAAAGAATTTTCCTAAATTTAATAACACTATCAGTAACTCAACTAAAAATAATTCTAAATGCTGAAAAAAAAAATACGATCTGCTAGGTTTAATTTACTTTATATATATATATATATATATATATATATATATATATATATATATATATATAAACGCTGGCTCTCCCTGAAGATCCGCTTAGGTGAAAACCTCGGTAGGTTTGTGGGCTCACTAGGTTTAATTTACTTATTCTGCTCTGCTTGAGTATTGAGCGCTTTTTTGTTAGTTGATAACTCGTTTCGGGTTTTTTCTTTGGGCTACATGCTGGCTCAGTCTGGATCCCTTTGGCTGATGTTTATGTGCTTAGCTTTTTCTTTTTTTACAAACATTTTTTTCCTTCCACGTAGATACGCGGAGGGTTTTTTGAAACGAGTATAGTTAAAAGTTTGTGTTTATATATATATATATATATATATATATATATATATATATAATTTTGTATTTTATTTTCCAATGCCTTCGTCTACAGTAAATATAAACACAAGTGGTTTCCCTTAAAATTTACGTAAAAAATCTGACCCAAAATTTTAAAATAAATTTTCTTTATAGCTACTACGATTTTTCTTTCCAATTTCATGCTTAGGTTTCATTATAAATCAAATTAAATTATACAATTGATAAAAACTGCCACACCAGGTTTATAATTTAACGCCCTTAAACAACGTGAGTGCTAAAAATAAAATTCAAATCTAGAAACGGTCAGTTCATAATATGCACCGGATGACTGCATAGTGCATGATACTCTGAGTTGTGCTATAGACATAAGAGTATATGTATGCATATAAGCTGTATTTCATTTCTAAAATGAAGTTTTTGATGTTAATTTTTTAAATTATAACAAGCTCCAAGAGAAACAGCAATTCGACGCTAATTTGACTTCATCATCTCTTCTTAAAAATAGCGCTTATCCAGGAAAGTTATTGATTTATGGTTGTTTTATTTTCAGTAAAATGGGAAAAGATGTTTTCGTAGTTTATTTATTAGATTTATCAAAAAAAGTAAACAGTTTATATCCTATCGACTTCAGTGAAGAACGTTCATTTTTTTTGTTTTTGCCAATATATTTGTTTCATTGTTGTTCTAAGAACACAATTTGGTTTTGTGAGAGAGCGGCTTCGGTATCAGCTAAATGCATTGCGCTTAATTGATAAATAAATAAATAAATAAATAAATAAATAAATTCCAGTAAAATAGAATATTTTCGGTTAATTCTTAAATTTGCTGATTATTTAAACATTGTTCTGGTATAAAAAAGCATTTCATAGTCAGAGAAATATGAAAATAGATTGATTAGTTGTTTTATAAAATCGATTAAATATTCTAAAATAATAAAAAAATAACGTCAATGAATTTTCATTTCTATGTGTTGTAAAATATAAGATTAAAATGCTGACAACAAATTCGATATTTTAGTTGATATTGAAGCTTTAGAATGTTTAGTTCAGAGCATTGAATTCTTTCAGAAACAAACATAAATTGATTTCTATTCTTTAGAGATTTATTATTTTACAATATAAATGCATTTACATTCGGAATGATATTTATTGAAGTATAAAATTTAAAAATTGTGTTGTTAATTACGTAAAATGTATTTTCCTGACTCTTTACAATGTAACCGTTTTATAAATATTCACTATCCTGTAAGTAAATTTGAAAATTTCTTTCAAAGCATTTAATTATTTGATTTTTAATAGATTTTTCAAATTCGAATGTATTATTTTATATTTGGCAATGGATGTTGAGGTTGATACATAAATTCAATATGGCCGTCATTCACTTATAGAAAAAAGAAAATTTATCAGTGTGTAAATGGCTTGGAAAATTGTCGAGCTCGGTATTCTTTTCTGTTGATTTCATTCGAATATCAAATTCTTTCACTCATTTATCAAAAATATCTGAAGTTAGTCAAGCATTTTTATTAGCATAATTTGTGTCATAAAATTAACGAACTTGCCAATGAGAAAATTCAGCTTCCGTTTCAACAGAAAAATATAACATAAATAAATTGGAAACGACAGTAAAAATATGGTAATTAGCGGGAAAACCTGAACCGGCGAAAGAGAGAGGCAGCAAAATTGTTTAGTTTGCTCACATACACACAGACGCACACACGTACACACACATGCACACATCACATATATTAGGTTGTTCGGAAAATTATACATTATTACAATAGTTGCACAAAAATATATTACTCATTCCTAATGATTAAAATGTCCTCTTTGTTAAATGTATATCAATCTCTTCCAGAATTTAACTTTATATACCCCTTAAATTGAATATGAATAAAAGAAAAGATGCGTTTACTTTTTCCATGAGTTCAAGTTTGGTCATAATGCTCCAGAAACTGCTGCCAAAATTAACAGAGCATTGGGTGAACAAATTCTCTTGTGATCAAAATGTACGGCGGTGACGTCCGAGGTTCCGTTTTTGGGATACTAATCTGAAAGACCAAGGTGGTAGAAGACATCCATGCGCAATTAACAATCAACATCTGGAAACACTAATCGAAAAAAACTCACATCAAAGTGTCAGAAATATTATCGGGTCATTTCAAGAAAATTGATAAGGTGAAGAAGCTCGATAAATAGGTTTCACATGAAATCAGTTAAGTCAAAGAATTCTACGTTTTGAAGTAAGTTTGATGCTGCATCTGAGAAATTCGAATGATCCATTTCCTGGTCGAATAATGACTTGTGATGAAAAATGGTTTATTTATGACTATAGTAAACGATTGGCTTGATGACTTTATCATGACGAAGCGCTGAAACACCAAAGCCGAAAATTGTATCAACAGAATATTTTGATGACTGTCTAGTCATCCGCTATTATATATATATATATATATATATATATATATATATATATATATATGTAGTGTCACACACATGTTTTAATATTTTTTTGAGCAGTTCAAGTCTTTCTTTACTAACCATAAGCTTATTTTTCCATAAATCGTCAAATCCGGGATATCAAACGAGGTTCGAACTCACTACTCAGGTGAACTAGACAGGGCTTGAAACCATTAACTCACCACCAAGTCATACTTCCAAGAAGCTCAATTCCAGAAACATTTAATAACTGTTAATTTTACTGGCATCAAAAGTTTGAATATACTCACGATTCATACGATTCATAGTCGTAGTCAAAAAACATCAGAGAACTGTGTCTATCAGTGCCTAGTTCATCGGCCGCAAATTTTAGTTTTGTTTGGTTAAACTAAAATGTTATTTATTGTGATGTGATCATTATTTTATACGTCTTGTTTTATGCTTTTCATAAGCATACATACATTGCTTTACATAAATGTAGGAACGGTGATAGTCTTTTGCAGGAATTGTGTGTTAGAGACCTTAGTGCCAGGTTTTCTTGTTTTCAAGATTTAAAAAAATACAAGCAGTACTTGTCCATGAAGTTTTTTTAATTAAGGACACACACACACACACACACACACACACACACACACACACACACACACACTTTTGTGTGAAAATCAGCAACTCCTTAAATAGAAATTCGGTACTCGGAATAAATATATTTTAATTACGAAATCTATCTATCTATCTATCTATCTATCTATCTATCTATCTATCTATCTATAACTCACTTAACCTCTTCAGATTCCATGTTTCATGGTTTTATTTGTATGTCAAATCTTTGGTGGATTTCCTAATGATTTATTGTTTTTCATCTTCTGATAGTAGTTTTTATCTATCTATCTATCTATCTATCTATCTATCTATCTATCTATCTATCTATCTACAACTGTGTCAATATTTTCAATTGCTAAATTATTCCTGAACGTCTATGACCTGATGCAAAATTTTAATTCATTCTTAAATGTGAATTCCAGCCACTATATTAACGCTCTTAATACAAACATGCATTTTAATGGCTTATATCCTCAACTTTTCAGTGTTCTTTTTTTTTAATACATTCATCTGTTTAGACATTCTCCTTATATATAATATCACATATTATTAAAAACTTGAATAAGTTCTTGCTGATTTTTCATAAAGACTTATGCTTTATTTACAAAAATTAGTAAGAAACATGTCATTGTCCTTTGCTAGCCACTCATTTTTCTCATATTTTTGGACGAATTTGAATTCCACGTCCGAAAAACGAGAAGTCTTTTGAGGGTAACATGTGTTGACCCAGTTTTTGGCATCTTCATAGGACTGTACCATCGATTGGAACTAGTGATAATCGGACGGAGCAATGTCCGGCGAATACGGAGGGTGGGGTAGAATTTTCCATTTAACTGATTTCAAATAGGTTTCCACCTGTTTTGTAACATGTGGCCTAGCGTTGTTATGTTGCAAAATCACTTTGTCGTGCCTCTGCTCGTAAAGCTCGTTTTTATTTCAATACTCAGCACAAATATAATAGCGGTAGTCGATAGTGATCTCCTGTGATGTTTTTGGTCGATTTGAGCAGCTCATTATAAACTACACTCAGCTGATCCCACCAAATGCAGAGCAGAAGCTTTGAACTATTGATATTCGACTTTGTCGCCGATATTGCTGCATGACCAGTCTTGTCATACGATATTCTACGCTTAGGGTAACCGCTTTTCATCGCCAGTCACGAAACGATGCAAAAAACCTTTCTTCTTCTGCCGTTGAAGCAGCTGTTCCCACGTTTCAAAACGCTGTACGGCGTCTCTCGGTTTCAATCTATACGGCACCCAATGTCCTTGCTTTTGAATGCTTTCAAACGTTTCGAAACTGTTTTGAGATCAGCTTCTAATAATTCTGCAAGTTCAAATTTTGCCTGACATGAGTCTTCATGAAATAATGCCTCCAATTCTTCGTCTTCAAACATTTTCGGTGCGCCAGAACGTTCTGTAGCTTCAACATCAAAATGATTATTTTGAAGCTTCTAAACCATTCTCTGCATGTTATTTCCTAGAGATCATGGTCGCCGCGAGTCTCAACAAGAATTCTGTGTGCTTCAGCTGCAGATTTTTTAAAATAAAGTAGTGCATAAAATTTCCCACAAATACACTTTCTTAGAAGCGAAAAGTTCTGTACACTTCGGTGAAATGACATACAATGAATTTCAAGCTTTCTCATAGTACTTTCTTATAGATGCGTTACCATCTGAAACTACACGCATGCAGTTCTGGGAACACCATAATGTCGGAAAATACCTAGAACTCATTTAATGACCTACTATATGAGTGGGTACTAAAATGTTTCTCCGTCTGACACCCTTTCTAAAATCAGGCCACTTGTCTAGTGATTCGAATACATTTTTTAGCAAGGACTTTTTGATTGAACTAAAAATTTTCCAACGGTGCCTCGTATACTCAGTTTTCTAATGTCAGCTCTACTCTTTTAAAAAGTATGAGTAGTTAACATGTTTTATCCATTTGTTGGGCTAATTTTTTCAGCTGGTTTCGATTCTTCATTGAATGTCACTCCCCTCCCCCCATTTTCTTCTCACGGCTCTTCGATTCTGTTCAAATAAAAATTGTAGTAATATTAATTCTACGTTACACATTTTCCCACTCATCTGGCATATAGTACATATTTATTTACTTTTAGAATTTTATGCTACTGATATCGACGATTATCTAATAAAGTTTCTACTGAGAGTTCCCATTGACTAAATATTATCTCCTTGTCTAGGATTGGGTATGCCTTTTGAATTTCAAAGTCCTAACTAACTTTACTTTTCAGTCTCGACATGACAAATTATATAATGGTTTTGCATGGCAAAACTAATTCTTTTCTACATTTCAACACAGATCATTTTTCTCGTCCAATCATGTCTATTTTTACTCCTCTTTAGCCAATTTACCTATTTTAATTCTATTTGATTGAATCCCCTTCTAGTAATTCTAAATCTTTGTAGCCCTATTTGTCTGCTGAACGTCATTGGGTTGGATAGCACAGCTCCTTCTGTTGCTATTGATTCTTCTATTTTCTTTTGTGCATCGCTAGCATTGAATATTTCTCGATTCTGTATTTTATTCTTATACTCTATCTGACTATTCAGATATTCTGTATCAAAATCTTGAAATTCTTTTATATTCTTTTTTACATTTTGAAAACTCCAGTTTGGTTTTGGTTTTAGTTCTGGTAATGGATGTAACAATGGCGTATATGGCATCAAACAACTCCAGGAAATTGCTTACTTCTCTTATAGGAAATTGTATACCTGCTATGTCAACCTTACAATGGCATATTACCACATCAATAGCGACTTCCTCTTCTCATCCATTAAAAACCGCCTTCTAAGCTCCGAATTCACAGAATGGATAGATCTAATAGAGGAAAGTTATCGGTCTACAAAATCTTACGACAATGAGTCTATTTAATCGTTCCTATACTATGTTCTCTGCATATACAAACATCGTTATGGAGAGATGGACACTGCTCAGTCCATACCACATCTCATATAAATGCTATGTTTGGCGCCAGATTCGTTCAGAAATATAAACTGTCAACTGTATACAAACGTTTTCTCGGATCAATGGTTAAATTTTGATTGAGTGAAGCCGGTAGTTTTTGGTTAAGACCACACTTTTTCGAACCTAGTAGACTAGTGCTACAAAATCACAAATAAAAAAATGCTCCAAATAATAGAAAGGACAGTACTTGAGGAATTTTCAACACGGAAGGCTTTATCAATGCTAGTATGAGATAATGGGTTTGAGAAATGTATTTTCTTGAAAAATTGTTTTAAGAGAAAGATTTCATAAATTTCAAACAGCAGTTGCACTGGTTGCTGAGAAAATGAATGCGGAATGTTTACTTATAAGGGACTGACTAATATTAGCATTACGTTTTATATTCATTAAGTCGTCTGACACTTTTATGTGTTTTTGAGAAATTATAACATCTTAAAATTATAGCGTTGCAGCTCAAACTAGACACAAGGTCGGACAGATCGTTACTCACAAAATTACAGTGAGAGTTTATACTACTTGGCCGATTTTATTCTCGGATCGTACCTTGCCACTATAGACAAGAGAAGGCGAGATGCTGCGTAGGCGAGGATAGTGGGGAACAGTCGAACAGGCATCTTTTTTTTTGCGTAGTTCTTCATGGGTCTTTGCCGTCTCTCTTTTCTTTTCGCAGGTAGTGACCACTGTCTTATAGACGACACTGTTGTTTGTCTAAAGAAGTAATTTATCTAAATTCAGCGACTTTCTTAGTCCGAGTCGCTTGCCATAGTTCGTGTGAGGTCCACCTAAGTTAATAATCATCGGAAAATAATTGTCTGAAACTATGTTTGTGACAGGTCAGCTGTTTTTCCGTTTAACCAATTATTAACTGACACTGATACCGCTACAAAAATTCCACAAGATTAAATTTTAATCTCATTTCACGGTTTTCACAGAATGTTTCACAGCTTTCTCTGTTCTATATCAAAGTACAGATATTATTATTACTATTTAAAGCGTGCGTAACAATTATCAGAAAATGAAATCGGGAAGTTGAGTTCAAATCAAGACCTAGCCTGTTGTGTTCACTTTCAAAATAAATGCAAATGGAAAAGGCAAAAATCCATGTCGTCTTCTCTCAACTATGGATTAAATAGCAGACTAGAAATACAGGTTGTGGCAAAATTAAGGCCCTTTCTCGAGATGAGTTGGATAGGACGACGCGTAGCAATTGAGTGGCCATCAAGGTCATCCGACTTAACACTACTAGACGTTTTCTTGTGGAGGAGGGGAGGACTGAAATATCTTGTTTATGAAGACAACTTTTTAATTAGAACAAGCAATGTTTGATAAATTTTATGAAATTAATGTAGAAATGTATTAAATGGTTTGTAGAAGTATTGCTAATAGGGTTCAGCGTTGCATTAAACATGAAAGGAACATTTTGAAATTGTTAAATACTTTGTTAATTAAAGCAAATTATGTTACAGTCGCTTCGGTGTTGTGTAATGGTTATCAAGCTTGTGTTGCTAGAACAGTTACAACTGAGTAACGAGTTCAATCCTCTCTGGGTGCCGCATACTCTAGAACCTGTGTAACATCTAAGCTTCATTTAGAAAATCGTTTAGAGCACTTCGACGTGGTGAAATGGTTAACAAGCTTGTCTCGTTAGAGCAATGACTGTTCAATCCTCTGGTTACTGGGACCCTGTGCCACATCTAAGCTAAGTTTAGAAAATCAGTTAGGGCACTTCGGTGTAGTATAATTGTTAGCACACTTGTTTCACTAGATCAATTTACGACCGAATAGTGTGCTTGATCCTCACTGGGTGCCTCATACTTTCGGCCTTGTACCACATCTAAGCTACAATTAGGAAAAGCACCATAAGAATCATGTTGTCTTCATGTGATAGTATAAATGTTATTAAACTACTGTAATATATTTTTGTCCAATAAAAGTTAATAAATAAAAAAAGTGTCTGACTTTTACTGAATCCTGTTGTTTTGTAGACATGCTGTAGAAAAAGAGCAACATTGAAGTCAAAGACAGCAATTTGCAGGTTACAAAGAAAAAATTGTGGAGAGCCATGGTCACCTAAGTCTTGAAGAGGCAACGAAATTTAAATATTATCCTTATAATAGATTAAGTTCTTTTTTAAGTGAAAGGCAGTCCATTATTTTTAATTTCCTTTCCACTCAAAATTTATTTTGAATTTGTTTTCAACTACGCAACTACAGCTGTAACTCCCACAATTCTACTGGTCATATTAAAATAGCACAGAGCGTAATATACACACACCGATATCAAATAACAACATAAAATGATAATTTCTTTTACACATTTTTTTCTTATCCCATACACTAAAAATATTGCATATTCTGCTTGTGCTGATTCATTAGAAATCTGGTTTGAATACATTTTCCATTCAATGTATTTAATACAAAAAAATATCAAATTTATTTGCGTTTATTCTTGAAATCGTAAAATTTTGAAGTTAGTTTGTAAGCAAAATCTGTAGAAATTAGGTACTTTAGTACATTTTTTAGATGATCTTTACAACTAAATGCTCAACAGTTGATGAAAGTTATAAAACCAATTTTTGTTGTTAGTACTTATAACATCAAACCCCGGCTTTCATACTGAGTGCAATGATGATTTCTAAAAATAATTAAAAATCAACCTGCCCTATTGCTGCACTGCTAGATAATATCTAACTTACACTCTTGTGAAACTTAATTGAAACAAAACAAATAAGTCTTCATAAGATTTTCACACTTTCCCTGATCCCGTATACATAGTCTCTTGGTGTTGTTTTTCTCTTCCGATCGCATTTCTCTTTACGTTTTGGACTGATGTGTTCAGTGTGTTTCTTGATGACACGGCTGACAGTTGAAAGGCTAACACCAACAATATCCATGATCTCTCTGTAAGACTTGACAGTGTTTTCGTACGCTTCCTTGGAGTAACGTCCATCGACAGTCGAGACAATAGTGTCTGTGCGTGATAAAAATCTGATGCAATCACGGATGATGCAATATTTTTCAAGGCCAGACAAATTTCATCATACACCATAGATGCGTATTACTGCACAATACTTCAAATGATCTAATCCGAGTAACAAAAAATAGAAGTTGATTACACTCTGTGACTGACCGTACGCTGATAGAAAGCAATTAAAGCAGATGTTTCAATTAATTTGCACAAGAATTTATATGGCTAATGAAGAAGTTATTTCAAGCGATAAAAATGTGATTCAGTCAATGAACACTGATAATTCTATGGACTGGGTACATAATCAACAAGGATATCTTAAGGACTATAAGGAGACAGACAACTAGAAAGGGGCAGTTAAAATTTCTCCACTATCTTTCCCTAGAATAAAAGGAATTTCTAGAGGGCCATTATCCCCTACGACTTGAAGAGCCAACTACATTTAAATAAGATCGTTATAATATTGTTAGTTCTATTTTTAAAGCGAAAGAAAGTCCCTTTTTGTCAATTCCAATTCTATTCAAAATTGCTTTTGACTTTATTTTCGACTATGCAACTACATCTCCAATTCCCACAATTCTACAGATCATATCAAAACAGCACAGAGCGTAATGTACACATCATTGTGAAGTAACAACATAAAATGACATTAATCTTTCCTATACACGTGTAAAGCATAATAATGTTTTACTTATGCAATTTACTTTCATTTTTTACCCTATTCAACATGAAATGTTTGATTTAGAGATTAACTAATCATAAAAATTATATCAAACTTTAATGTAAAGTTTCTGTGACCCCTTCTACTACAATGAACTTCATGGCCACATACGCATTGACGATCTAAATATTATATATAAGTTTTAATCTATCTATCTATCTATCTATCTATCTATCTATCTATCTATCTATCTATCTATCTATCTGTAGTGAGTTAGCTAGCTCTCTATACATATGCATACGTTTCTCACACACGTAAATACACATACAAATATATATATAGTTGCTAAAATCTATTTATCTTAGCCTGCCTGTTACTAGCTATTTATCTATATTCATATATCCACAGCTATTTATCTATATTCATATATCCACATCATATATATGTCTATTCATATCTATCTATCTATCTATGTTACTGTTTGTCTTTATATGTATCCGAGAGCGTGTATGTATGTGCGTCAGATTTTCTATGTCTAATTTATTTCTATACGTCTGATTGTTTTTTTTTGTATATATGTGGTTATTTGAATTTCTTAAACTGATTTGCCGTTAAAACAGTTGATAGACTTAGACAGTGGCTCATTGTTTGTTTATGCAGAAACACACTTATCAAAGAACTTCGCAGAATCAATATGGACGTCCGGAACTGCATGTTTTAATGGAATTTCCGAAGTAGCGTGTTGATGTAATCAAGTCTTTCCAACCTGACAATACTTTTAACGGAATTATCTATAATCCAACTGATGTTGGAAAAATGGGTTAACACTATGAACTATTAGAAAATAAAAACGTTTGTCCTTTGTAAATTACAGTAAAGTGCATAAATCCAGTTCTTAATTATATTAGCACTTTTGTTTGTACATTTGACAAGAATTATTAGTTTGCTTTATATCGATAGCTTGCGATTTAAGAAGGTTATGTGCAGATTTGGTTTTGATTTCTATATAATGTTTAGTATTCATCAGTAGACGTAATAATAACATAAGTTACATGAATGACGCTGTGTTAATGGCAGATTTTTAAGAGAATTTTAAAGAACTTTTAGACAAGATAGTAAAGAAAAGCAAGATGAAAGGACTAAATATTAACTCTAAGAAGACAGCATGCATGATTATCGGCAAAAGAGATAGTGCAAGATTTGAGCTACGTATTAATGTTTTTAAAATCAGCCACGTACTGAAATTTAACTATCTGTGTAGTGGAGTAGCAGACGACGGAAAACTCAGAGAAAACTAAGAAAATTCAATGACAAAGCCAAATATTACGAAATAGGAATATGTTGTTAAAAACCAAGAAAAGATTGCTGGACTTGGGCAGGTTGATTTTTGGCAACGTTATATTGTACTCAATTTGACGTAACAAATAACGACAGAAAATATTTTTCCAAAATAGTTACCATTTTTTTAAAGATAATGTTTAGGTTCAAAATCGTTTTGTTGGTATTTCATTCCAGTGATAAGTGAAATTATAGCACAGACTTATAAAATTTATAATTTACTGAAGCTTTACAAATTGTATATGGACAAGATGCAAGGTACAAGCACATTATTACTAAATAATTTTATCATTAAAATAAGCCCTTCATTTTCTTCAAAGGGAAATTATACTGAACATAAAGCTATATATATATATATATATATATATATATATATATATTCAGTGTATCGAGGCAGCAAATAATTTTCTAAACATATATTGTTAAATATAACAGACAATGACTGTCTCTTATGTTTAATCATGAGCAGTTCTAAATATCGTATTTTGGCTTTAATTTCAGGTGAAAATAAAGACAAAATTGTCCAACATTTAGATACACTTTTAATTATACTAGTTCTAAGCTTTCGGCTCATATGAACCATCTTCAGATTATATATATATATATATATATATATATATATATATATATATTGCAATAGTTTTAGAGCAATTTTCAATAAACAATGCATATTTAAAATATTTTGTCATATAATTTGTGCCCAGAAGCATTCTGCTGTTATATACCTTTGATCAATTTTTGTTTTAATTACTTATATTCTAACAAATGATCTAACAAATCTTATTCATTGAGTAGACAGTTTTGTAATCTTTTACACCTTTTTACACAGTTTTTCCTTCTTATCACATGCAGTAAAAATTGCATATTTTGCTTGTGGTAATTTATAATTCGGATTACTTTTTGAATATATATTTTTGTTCAATATATCCAACACAAAATATGTAAAATTTACTTGGATTTATTCTTGAAATAGTAAAATTTTGAAGTCTTTTTGTGAGCAAAATCCTGCAAAAATTCTGTACTTGTTTAAAAAAAATTAAATGCTAAAAATTACTTAAGATATGAATCTAATTTTTGGTGTTAGTACTTATCACATTAAACTCCAGCCTTCATACTGAATACAATGTTCATTTTCTAAAAATGAGTGAAAAATCAACTCGCATTATTTCAGCATTACTAAATAATATTTAGCCTACACCTTTGTGCAAATATCAAAACTTGTGAAAATACAGAACACAGATGAAGAAATGATTCAAACTGATACAGGCATGATTATATCGATGAACACTGATAGACTAGACATGATCAACGAGAATATTTTAAAATCTACAAGGAGTCATACAGTCAGAAAGTGAGAGTTCAAGTTCTGGGTCACATAATGAGGAAAGCAGGCTAGTAGAATTTAACACTCATAGAAGAGAGGGAAGCTAACAGGGTTCTCGCGTTGTTCATGGTAGTCATATATTATAATGCTGGGATGGTATTTTTCATTTTTTTAGGATAAAAAATATGTATTAATATATACCTAATAGCTTTGTTCCATGACATCGAACACTGTTTAATTAAAAACAGAAAATATTTATATATGTGCGTGTACTTGTGTGTATATGCATATTTATTGATATCTTTCAATCTTTCTTTCTCTCTCTCTCTCTTTATATATATATATATATATATATATATATATATATATATATGTTTTTTTCAATAGTTTCAATATTAAAAGCTATTTTGGCAAGAACGATTTTATCTTAAAATACTGAATATATAAATAGAGCGTTGATAGTTTTAGTGCAAGGAATTTGTCACTTTAACAGATCAGGTTCATGTCGACTTCGAAGTTTCATGAGGACACCGTTATGATACCTTCAATCATTGGGGTTGGGTTTCTTTATATATATATATACGTTGCACTTAAATAAAAATTCAAATATATTCCGTCATTTAGAACAACACGGTTATCAACGCACACTTCTGAGAAAAACGCTTGTTGATAACACGTACATACTCAAACAAGAAAATAATAAGCAGAAACTAAAAATCCTCGAAGCACTCTACATTAAACAGTTTAAACCTGGTTTGAATACAATCAATTTCGATATTTCCAACAACGTACTCAAATGTCTGTAATCAGACCAGGGACCACAACACCACTATTTTGTCACTGTCTTCGGCCATCCGCCACGGTAGGGATGGACTTATATTTTCAATTCAATTATCTTTATTGTTAATAGCTTAAATGTTCTATGTTTACTGTGTGTTATTATTTACTCTTTGATAATGGCTTATGTGAGCCGAAAGCTTAGACCTGATAAAAAATTCAACAAATACTGTGATTTTTTGTTGTCTTTTAACGACATCACCATCAAGTATATCAGACGGTATGAACGGATCCTACACAAAATTAATAGACAAAACTTGTCTATATTATTCAATGAAACCTGCATTAATATATATATATATATATATATATATATGTGTGTGTGTGTGTGTGTGTGTGTGTATGTGTGTGTGTGTGTGAAAGTGAGGCATATATAACGAAGAAAAAATTTCTAACCATGTGATAAGGTCATTCGGTTTGACAACCTCTTATTCTAAAAAACCCTAACGCATTTTCTTTATTGTTTTGTCTTCCATTATAACCTTAAGAAACCGAATGAAGTAGACGTTCTTTTGGTGAAACACGTCGTTTATAGCTTTTCAACTCTTAACTCAATATCTTCATATTATTTATTATTTCGAATACCTTTATAGATCCTACAAACTTACAAATATAATTATTAAAAACACATGAAATAGTTGAGAGAAATAATCGCCCCCACCCTAAAGGACATGACGTACAAAAGATGAATAATTTCTGTTGGTTTCTCTATAATTCGGGAAATTTTATTAAAATCCTTGTATTCAACACCGGTATCATAAATTCTTTTATTTTCATTATATATTCATTAACTTTTCTGCTGGAGTTAATTTAGCACCAAAAAGAATTAGTGTGCTCTTTTAAAAGGATAATTTTTCTGAGCAGGTTCTCTAGTGTGAAACGCTTGTTTCCCGCTTTAAAAATGGACAGTGGCGTTTCAATTAAATCCATATCGATTTCTACAAATATTTTACAAGCATCCAAGTGTATGGATCACTTTTATGCTCGATCTCGTAATTCATTGATTTACACGATCTTTGCTTCGTGATCCAGAAATAGGTTCGTATTGATTTAGCTCGAAGCTTCTTAATCTGGGATCCGTGAAATTCAGATAAAAATTACCATTTACATTCGCTACACAACCTTTGCCTCATCCAATGATTTACCATTAAGAGAAATAAAAGAAAAATGGATCCTGCCACGGCTTGAAAGAAAACGCACGCAGCCACTACTTACACTACCGACCGCTAGGCGTCTCTTGACGAACTGTTGGGTCCATGTTTACCATTTAAACGTGTTATTCTCTGCACGGCTGCCTTTTTTGCCACTTCAAAGAAGCAAGTGATAATTCTTATTTTCCACGGTTTGATTATCTTCTCATATACTGGTGAGGATTAATTGACTACAATTTCTTTCAAGCATGACTGGCTGAGAAGCGATGGGTGTGCGAGGGTGCTATATGAAGAAATATACCTATAAGTGTTGTGAAAAAACAATCAGACTGTGAGTACCCGCTTGTATGTCTGTCTATGAAGGGCTAGTTCTTATAAAGGTCCGTGACTCAAGAGGTACATGACTAAAGGGGAACGTGTCTTCAGGGATCCGTGACTCAGAATGGTTAAGAACCACTGGTCTAGTTCAACGAAAAAAGTCGATGAACACTAGCTTACAGGAGGGTCTTGCAAGTCATAGAAAATAACTATGATTATTGCTTAGTCACCGTGGATGCTTTCTGCGACCCGAGAATTAATAAATTTATCCCACAGATCAATTGATTACAGTAAGGATGTGCGGTGTGGTGATAACGGTCCGGAATGATAAATTGGAGAGCCGAGTTCGAATTACAGTTTGAATTGTTACTTACGTGCAAATACATTTATGAAAGATATGAATCTATCTCCCTTCCCTCCGCTATGGGTTGAACAGAAGGACAGACTGGGTCCTATAGCTTTGGTTGGCAACTTGTCTACCACAGAAAAAAAAGGGCAACATACTAAAGGAAAATCTGTCTAGACAGTCATGCATTAACAGCGTGTATCCCGTAGCGCACTTAACTGACTGAGTGATTTCAACTCTCATTAGGTGCCATGAGTTTGGTTTCATATTTTTCTTTTCTTGGGTGGGTTTTCTGTAGTAAGTACCAATATCGCAACAAGATAAAGGTTCCGACTAACATCTGCTAACCAGTAGCTTCAACTGTAAAATATCGCTACATGTAAAATGCTTTATGGCTTGTTTCTAACTGTTTAACACTTCTAAATGATGAAAGAACATTCCGTGTTAATATTAAAATATTCTTCAAAGGTTTATGCTTGCCCAACTACGGTTGTTTGTGTTTTTTTCCCCTCACTCGGACATCTGGAACAAGTTCTTCGGTAGTGTCAAGTTCAGCTTATTATTTGGACAATAATCTAAGATATTTGATATTTTTCATGGTAACCATTTTTTTTTTTTTTTATATACTGGCCCTAGGCTCTTTTCTCCTTTTCTGCATTCAGTCTGAAATGCTCGTTTTCACAATCGAGACGCCCAAGTCTGTGTAGATTTATGGTTATTTGCTAGGAACCACACAAAAAATATTTATTTAAGAGAAAATCGTAAATTTACTTCCCTCTGGGCTGCAAATAAATAATCAGTTGTAACTATTTTACTAAACACGCAAACAGTATTACGCACGTGCATAGAACGCCGCGTAAGTGTGAGTCATTCACTTCCCCTCTCACTCTCTTTCTTTTGGTGTGATTTTCGGGGTATATATACGTCCACGCAGTTGAAAGTGTTACTAGCATGGCTAGATGGAGTTGCCCGGAATTAAATTAATTTCGTTTGGTTGGTTTTGTTGTACGGCATATCAACCTCAATGGGTTAATTTAACGCCGACGAGACTTTTACAATAGACTCATATGAATAGAATATGTATTCTTTGTAAGAAATCAGTTTGTAAATCAGATTTTATTGACGTATTTTTGTAAAAAGGGCTTTGTCAAGAGCTAAATGTATTGCTGCTATACATCTTTATTTTCAAAAATATATCACTGGTAATATTTTTTCCTTCCAAAAATGTATTAGTGAAATTTTACTATAAAAATCCATTTTTATACTTTCATAGTTTTTTTTAACTCAGTTTGGGGGGGGGGGTAACTATTTGCCCATAGCTGGGATCCTAACTGGTGCTACCACTCCGAATGAAGGTGAAACTGGGAACAGTAGTAATTAAGTAGTTCTACGCTCCTCTAAACCTTCTAATCAGATGCAGGAATCGTCATACTCAGGATCCATTATTGCATTGTTCACTGGAAAGCGATGATAGTTAATTTACATTTTTATTAGTGCACACTGTAGACAGGGAGATTAGAAGTGGCGTCGCCACGCAGATCAGCTCACAAAGTGGTTCATAGACATGTCATAGTTCCAGACTAATCGGTGCTTAGTAAATACAGATGGAAGACTTGTTTGCAAAAAAAAAAAGAAAAACAAAACAAAATTAAAATAAAATAAAACAGAGAATTCATTTGTATTGCCCCTGAAAATGACCAAGCTATAATAATATTTTCTAGTTTTTCGCTACAATTTTAACAGAAAAAATCTGAATCTGATATTAATAAAAATTTTATCATGAACTAACAGAATTTTTTAGTTCATTATAAGATTTTTTTAATTAAAAATTTTGCAATTAATTAAAAACGTTAGTCCAAAATTTTCTAAAGTTAAAAACGTAACCTATTATTTTCTATTTTCCATTAGATCGTCGACTTGTAGTTTCTCTTTAATAGCATCTATCGTCCTAAGTAACAGTACTGGGTTACAGCAGTGAGAGATGATACTGAACTTACCTTTTAAAGAATACCTAAGATAGCGTGCTTTTTACAAGGTAACATTAAATGTTGATAGGTGATCACAAACTGTCCTAGCTAGAGTTTGAACTCTTTGCAAGTTCCATTCTCCGGGTCGTTCGCTATTTAGCCACCCGCACATCCATAGGGTTGATACTTAAAAAAATGAAAAGAAAACAAAGAAAAGTGTAAAAGTTCTGAGCTACTGAATATCAGGTGAATAAAATCATTTGAGAAACCCCATTTCGTGATACTTCTGATTGCAATGTCTTTTTCGATATTCATCTCAGTATGTTGCTTTAGATTTAAAGACGAGTCATTGTAGCAAGTAAAATATAGTAGTCTTAGCTACCAGTAGAGGTGGTTGGTACTGTTTTACTACCCGTTGTCGTGCGTGTCCGTGATTAGAAGTATAAATGTCGTCACTGTCCTTTTATGGCAGTGAATTTCTTCAGAGAGTAAAGACATTCGAAGCGACAGAGATAGGATCCTACACACGAATGATGCGAATACCGCAGACTGAACATGGAGGTCTTCAAGAAAATTGAAAAATAAGAACTACAATCGGAAAGAGACACTGAAATTTCTGGAAAGGATAAAGAGGGAAGAGAAATTGGTACTCAAAGGGAATATAAAAATAACAGTTCTGTTTTGGGATAGCCAAGGAAGCTAAGCAAAGTGTTAAGAAACAGAAAATCCTGAAGTACGTAATAATAAATGTATTGGATTGTCCAGAAAGCTCATGCTGATTTTTTTGTCGGTCATGTTTTAACACGTTAGAAAATGTAAAATTTATCGATATATGTAAAGTACTTACATTTTTAATCAGAGCACAGTTCAAACTATCTCTTGAGAAAGTTTAAAATTACTTAATTCGTGTCAATTTTGCATCCCTATGAAAATGAAAGTTCATAAAGTGCATTTTAGACACTCAATGTTATCTTTTTTATTATCGTAACGGTGAAATGCCTCGCAAGAAACAAAATTGATGTGCTGTGTCAGCTGAAAGCGTATTAACTGACACTTTATAGCTGGTGATTAAAGCCTTATTGATGAACGCTCGGGCAGCCCCTCACCCCAATTCATACAAATGACAACCAAATCAAGACAGTGATTGAGAATAACCCATATTGCACAACGCTGAAATTGGTAAAAACACTAAATTCCTCAAAATCCAACATCCATGAGCACTTAGTGAATTTTGTGTATGATGTTTGAGAACTACTTGATCAGAGTGAAAAGAATATTTTGGATTGCATTTCTATCTGCAATTTGCTGTATAAACGTATTGAAAATGCACCCTTTTTAAGCAAACTGTGACGGGTGATGAGTAATGGATTGTGTGCAACAATTTTCAGCGAAAAATATCCTTAGGTAAGCGACATGAGCCAACTTTAGCCAATCCGAAAGCAGGTCTTCATCCTAAGAAAGACATGCTGTGCATCTGATGAGATTGGAAAGGAATCCTGTACTATGAGCTTCTGCCAAGTAATCAGTCAATTGATTCTGAAAAGTATTGCTCGCATTATCAAGACAAATTAAAGGCAGCAATCCAAAAAAAAAAAAAATAAAAATACGCGAACAGAATTGGCAAAGAGGAAAGGTGTTGTTTTCCATCAGGATAATGCAAAACCTCACATTTCTTTACCGACATGGAAAAAATTGTTGAAGCTTGGCTGGGATATGTTACCCCATCCGCCATATTACCAAGACATTACTCCTTTAAAATTTTATTTATTCAAGTCTGTGAAAAATAATCTCGGCTGTAAAAATGTTAATTCTTTGCATATCATAAAAAATGCCTTAATTCTTTGTCGAAAAACCACCGAAATTCTAGGAAGACGGAATCTTTAAGGTGAAGTAAAAATGAAGAAAGATTGTGCAACAAAATTGTTTATACTTAGTTGAATATAGATTTAATACCATAATTTTGTTCTGTGTTTTAATTACCCTAAAAGTCGGCATAAACTTTCCTGGCAAGCTAATATTTATGGTAATGCTGGTTTGCTTTATTTCTGACACCATTTCATTTCCTTTAAACTAAGAATATATTTGTTGACGCAAAGGTTATTTTTAACCTTTCGGTTGATATACAAAATATAAGTGTTTATATATTTTTCTCACCAAAAGAATATATATTTTACTTTAATCTTATGCATTACCATTCATTTACCTCCGTTTATGTTTTTGCTGCCCATTTGGAAAATTTATATTTAAGTTGCTTATCAAAAATGTAAGCGAAGTTATAGTTTAGTTTCTCATAGAAATTACAGCTGATAATGTGCTGTATCCCTTCAGTATGTAGGCGATCATGACCTTTCCCTTCTCCATATCCCCTTGGGCTTTTAACACCTTTTCTCTTGTTACCCTTGCCAATCCTTGTTCTGCAATCCATTTGCTCATGTCCATCAAGTATGTCATGCGTTACTTTCCCCTGTCTGTCTTTCTCCATATCTGTCCTGGGAGTATCAGATTATCCAAACTCCCTTCCTCATTACATGGCCCATAAACTTGCTAAAAAGTAGTAGGGGATATTCAAGTAATGTGTTCAAACAATGGTGACTCTTTTTAAAGTAGATAGATTCAGAACTTTGATAACGACAAACATGTGTAACGTATATACTTGCGTATAGTGCGCGGTTTTATGATACTTTTTTTGTTTTTATGCAAAAGTTAGCATATTGGCACTATACACTGGTAATCTATTTTGAAGAGAATAAAATTCAAGCATTTTCGGCGCCCCTTTTCACACTATGCACATCTAATTTTATTTTAGAGGTGTTAAAATCCATACCAAAATCCAGGTTTTGCACTATACATGAATTCGGTTTATACAAGAGTGAGTATACGATACTTGTAAAAACACCAGATAACAACAAATAGTACTGTAATAATGTAGGATCAACTACGATTTGTCATCAGAATTTGATTTTACGAACATTTCTGTGCGTATCTCTAAAGCTTGTAAGTTCTTCTTCTTCTATGTGCCCTGTCCCTTCAGGACGTAGGCGATCATGGATCTCCACGTCTCCCTATCCCTTGTGGCTCTTAGTATGTTTGCTCCTGTTGCTCCTGGCAACCCCCGTTCCGTCATCCACCTGATCAGACTCTGCAGATATGTTATCCGCTGCCTTCCTGTCTCTCCTTCCTTCTATCTGACCAGTCAGTATCAGGTTCTCCAGGCTCTCCTTCCTCATTGCATGTCCCAGGAACTTCAGTTGTCTCTTCCTGATGCTCAACATCAATTTCCTTTTTGTTGACATTCTTTCTAACACTTCGTCGTTGCTTGTATGCTCAGTCCAAGATATCCGTAGCATCCTTCTGTAGAACCACATTTCGGCCGCTTCCAGTTTTTTCCTCATTTTCGATGATATTGTCCAGCATTCACAGCCGTACTGAAGAACTGACATCACGTAGCAGTCTAGCACTCTTTTCTTCGTTTCTATTGAGATCTTCCTGTGTGTTAGTATTTTGCTCATCTTCTGGAACGCGTCCTTTGCCATGCCAATTCGCCTTCGGATCTCCGTGTCGCACTTTCCATCTCCTGTTAGAACACTTCCTAGGTACTTAAATTCTTGGACTTGTTTGATTCTGTTATCCCCCACCTGTATTTGGCATTTTGGGTTGTATCTTTTGCTGATGACCATGCACTCAGTTTTCTTAAAGTTTATTTGTAGTCCCTTCTTGTCAATCTCCACTGCTACTTTCTGTATGAGATCTTGCAGTTTCCTTTCCGTGTCCGCAATCAGTACTGTATCGTCCGCGTATCTTATGTTGTTCAGGTTGTGGCCTCCAATAATAAATCCTGGTGTGTCATCTAGGGTCCTCAAAATATTCTCGCTGTATAGGTTGAACAAATCCGGTGAAAAGACACATCCTTGTCTTACGCCTTTTCTATCTTTGTGTATCTACTGAGGTCGTTACCTGTCCGTATGCAGGCCGTTTGCTGCCAGTAGAGATTCTTGATTATTCTTATATCTTTGCCGAAAATGTCGAGGTTGCCTATCATTTCCATCAATTCTTTGTGTCGTATTTTGTCGAATGCTTTCGCGTAATCAATGAACCATAGGTACAAGTCTTTCTTCATTTGTAATGCCCTTTCAGAGAGCATCCTAATCATGAATATGGCGTTCCTTGTTCCAGTGTCTTTGACGAACCCGCACTGTTCCTGCCCTATCTCTGGCCTGATTCTGCTTCTCGCTCTATTCATCAGGATTCTGACAATCAGTTTTGTGATGTGACTCATTAAGCTGACAGTTCTGTGTAGTTCACACTCGTTTGCACCTGGTTTCTTCGGCAGTGCTATAAATATCGACTTGCATAGGTCGTCTGGTATTATTCCGCTGCTATAAATTTCGTTTATTATGTCGGTAATCTTTTCTATGCCATATTCTTCTAAGGCTGTCAGCAGCTCTATCACTATGCCATCTGGGCCAGGTGCTTTATTTCTGTTCATTTTGGCCATTGCAGCTTCCACTTCGGATTTTAGTATTTCCGGTCCATCCATCTCCTTGTGTATTCTCGGTTGTTCTCTCTTGTCGCCAAAGAGATCCTTTATGTATTCTTCCCATCGCTGGAGTATTTCCTCTTTCTCTACTATGATTGTCCCTTCCTTGGATTTTATGCATCCTGTTGAGGAACAGGTTTTTTGTCCTGTCAGTTCTCTTATCTCTTTATGTATCTCTGCTTTGTTGTTCCTGCTCAGTCTCTCTACTTCTGCACATTTGTTGTTGAGCCATTCCTCTTTGGCTTGTCTGCATTTGTTCCTTATCTCCCTGTGAAGTTTTTTGTACTCTGCTCCGTGTCTTGGCGTTATTTTTTGTCTCCTTTGCATCATGTGGAGGATCTCTTCGGTCATCCATTCATTTTTTCTTCTGCGTCTGATTTCCTTTGGGGCTATGTTGTTCGCTGAGGTCACCATTGCTTCTTTTAGTGACTCCCATTTTGAGTATCCTTTTCCAATTTGTTCTTCATATTTCTTTTTTACGCTGTTATTATATTCTTTCTGCAGAGTGAGATCATCCTCTAGTGTGTCGTACTGCAGTCTTGGTGTTATGCTGGGTTTCTTCAGTCTTCGGAGTTTCATTTTTAGTTTGCAGATGACTGGGACGTGGTCACTTCCGCAGTCAGCACCTGGGTACGTTTTGCATTGGACTACTGCGTTCCTGAATCTCTTGTTTATAGTTATATAATCTATTTGGTTCTTCGTGTCCCCTCCTGGGCTTCTCCATGTCCATAAACGTCGTGGGTGTTCTTGGAACCAGGTGTTAGTAATGACCTGGTCATTGGCTGAGCACCATTGGATCCATTTTTCTCCTCTTTCGTTGCGCTCTCCTAGACCGAAGTTGCCGTTCGTGTCTCCTTCTCTATCTTTACCTACCTTTGCATTTAAGTCCCCCATTATTATCCTGACTTCTTGGCTTTTGCACTGAGCCTTAGCACTGTCCAGTATTGAATAGAATGATTCTATTTCGTCCTCTGAGCTTTGAGTTGTTGGCGCATAGACTACTATAATAGCTATATTGAGGAGCCTTCCCCGCAGTTTAACCAAGAGGACTCTCTCTGACAGTTGCCAGTATCCAAGTACACATCTCTTAACTTGTTTGTTTAGTATTAAAGCGACCCCTTTTTCGTGTTTTTTTCCTCCTGCATATATTATCCTGTGGGTGTCGCTACTGAAATCTCCGTTATTAGGCCATCTTGTTTCACATATTCCTAGGATGCTGATATTCAGTCTGTTCATCTCCTGTTTGACATTCTCTAGTTGTCCACAGTTCAGTGTCCTGACGTTCCATGTTCCTATAGTGAGTTTGTCTTTGATCGCACAGTTGCAGGATAACGGTCCAGCGACACCTGTTGCTCATGTCGTTCTTTCCCGGGCGAGGGACAAATTTTAGAGTAAAATGTCCCCTTTACGTCGTTGGTGCTAACAGTCGCCGGATGACGGTCAGGTGGCACCTGTTGTCCATGCCGGTCCTTACCGAGCGAGGAGTTGCTTCCTTGGGAAGTAACCCCCTTCACGCTGTTGGCTTTCATATATTTATTGTGACTATCCATGATTGAGCGGGGGAAGATAGTGGAGTGGTATCCCGTTGCCTTCTCCACGATGGTTTATTGAGACATCATCTCTAGTTAGCTGGCCGTTGACTCTTTGAGAGTTCTTCCGCCCTTTGTAGGTTTATATTTTTGACCTACAGGGATGCTAACGTTCCAATTAAGTGTACATATAGAAAAAAAAATACTAAGTTTTAACTTAGTTAAAGTCGAAATGGAGTTCAGACAAAAGAAAAATTTAGTATATTCTTATGAAAAAATTAAATGGTAAAAGAAAACAGATACAAACTAGTCTAACTTCTAAGAACCTCGCAGCAGTAATTACAATCAGCATACTTTACCAGTAGTCACAAGAAATATTATGCATATTCGACATTTTGGCAGTCATCTTCTGACTTTCTTTGGTTCTATCATATATATACTGATACGGTGCTGGTAGGAACACGTGGGTTTTTAGACAAGTATAAAATGGAGGATCTTTATAAACTCACAGAGGTTATTCAGTGAAGGTTTTTGATCGTCACAATGTTGTGTACAAGTATCTTCTGAATATGAACTTAACTTGACCCCCCACAAAAATTACTAGAATGCTCCAACTCTTTGCTTTTGACTTGGTGCAATTGATAACGGCTCGGTGATTAGAAATCAAAGAGAATGGATTTCAATTTAAATCGAGTTCGTTATATTCACTTACGCGCAAATAACTTAAGGAAAAATATGAATAAATATCTTCTTCCTCTAGCCACGGTTGTTTTTTGGTAGGAAATTTATTAGTAAATTATAATTGCCAAACCATTTTTATAATTTAATATTTTTATGGCTTAAAAAAAAATGTAAAAAATTGATAAGCCGTAAAAACAAGTGAATGAATGAATCTCCTTAATTCGACAAATTAAAAATTATCATAACGAAGTATTAAAAATTAACTTCCACTAAAAAAAACAAAAAAAAAAAAAAGAACTTATTGCACGTTAGATGAACTCAACGGAAATCGTACTTTACACAACTCATTAGAACTGTTTGTATTGATATATCCTCTCTATTATAAGAAAGACTGTGGTGCATTTATTTGTATATATTTCCCTTCAGTCTCGGTGAGAGAGGGGCAGCGTTGGCTCAGGTCATTCTCTTTACTACCACTCATTAAACATTACAACCCGTTATGAAAGCTCTTGCCGCGTGTTTGCCCTTTACCAGTAACCTATATTTTAATTTCTGCAGTAATTGTCGTCGATTAGTGAAGAATATATATATATATATATATATATATATATATATATATATATATATACACACACACACACTAGGACACTGAATAAGTTCTCACTGTTTTCTAAAAGATGGTGTTCTCAGAACTGTGTGCGTCTAGTTTTAGATGGGAACACATCTGTAAGTACTAAAAATTCAGTGTATATAATTTCCTTATGATATAAGGATATCAGTTAAAAACATAGAAGAAATAATGGAATTGCAAAAAATTTATCCGAGCACAAATTAACCCCCCCCACAAAAAAAAAAAATGATTTTTTACACTGCACAAAAAAAAAAAAAAAAAATATTAGGCAGGCTCTCATTATTAATGTCTTCTCAAACCACCTTTTAGATAAACAAATAGACGATATATATATTAAAAAAAAACTCAACAGATATCAAACAGAATATAATTCCACAAAGAACCCTAAATATTTTTTCAAATCATATCACCCCGAGCAAGGCAGTAACGCAACTGATGTGCAGGGGGCTACGTGAAAGTGAAAAGATTGGAAAAGAGAAAACCGGAAACCACACCCTAAACAGGGAACAAGGGATGAGCCTCTTCACCTGTTCAATAGACGTGGGTGGAGTGTGAACCGGGCGATAGTTTAGTCTCTCTACTCCAATTGAAATAAAAAGAAAAAGGAGTGAAAAGATTGGAAAATATCAAACTTCTATGTTGCAACCCGATGCACGATAACTAAAAAAAGGATGAAAAATCTTAAAATACTCAATCGTACTAATATATTTTCTATGAAACCTAATAAAAATTAAGATTAATAATACATTATATAAAATACAATCCTACCAATGTAATTATTCGTAATAACTCCATACAACTCAATAAAACTGATAGATTACGTAAAACCAACATTATATATCAATTCAAATGTTTCTTGGGAGAATGTGGATTCTTGCATCTTTTAACAAAACGTCTTACATTATACGTGTCTGACTATTCATCCATTTCGGGACATCTAGAACAACATTTGTCTACATTGACAATATAAAGAGATAATGGTCAACAATACAACTATCCTACACCAAGAAAACCACAAATTTAAATTACAGATCCACGAAGCAATATATATAAAAAAAACTTCACTCAATAGAATCAGCTACGAATATCGTAGTAATGGTGTAAAATGTTTATAAAAAGAACAGTTTTATGCTTTAATACGCGAATGACCATGAAATTAACAAAAAATTACATAGTGGATAATTTTCCTGTTATAATAAATGTTAAGTATAACTGTCAACCGTTTCATTTAAAGCAGAAAGAAAAAAATGCAGTAATGTATAGCAACACAGTTTTATGGGTATTTTGTTACTACTAATTGCACCTCTGAAGATGATCTCGGAAAGAGATTGAAAATACATCTGAAATTGAAAATAAAAACAATTTACAAAGATACACCGCATTTCTCGCATCTTTTAATTACAAAAGATTATTTGTGAGTAAGAATGTATTTTATAAAAAATAAGCAGCAGAATGTTTCTAATTCATTTAATCATATATATATATATATATTATGTAAGAAGATTAAATCAATGCCGACACGTAGCATCAAACACAGATCTCCAAGTAACAAACGTAACCGTTGAATGAATTGTGCAGCTGGATTATGTGATCATAAATATTTAGTGTATAAAACACTCAGACAGAAGCCTGAGCATAATTCCAGTATTGTACGTCATTTGAAGAGATTGTTTCTGAGGGAATTACTCAGGGGAATTATTCCGAGAGCATTATTAAGAACTAATAGCGAGTTATCAAAAGTTCCCTTCAGAATAAAGTTACAAAAACTAACGTTATAAAAGTGGCAACGAAGGTCGGGTTCTGAACTTGCACGAGGGCTACGAAGAGAAAATACGTATCCTACACGTACCAATTGAAATATTGATCGGGGTACAAGGACAATGGACGTACTGAAATCAAATATCCTTTAAATGTTGGCTCTGCAATAGCAAGAACTACATTTACAAGACGATAAAAATGAACAGTAATTTCAGTTACAAAAACATTTTTTTTAAGAAAATGACGCAGGTAAAAACACGTCTGACGCTATTGCAAATTTCATTAACGAGTTTGTATACAATCCGGACGAATGAATAACTTTGCAAACGTATTATGTAAGATATGAAAGGACCTTCAAAAAGTATTGTTTGCATTGGAATGACGAAGAGAAGGTCCGGCTATGATTGAAAAAACGTTGTGCCCCTGCTGAACATGAAAAATACATAAATTTTACTTTGACGAAATAACCAGGCAAGGTAAATTTTGTAGAAACTGTAAGGAATTTTATCAAAATTTGTCGGAAATAGAACCTCATTATTTGATGCACGGTGAAATTGTTAAAACCTAGTAAAGTGTGACGATGACAATTTTGTCATCTACGCAGGAGTTGTCAGTCGAGAATGTGAGAATTTTAAGTTAAAGGAGTTAACTTCCGACTTATTTAACTTAAATTCAAAGGACGCAGAAATAAGATCCATGATTCTGACTAAACTAAAAGTGGATTCAACATTAACTCTCTAAATAGATGAAGAGTGTAAGCGTATGGTGCTTTTAAAACTTGATACCGCAAGGATTGAGGAGAAAGATATATCACCAATACATAGTGTCCGACCAGCTAACGAAAAAACACGTTTTTCAACACCTAGCAAAACGGTAAAAAACCAAAAAAAAAACACATCAATAGCTAATACTTTTCACGGTTGTGGTGGTAAGCATTTTAAAAGTGATGTTTTCTTCAGAAACAAAAAAAAAGGATACCAATGTGGAAGATTAGAACATAAGAGTACTTGTTGCAAATTCAAGAAAATGGAAGAGAAACAAAAAGTATGTCAACAAAGTAAATACATTGGATAAAGTCGAAAGCAGAAAGAATAAATTAGCAAAACTTCGAACGAAACATCTCTAAATAGAAAATTTGTTTATCACGATTAATAATTAGAAATTTCACTTGGATACTGGGTCCGTTATTTCTATAATTAATGAAAAATCTTGAGGAAAACTGGGTAATGTTTTGTTCTAATATTTCCTTCGTATAAAAAAACAAAAAAGCAGTGACATTCGTGTTAAAAAATACAAATTTATTAGGAACGCCTTATTTAATCTTTGAAACTTGCCAATCAATTCGTTCTGCAATCAAGTAAATATTTTCACCACAAGTACTATTACGGCAAAGGAAAAATCCAAAACTGAATTAAAAATGGAAGCTTCCAAAAAGTTTTTTCAGAAGCTCTTGGAACGTGCACAAAAGAAAAAGCAAATTTTGAAGTTAAAGAAAATGCAATATCAATATTCAGACCGAAAAAGAGTAAACGTTTTGTGGTATTAAACCCAAACAATAAGGAATTGGAAAAGCTAGAAGAACCAGGGATCATTTCCAAAGTAAACTGTGATAAATGGGTACCGCCGAAAGTTTACGTGAAAAGAAAGAACAATAAAATCCGTGTATGTGCTGATTTCTCAACGCGGCTTAATGAAATCTTACAATACTAAAATTACCCGTTACCAAGTCCAGAAGGAATTTTCGCCAAATTAAATGGGGGAAAATTTTTTTCTAAGTTGGACTTGTCGGACGCTTACTTATTGGTAGAAGAAAAATGTTCGAAATTACTATCAACACTCATAAAGGTTTCTATAAGTTCAACCAGCTTTCTTTCGGTATAAAGGTAGCTCCGAGGATTTTTCAATGAATTATGGATACAATGCTCGCTGGGTTAGATTGCTCGGATGACATACTGATTAAAGACGTAAAAATAGTATACGAAAGAATCAAAGAATACGAGTTCAAAATTGTGAGAGTAAAATATCTGGGACAAATTATTGACAAAAAGGTTGACTAGCAGATCCTGGCCTATCAGGCGCAATTAAAGACACGCCCGCTCCGATTAATTTAGCGAAATTGCAAGCATCTTTGGGGTTCGCAAACTACTACCATGTGTATATATCAAATATGGATGAGTTAACAGCACCTTTAAATGAAATGTTAAAGAAACGCTAAATGGATTTGGACAGATAAAAGTCAAAGTGCGTTTAAAAAGATCTAAATAGTCCTAATATCTACCCATTAGTGCCTATATATGGTTAAAAAGAGGTTTTCCCATTCATACAGTAAAAAGACTGCTACACTGGGGAAATATACTACTGAATTACAACTATAAAATGAAATTTTTCCCACCGAAGAAATTAAATAATGCTGATGTACAGGTCGGGGATACTAGAATCAAGCAGGTACAAAATTTAAGTACCTGGGAAGTGTTATAACAGAAGACGAAAAGTGCGGCACAGAGATCCGAAGGCGAATTGGCATGGAAAAGGAAGCATTCCAGAAGTTGAGTAAAGTATTAAGAAACAGGACAATTTCGCTAGAAACAAAGAGAGTAATGGATTGCTATGTGTTGTCAGTTCTTCAATATGGCAGTGAATGCTGGACAATATCATCAAAGATGAAGGAAAAACTTGAAGCAACTTAAATGTGGTTCTACAGAAGGATGCTGCGAATATCATTGATCGAGCATATGAGCAATGATGAGGTCTTAGAAATGACAGAAATTAATACTGAGCATCAGGAAGAGATAGAAGCAGTTCCTGGGGCATGCAATGAGGAAGGAGGGCTTGGAGAACCTGATACTAACAGGCCAAATAGAGGGAAAAAGAGACAGGGGAAAGCAACTGATAACATATTTGAAGGACCTAATCAGGTGGATAATGGAACGAGGGTTGCATGGTGTAACAGAACAAGGCGTGCTAAGAGTCATCAGGGATAGGGAGACGTGGAAAGCCATGATCGCCTACGTCCTGAAGGGACAGGGCACATAGAAGAAGATGGACTTCCTCGTTTAATTCCGAAATTCGGTGAACCACTAGAAGATACAGTGATTGCGGCAATAAGAGCTGAAAACAAAATTAAAAATATCTTACATAATACCGTAAGAGAGTTGTCTATAACGCTGGAAGAAATAAAACTTAAGTTGCGGAACGACGACATCATATTAAAAAAAATGAAGGATCAAATTGCATGTAAAGTCAAAAATAGAAAGGTAAATGAAATTAACGCACATTCAATATGTGATGGTGCACTGATGTCAGCTAATAGTTGTAATTCCAACATTATTCCGAAAACGTATTTTAAAGGACTTCTACGTTGGTCATCTGGGAATTCCTAGGATGAAATACCTAATGAGGTGCTACATTTACTGGCCGAAAATGGATGAAGACATAAAAAACTTGGTTAAATAATGCTGAGGTTGAGTGCTGGCAGCGAAGTCCATGCCGATTAAATTTCAACCTTGGCCGGAAACGGACATTCTGTGGTGCCGATGACAAATGGATTTCGCTGGGCCGTTGACTAGAGCATATTATCTGATGCTATTTGACTGTTATAACAAGTGGACTGCAATATTGAAACATAGACCATCTACCACGGTACCAATAAATTTAATGCACGAAATTTTTGCAAGGTTTGGCGTACCTGATTCCATTGGGTCGGAAAACGGGATGCAGTACACATCTAGTGAATGCAAGTTATTCTGCAAGTCTTTACAAATACAGCATATTAAAACGTCCCCGTATCATCCATGATCGAACGGAAAAGGGGGGCGCTTTGTTGTTACGTTCAACATACGTCACCAGGTATTATTGAACCACAGCGATACGGTAAAAAAAAAAAAAATTTACGACGAAATTTTTAAGGGTAGAAATAACTCTAAAAAATACAGACTCCAGAGAATATACCCCAGAGACAGTCGGCTCAAAAAGGGAAGAAAGCGTTGATACCGACACGTGTGGTCGAGCACTGATCTTCAGGCAACAAACGTAACCGCTGAATGAATTGTGCTACTGGGATTACGTGGTCATGCATATTTAGTATATAAAGCACTCAGACAGAAGTCTGTGTGTTCTTGTCGGTCACTCTGCCTTCGGGCAGAGGGTAATAACCCAGTTGAGACTCCATCGAAGGGTAGAGTCTCGTCTGGGAAACATTAGACAATCAAGTTTTGGCCGAGCTATATGGCTCGGATTTCCCACATTAAAAGGTCATTGTTTCACATTCCGTTCGGTGCGGAGGTAGATAAATATCGTCCTGTGTTGTGCATTAGCACGAGGTAATGCCTTGTCGGACTCTCTGCTTTGGGCGGAGAGTAACCCAGTCGAGACTCCGCCAAAAGGTAGTCTCGTCTGGGGAATATTAGGCAATTAATTTTTGCTCAGGGCTATGTAGCTCGGATTGCCCACATTAAAAAAGCCTTGTACCACATTTTGGCTCAAGTGGGGCAACTAAATACTGTTTTGTGTTGTAGATCAACACGAACACTTTCCTTGTCGGACTCTTTGCCTTCGGGCGGAGAGTAACCCAGAAGAGACCCCGCCGAAGGGTAGAGTCTTGTCTGAGAAATATTAAACAATAAATTTCTGCCCAGGATTTAGGGCCTGGATATATATATATATATATATATATATATATATATATATAACCATCTTGTCACGTTCAGGGGAGATAATTAATCTGTGAAGAAACAAATAAAACTAATAATCCTCTCAAATATTTCGCCGTCATGTTTGACGGCAGGGGTACACTCGTTTGTGACATAATTTAGAAATGTTTTACAAATCTGTATCGGTAGAGTATGTGGCTTACATTTTGAATGTGGCCTACGAAATTCCATTACTGGTATAGAATGTGAACTACTATAAAAAGCGCATTATAACGAAGTATTATAACTGTCTGATAGGAGTTACGGTTAGGGAAAAATAATCAGTTTTAATAAATAGCCAAATACTTATATTTATGAATATCCTCTTACTGAAGTAGGACACATTCAAAGCGGGTAGGCTACATACTATACCAGAATCAAAAAGGCAGGCCACATACACTACCGGCGCCTACACGTCTAATAAAGATCTTGGAATAAGCAGGGTATTGAAAAAATCTATTAGTGTGTAGAGAGAGTTAAAATTGATTTTCTTCTATTTTATTCTATTCTTCTTTTTCGCCCAAATAAATATAGGCCTTACAAAACATTTTCCTTTCTTCATTTATTATTCTTTTCGTCACGGGTAGCTGTGAGTTGTATATAACTATATAGTGATGGCCAAAAAAAAAAAAAAAAAAAAGAAAGCACCAATAAAGCCGAAATTTCTAGCTCCTCAAGCATTTCAAATGTTCTTTTTTAAGCCATATCTTTTTTTTTTTTGAAACATATCTCTTTTTCATGCATATCTTTTTAAAAATTTAAAAAATAACGAAGAATAACAGCAGGTTGCACAAATGAATTTCCGCTTTGCACTCATCCCCTAATCTTTTGAGCAGGAGTGGAAGTTTATCCTTTGTTTCCTGTTTAGAATTGGGCTTCCGGTTCCTTCTAAGTTTTTTAAATTCTTTCACTCCCAGTAGCTCCTTGATTCTTAGTAGCATTATAAACTTGTTTGAGATGAATTTATTAAAACTTAACGATTTGAATAAATTTTTATACTTGAGTGTATTGAATTTTAAATGAAATTTTAAAATTTGTATCAAACAGTTTCACAATCCTAAACGATAATTATCTTATTTATTGATTGAATTGATTTACTACTTAACGACCGTTTTCAGATTATTTATAGCTAAAAAATAGTTTTAGATTATAAGAATTTTTTGAGATGATAATCTGATACAAGTCCGACTAATCAATCCATAGCTGAAGAAAGAAGAGGTGGAGTTCTATCATAAAAATATTTGTGAGTAAGTGAATATAAGGAACCCGACTGGAATTGGAACTCGACTCTCGAATTTCGAATTCTGAGGCCTTGTCAATTACAACATCTACACATCCAAGTTTACAGTACCCTCTATTCCTAAGCGGTTATCAATCTAAGTACTGACCAGGCTCGACGTTGCTTAACCAATGTTCAGACAAGAGCTAGTGTTTCAACGTGATATTGTCTGATTTTTTAAAAATATTTTTTCAAGGAAGTTTCAACGAAAATAAATGTGTTGGGAGTAGAAATAAAAGCGGGGTAAATTTTATTTTGATAAAATTAATAAGAGGGGGTGCGCTCACTACATACTCGAAAGTACCTTCTTCACTAATACCCGTACTTTTAAATCTATACATGTAAGTACAAATCTCTCCATACATATTTGTTTACATTTTTTAAATCTCAAAACAGAATTTTTAATTTCAAACGAGTTTAATTTAAAAATGCCCGCGAGGTCCGCACGCACATCACTCTGCAATTGCGAAATCTCTTTCAATCTCTGAAGGCATAAATGTTATCTGACATCAAAATTTGTTTTTCCTATGGCCTGTACATAACTCATGATTTAGTTCCGTGTTTTTATTTAAGCTTGAGTGGGTGCTGAGTTTCAATGTTAAAAGTCCGAGACACTACTGAACATTAGACAAAGAGACCCATTTTTCTTCCGTTGGTGCAGAGAATCAACGGGCGAAACAAATGAGTGAACTAAAGGCAAACGCCATTGAAAAGTCAAAAGAAGGCGGGAGAATTTGCCGCCTAAACCTGTCAAGCAGCACTAAATCAGAGCAATCCAGTTAACGCTGACTTACTCACAGCAGCGAAGACGCTTGGTTAGTTGCTTACATGATAAATCATCGTGCTGTATAATGTATAGTAACAGGTTCGAAATCACTCAAGGTTCAATAAACAATTTGTAATCTTCTGAATTCAGTAAAGCTGTATATCATGGATAAATTTGAGGACACATTGAATTAATTAAGGTCTCTCTTTGTTTGTGCATATATATATATATTTTTTTTTTCTTGCCGAGTTTTACTTGAAATTCCGAGTTGTGCTACCGGTGAGAAAAAAAAAATTCATTAATATATGCTTAATAGCTCTGTTATGTTACATCAAATACTATTTCATTATCGCACTCGGTATGTGATATCTTTGTATGTATACATACATGCATGCATACACATATATATTACAACCTTGAATAAAAATTCATGAAAATTAATGTTTTATTTTTCCAAACATTCGTAAGAAACAAGCTATTGAAAGTAATGTCCACCGCTAGCCACTACTTTTTACCATCTTTCTGGCTGCATTTGAATCCCACGTCAAAAAATTGACACGTATTTTGAGGCTAACCACAAGGATAACTTTTTGCATGGAACTTATAATCGCAGTGAATTAGTGTCGATGGTGTGTGTTTGGAGACACATAACTTTCAGATTTATCAACAGTAAGCTGGCTAATACCAATTTTAGTGTAAAAATGTTGATTTTCATAATAAAGTAGAGAACACATACGCACATCTATAAATTTTGTTGAACAAGACTGAAGATATTTATGTTTTGGATTCGAAAACTGCCAAATACACATAGACACAATCTTATCAACATAAAAATTCAACCCCTAGCTAGTTCTGATTTTGTAAGCGTAGCCTAGATGGAGCACAAAGCTGAAAGTGTGGAACACCTATTGAGGATCGAACTTGCTATTCAAGCGTAATTAAACTCTTTGTTAATGGCTTATGAAAGCCGAAAATGTCCAGAAGATATTATGCAATTTATGTTCAAGTTCTTATCAGAGAAAAGAAAAAAAATGGCCGTAATCATTGAAAAATGACGCAAATCTTTAAAACCCTCTTGACGCTTTTCTATTTATCTCTCTCTCTCTCTCTCTCTCTCTCTCTCTCTATATATATATATATATATATATATATATATAATAAAAAATAAAAAGGAAAGAAATAAACAAAAGAACATTTTTATTAACATGTTAATATTACTGCGTTTATAATAATATACTACTTCTTCTTCTTCTATGTGCCCTGTCCCTTCAGGACGTAGGCGATCATGGATCTCCACGTCTCCCTATCCCTTGTGGCTCTTAGTATGTTTGCTCCTGTTGCTCCTGGCAACCCCCGTTTCGTCATCCACCTGATCAGACCCTGCAAGTATGTTATCCGCTGCCTTCCTCTGTCTCTCCTTCCCTCTATCTGTCCAGTCAGTATCAGGTTCTCCAGGCTCTCCTTCCTCATTGCATGTCCCAGGAACTTCAGTTGTCTCTTCCTGATGCTCAGCATCAATTTCCTTTTTGTTGACATTCTTTCTAACACTTCGTCGTTGCTTGTATGCTCAGTCCACGATATCCGTAGCATCCTTCTGTAGAACCACATTTCGGCCGCTTCCAGTTTTTTCCTCATTTTCGATGATATTGTCCAGCATTCACAGCCGTATTGAAGAACTGACATCACGTAGCAGTCTAGCACTCTTTTCTTCGTTTCTATTGAGATCTTCCTGTGTGTTAGTATTTTGCTCATCTTCTGGAACGCGTCCTTTGCCATGCCAATTCGCCTTCGGATCTCCGTGTCGCACTTTCCATCTCCTGTTAGAACACTTCCTAGGTACTTAAATTCTTGGACTTGTTTGATTCTGTTATCCCCCACCTGTATTTGGCATTTTGGGTTGTATCTTTTGCTGATGACCATGCACTCAGTTTTCTTAAAGTTTATTTGTAGTCCCTTCTTGTCACTCTCCACTGCTACTTTCTGTATGAGATCTTGCAGTTTCATTTCCGTGTCCGCAATCAGTACTGTATCGTCCGCGTATCTTATGTTGTTCAGGTTGTGGCCTCCAATAACAAATCCTGGTGTGTCATCTAGGGTCCTCAAAATATTCTCGCTGTATAGGTTGAACAAATCCGGTGAAAAGACACATCCTTGTCTTACGCCTTTTTCTATTTTTGTGTATCTACTGAGGTCGTTACCTGTCTGTATGCAGGCTGTTTGCTGCCAGTAGAGATTCTTGATTATTCTTATGTCTTTGCCGAAAATGTCGAGGTTGCCTAGCATTTCCATCAATTCTTTGTGTCGTATTTTGTCGAATGCTTTCGCGTAATCAATGAAGCATAGGTACAAGTCTTTCTTCATTTGTAATGCCCTTTCAGAGAGCATCCTAATCATGAATATGGCGTTCCTTGTTCCAGTGTCCTTGACGAACCCGCACTGTTCCTGCCCTATCTCTGGCCTGATTCTGCTTCTCGCTCTATTCATCAGGATTCTGACAATCAGTTTTGTAATGTGACTCATTAAGCTGATAGTTCTGTGTAGTTCGCACTCGTTTGCACCAGGTTTCTTCGGCAGCGCTATAAATATCGACTTGCATAGGTCGTCTGGTATTATTCCGCTGCTATAAATTTCGTTTATTATGTCGGTAATTCTTTCTATGCCATATTCTTCTAAGGCTGTCAGCAGCTCTATCACTATGCCATCTGGGGCAGGTGCTTTGTTTCTTTTCATTTTGGCCATTGCAGCTTCCACTTCGGATTTTAGTATTTCCGGTCCATCCATCTCCTTGTGTATTCTCGGTTGTTCTCTCTTGTCGCAAAAGAGATCCTTTATGTATTCTTCCCATCGCTGGAGTATTTCCTCTTTCTCTAATATGATTGTCCCTTCCTTGGATTTTATGCATCCTGTTGAGGAACAGGTTTTTTGTCCTGTCAGTTCTCTTATCTCTTTATGCATCTCTGCTTTGTTGTTCCTGCTCAGTCTCTCTACTTCTGCACATTTGTTGTTGAGCCATTCCTCTTTGGCTTGTCTGCATTTGTTCTTTATCTCCCTGATTATTAATATTATATTTTGTATTAACAAGAATAATTTACAATTTATTTTTCTAGCGTAGATACAACCCCTTATCTTTAAAGTTTAAATGTTAAATTTCAATGTCATGCTTTTCAAAGAAGACAGACGACTTGCAACTCGGGTCAATACTTTACTTAACGAAAATTCTTGATTATTTTAAACATTCACTGTTGTATGATTTAGATCTGAAGAGCGGCTTTGGCCGCGAAATATTTATTATCCATGGATTTGCAAAATATCCAAACTTTTTTCTTGATTATATTTATATCTGTTAGATTTAGCAATAAATTTTAACATTGAGTTCTAACTAGAGTTTGTCTCCGTTGGGATTTACCTTACAAAATACCAAGGATTCTACGCTATATATATATATATATATATATATATATATATATATATATATATATATATATATATATTTTAATCATATCACCCCAAGCAAGGCGAAAACGTTATTGATGCGCAGGGGGCTACGTAAGAGTGAAAAGATTGGAAAAGAAAGAAACCGGAAACCACAACCTGAACAGGAAACAAGGGATAAGCCTCTTCACCTGTTCAATAGACGTGGGTGGAGTGTGAACCGGGCGATAGTTTAGACTATCTACTCCAATTGAAAAAAAAATAATAAAAAAAAAGAGTGAAAAGTTTGGAGAAGAGAAAAACCGGAAACCACAACCTGAACAGGAATCAAGGTATAAACCTCTTCACCTGTTCAATAGACGTGGGTGGAGTCTGAACCGGGCGATAGCCCAGTCCATCCACTCCGATAGAAAGAAAATCATGGTGACTTGCTAAGTTTTAATTTAGTTAAAGTCCAGGCAGTGAAATTTTGGCTAGAAAAACAAAATCAATCCTTCAATTAAACATGAACACTTAAATTTAAGCAAAAGTTAAAAGAAAAAATGGCTATATATATATATGTGTGTGTGTGTTTGTGTATATATATATATATATATATATATATGTATATATATATATATATGTGTGTGTACGTATATATGTTTTTTACATTATTAACGTTATATTGTATTATAATTGTATTGTTGACTGAATAATTAGTATAATTTTGATTATATAGTGGTGTAGTTGTAATTGTGATTACAACAGATTGATTGACAATTATATCTTAAATATTTTTAATTTTCTTAATTTTTTTTAGATTCTAATTTCTTATCCTTTCACTGTTAATATGTAAATTTTATTTTTAAATTAAATAATTAAATTTAAACAATTAAATTTAAATAGAGTAAATTTATTTTTAAATTAAATAATTTTTTTTCGTTATTACCTTTATATTGTATTATAATTGTTTTGTTAGTATAATTTTGATCATGTAATGGTGTGATGGTAATTTTGATTACAACGGATTGATTAACTTTATTTCTTAAATGTTTCCAATTTTCTTAATTTTTTAGACTCTAATTTCTTATCCTTTCAACTTTAATATATAATATTTATTTTTTATTTTTATTTTCTCCTATCAGCTTTTCTTTCAAATTTAAATTTATTCTTTTCTTCTTTCTTCTTCTTTCCCTTTTCGTTTACGATCATAAAAACACTTACCCTTTTTCTTTAATGCTATCTCGCTCTCCCCGAACCCGCTTTTTTACTTTCCAAATCGACGTGTCAGCAGTCGGACTGACTTACGTAGAGTATCTTTGAGTTGACATCCGTTCTTACGCGTGCTCTTTCATACATGTTGCGTGTGTGTATATGTTTATGTATGTATGTATGTATGTATGTATGTATGTGTGTGTATTTGCCTAACTGATGTAATGATGAATTTTTTTCTTTAATTTTTCACTTTTAAGGGAGCGATCTTTATTCTTTTTTTTCAGTTTTTTTTTTGTTTTTTGGGGGGGTCTTTATTTGTGAATTTCATTCGTGTAAAATCTTCTGTACAATAAAGATGATAGCTGACGATGGTTCGCCTGAAATAGGCCTACACTTCCGCTTAATCATGGAATAACGTGTCTTAATTTGTTACATATATTTGCTCCATATGTATTTATATACTAATATATGTATAACTCCCAGAGAGTTATCCTACAACTTTATGTACCGGATACTTGTTTAGATTTTTTTATATCTACACCGCATGTTTATATATATATATATATATATATATATATATATATATATATATATATATATATTGTACTCAGGTAACAATTCTTCATCAGTAGATGTTTTATTTAAGGCCACGCACAAGGCTTTTAACGAAACATTTCCTTTTCTGTACAGTGACAACATATCAGTGGTTAGTATATACATACATACATACATACATATGTGTGTGTGTGTGTGTTGGCGAGTATGAAATATTTTATGAGTCTTTATGAGTTTCGCATTGAATATAAAATAATTAGGGTACTGAAGAGGCTTGAAAGTGTTTTCATTGTATTTGTCTTTTTCGTGTAAATATTGAGAGCGTAAATTTTGAGTGTTCTTAAGGAGAATCCCATCAGTTTACCAGATTTTATTTTGTTATGAGAAAAGATTTATAAAATATTCCAAAACAGAAAAACGTTCCCTTCTGATTAACTCAATGAATAAAAAATATTCTGTCCTACCAACTAATTCTATCTCAGCTACAATTGAAAACAATCTATCTAAACTCAACAAACATAATATTTATTACTACATCTAAAACAAAAGACTTAGTCAATACTATACAAAACAATAAACTAAAACTTGAAGGAGGAATTTACTCGATTGCCTGCAATAATTGTCACAAAGAATACTTAGGAGAAACCTCAAGACATCTAAACAAAATATTATATGAACATAAAAGAGACATTTTACAAAACAATACGTAAAATGCGTTGGTAGCCCAGCGTAATGAGACTGACAAAATCTTTGAAAAATAATGCTACACTGTTCAAAGAAGAAAACAATTCACTATGGCAAAAATGTCTAGAGAGTGCTTTAATCACAAGGTCATCTAGAGTAAATTTTCGTTCTGGCTCTTACAAAATTTTACCATTCCTAGCAGAACTTTTATTATCATAATGTGGGATATCAACTAGGAAAAAAAACTGTTGGAATGAAAAATAAACTAAAAGTAATCGGCTAGATTAAACAAAAATTAAATTAAAAATTCCCAGCATCCCTCGTTTGTGCGCATGTGTAGTTGTACAAACATAAGCAAATTTAGTCCGATGTCGACGTAAAGGATCAGACGTGTCACAAGAAAACTTTTCTACTGTGTTATATATATACAAAGGTAAAATCGAAAATCAGAAAAAATTGCTTGAAACTTTACCCACCTAATATATACAAACATACATAGTCGCATTTATACATATTTAGCTTATCTTAGTCTGGTAAGCTTAGGATTCCTGAAAATGGTCGATATCGACCCCCTATAGGTAGAAGAAACTGTTCAGTGGGTCGATAATTACCTGGCAGATGAATGGCGATCGATAAATGTCTTAAGGACTCAAAAAGCAGTCGATGTATAAATCGTGGTGACTGACGACTAAAATTCAACATATTCCAACAAAATATTGACAATGCCCAACCCTAATATCCCTAAAAAAAAAAAAAAAAGTAGTCTGTCAAAAGAACGCTTTTTTCGTTTACACCGATATTATTTAAACTACTTTCATTCTTAGACAATGTTAATTGCTTTAAAAAGTGATGGTTAGAATTGTATAAAACCTAAACATATAATGAAAGTGAATTTATACATTTTCTTTGTTCTTGAGAAATATTAAACACTATGTATTAGATTGTTTATTTACAAGAACAATTTTATATTTATAACTTTTTAAAGATCAATACAATTGTATTAAAACAAATACGACGCAATATTTACAATTTACCAATTTATAAAGAAATAAATACTAAAATAACTTTTGTTCATAAATTTATAAGCATTGAGTAAATTATTAAATTATCTTAACCAACTATAAGGAAATCCTTACTATTTACCATTTTTAAACCAATTGAACTGGATACATTAACGCATCCATGTAAATTGCCGACGTCTTCCATACAAAAATGATCATTTTCATATATGATGCCAAACTTGTTAAGAAATATCTATATTGTCAGTGGTATACCACTGGGGCCAATGATTTAAAATATCTACAAAAGAATGAAACTTGTAGGTCTTGGCGAGGACCATTCCTCTTCAGAACGTGTGAACTGGCTCTACAGACTCGCAAAATAACAGAAACCAAATGCCTTGAGAAATTTCAACAATAGTAACAATAAATTGAATAGCACACTTAACTCCAAGAGAAAATAATGATATGATCAAGAATGTCTACGTTCTACACTCCTTGTAAGTAAAAAAGGTTTAGAAGAAACCCCCATCAATACTGGAAATAGCTATAATAATCGACCCGAGAAATCTATTTTCCTGAAAAATTGTTTTAAGAGAAATATTTCATAAATTTCAATCAGCAGTAGCACTGCTTTGCTCGGTCAATGAATGCCGAATGTTTTTATACGAGATAATGAACGAAATTACCATTAATAATGTCATTTGAGTTCAGTTCTATTGTAGTTTTGAAACAAACGTACAATAACAAAGTTGATCAATATACACATTTGGATTGAAGGTATTTGATTTTCAATAGGCACTGAGTTTTGGTAAAATATTTTGGAAGGAAACAGTTTCTAGAAATTCTAATGTGGCATGCAGAAGATGTTTATCTCGTTTTTCTTAGTGATGTCACCCATGCACTAACAAAAGTCGCACTCAAATTTAGTTCGTTTTACAGCAGCGAGACCGTATGGTTGCTTTATTCAACTCATGTGTCTTATGGCCTGGGCAAAATGTAAATCTGCACCCCGGTAGCTTACAAGTCCATAATGCCGTTTTCCATTGGGAATGAAATTCCAGCTTACAGTCTAAAATTTGGGAAAACCCAAGATTACCTCTTTTCCGTTCGTGGATTATGTACTCGTCTGGAATATGGATAAATCTGTTCTATTTGAATCTGGAGTCCTAAACACGGCTTCTCAAGATACATGAGTATCATCATATATGTAAAAACTTTTCTTTTGTTTCTCCTTACACTCTGCTTTGCTCTGTAGATATATGTAATATATCATTCTCTGCGTGATACACTTGTATATGTGTATATATAGTTTCATATATGTCTTAGAAAAAAAATCCGAGAACCAAGCATGTTTGTCAATTTTTTTCTTTCAGTCATTCCCTTCCGATTGTGAATTGCAGTGTTATTATATCACGGATATAATAATGCCGATAAGGACAAATACAATGAGATAATAAATGTTTCTTCCATACCTCTCGCTAAAAGAGGCGAATTTTGTTCATAAAATCATTACAGAAAAGGAAATAATATTGGTTTCTAAATTGAGCACTCAGTGAGGACTGAATTCACTTGTAACTGATCTAGTGAGTCAAACCTGCTAACTATTACACTACGTCGAATTGCTCTAATGATTATATAATCGTAGAGTACATGTGGAACAAGAGCGAAAGTTTGGTGAACCCAGTAAGAGTCGAACTCAATTGTAATTGATCGAATGAGACAAGCTACATTCCACCAAAGAGCCCAATGTTGGTTTGTAATGAGTTGATAATTTTTGTAATTTTATCTATTGGTGAACTGGAATTCGAACTCGGCTCTCTGATTTCTCGTCCCGAGCCGCTATCCATTGCATTACAATGAGAAATCTGAGAGCTGAGTTCAAATTCCAGTTCAATTCGTTGTATTCATTTATCCGCAAATACCCTTGGGAAAAGTATCAATCCGTCTCTTCTCCCTCTAGCTATGAATATGATAGATTCATAGCAAGATAGATTGGGTATCTTGGTAGGCAACGGGTCTACCGCAGAAATTGTACGGGAAAGTATTCTACCCAGTCAGTTATGTTTCTTCGAGATATGATCGCCCAAGTATGTATCCGTATGGCACTTAACTGACTGTAAATACAATAAACGAATTTAATTATGAAACAGAAAAATATATTACTTTTCTTCAATACCATGTTAAACCGTATAAAGTCGTTGAGTGCTTCATACTTATGATGATTATGTATTTGTCAAATGAAGGGAGATTTTTGGCATTGTAAGAGTCTTTTGTTTTGGTTTATGAACGCTTAGCCGATTAACGAATTACAACAATGGCCAGTTCAGTTTGTAAAAATAAGAACCTTTTAGGATTAGATTATTTAGTTCGAAATCAGTAAGTTCTCCTGGGATTTGTAGTACCGACGTACTGAGAGAAATCGCCGGAATGCGAGACACCTACCTTTCCGTTTGAACTGATGTCGATTACAGAAGAAGCTTTGAATCCTTCAGCACCCGACCCTGATACCCAAAAACATACCACAAGCTAATATCTCGAAAAACATTTGGTAAGTCAATTAGTAATAAGAGTTAAGGCCTTTAACCCTTAAGTAATTGAAAAAGTTTGTTTACTTGGACGTTACATTCATCCTTTGAGATTGATGCTGACACTTTTCGCATCAGTGAGCATAAATTATACGTCTCGCCACGGATGGTAATGATGATGAGCATGATGATGGCTGGAAATTTTCTAGTCGAAATATTCCATCAAGGAAGAGCATTTTTCAGAAAATGAAAACAGGCGTTTTAGTAAGAGTGTTCTTTTACATATAGCTGAGTTGTTTTTGTTTTTTACGGCTTATCAACCTTTTGCAGGTCGTTTAAAGTCAGAAAATAATTTTAAATTGTAAGAATATCTTAGAGATAATAATGATTTACTGATAAGTGTTCTACTAATTAACCCATAGCCGGAGAAGTAGTGTTAGATTTATACCTTTATCAATAGTAATTGCAGTAAGTGAATATAATGAACACGACTGGAATTAGAGCTCGGCTCTTCCAATTTCGAGCCGTGATTCATTACACCATCCGTACATTCATGCTTACAGTGCCAGGTCTGTGATTGTTTTAGAATACTGACTATTTTCAATTGGCGTTTATATATTTATTTATCCAAAATGTCAATTTTGAAGTTGACAGCAGTGTGAAGCAATATCACGTATCACTGATTTGAAAAAAGGTGTTACTCAGTCACAAAAATGTTTTCATGACATAAATATCTTTACTATCATTTATATACAATTATTTTTCAGATCAGTGATTAAAATGGCTTCAAAAGAATGAACACTTCAAAGAAGATAATCCCTCGACAGACCTTTGTGCAGCATTTTGAATGCTCTTATCCCCATAACAAAACGTTTCTCAGATAAATGTTTACACTCATCCAGTTCACACTCCTCTTCGGTCTTTTGAATAGCAGTAGAAATTCGTCGTTTGCTTCCTGCTTAGGAGTGAGTTTCCGGTCCCTTCTAAAGTCTACTTCAACTCTTTACTCCTAAAGTCCCCCCACGAAATCTGAAATTGTATTCGTTAATTGAATCTTGACCTCTTCAATCTAGAATCAGCTGTCAATATTTTCTGTTATTTTGTATTTTCTTATTACTCTAATACAACTCGACAAAGTAAACATCTAACTTGGGTGCGTATTAGTAAAAAAAATATATCAAGATGTTGACTTTCCACACGACCTTAAACAAAATGTTAGCGAGGAAACTTCCATCAATACCAGAAAGAGTGAAAACTGTTATTGGACTTGAGACGTCTACTTTCCGGAAAACTATTTTAATAAAAAGCTTTGGTAAATTTCAACTGAGCGTAACACTGTTTGGCCAATGAATGTTCCCTCTATGGAAATGTGGAATTTCACGTGACCAATAACATGTAAAACCAAACAAAATATTCTCTGGGATACCGCAACAAGTCACATGTATCTCGTATCACAAACTGAAACTGAAAGGATATTCTCTAAATTTAGCTTAGATGGGGCACAAGGTCGAAAGTATGGGACAGGTAGTTAGGATCGAACTCACTACTCAGCCGTAAATGATTTAGTGGGACAAGCTTGAACTTGTATTTGAGTTAAATATAGGCACATTATCTTAGCTAAAAAGTACAAAATCAACTACGGTGTTCCTACTGAAATCCGTGATATTACGAGTATAATTTATCCAATATATTCGAACTACACTATTTATTAAACATATATTAGCGTATTACTTAAATAAACGGGTCTACTCATAAAACATAGGAACAAATTTTTCAAGGAATAATTTTTTTAGATTAGCCTTCATTAGACCTTCCTGAAATCATGACGTTTGTCATAATCGAAAAATGTTGATATTTTATCGATTTAAAAGCGGCTCCTGTTCATGATCTACACAGAGTATAAAATCAATCCCTGACTTTCTACACTTATCAGTTCTGTTGTTTTCAAATGTCAATTTTGAATCTGTGGTTCCTTCATTGATATCTGAATATTTATTTTTGTTTCATTTTGTGAACTTTTAAAAAATTTTTGTTGGATCTTTTCATAAGCAAATGCACCAAAATTGCGGGGGATAATAATAATTTATCTGAAATGAATAATATATCAGTCAGTCAAGTGCCATACGTGATACACGCTTGGGCGATCATGTCTCGAAAGAGACAAGGCTGACTGGACAGAAGATTATCCCACAGTAGGCTGCCATTACTTTCTGCTGTAGACTGGTTGCAAGCCAAGGCTATAAAACACAATCTGTCCTGTTATTTAACTCATAACCAGAGGGAAGAGAAGGATTAATACCTTTCTCAAGGGTATTTGCGCGTAAGTGAATGCAAGGAATATCAACTGGGAATAATATATACTTTTATTAATTTATGTAATTTTTGTTCTTTAATTAAACAAATGTATATATCTGTTTGTTCTTTATTTGAAATATGTCTTTTGTAAAGATTAAAACTCGTTTTGGTACTCAGAACAAGTAGGTCTAGATAACTCTGAAAAAGAATTGGCGAACATGGGCCTTCTAAGATGAAAACTCAAAAGGACGAATTGTCCAATGACACCGCTTTTATTTTAATTACTTTACTCCTCGGAAATGTTTATTATTTTAAAAAGCTATGATTAGAATTGTAACAAAACCTAAACATATGATGAAAGTGAATTCATTCATTTTTCCATTCCTGAGAATTTACAACAAAAATATTAAACATTATTTATTCATTAGATTATTTATTAACAGGAATAATTTAATATTCACAACATTCTAAAATCTAATACAATTACAACTAATGCAATATTTATTCATTCATAAACTTATAAACATTTACTAAATTATTAAAATATGTGAATCAACTGAGAGGAAATTCTTTACCATTTTATAAACTCTTAAACAATTGGAAATTATTCAATATTTCGAATAATCATTAATCCGCAATAAAAGGAAGGATTACTCAGAAAAAAACAATTTTTTATTAATCGAGTTCACCTCACGCAAGGCAGTAAAGCTACTAAGACACAAGGGGTTACTGGGTGTGGAAAAAAGTAGAACAAGAAACATTACAAAGGAACGAGAATAAAATAAGAGAAATCAAGATGACTGTAGATAGCGATTAACACAGCATTTAAATTTTTTAAGATTATATTTGGTTGGAAAACATGGAGCCGGAAGAGAGTTTCACAAGCGAGAAGTGCAACAAAAGAAACTGCTAGCATAGAACTTACGGTTATATATACCCAAATCAACTGTAAATTGATGTGAACTCGTCATCAGACTAGTACTGCGCTTAAATTCAAAATGTCTAAGCACCATAGCAAAGAGCTACTCTAAACAATTACCATAAAAGTATTCCTACAAAAGGCACAGGAGGCAATTTTACGGTGGGAGGAAAGTGACTGGTTCCGAGATGCCAGATCAAGACCAATAAAATTGCTGATTCTTTTTTGGATTTTATCAAGGAGCTCTACTTAAATAGCAGGGACACCGTACCATAGGTGGCAGCAATATTCTAAGCATAGAAGAATGATAGATTTATAGATATGTAACATAGAATTATTATATGTATTATATAAATTTATTGTTAATGAATTTAGTCTAACAGATAGTATTTAACTGACTTTCTCACTAAGTCAAGAGCGAGTTTCGAAGTGCGTAAGCTGGCACTAATCAGTCAATACAAACCATTATTTTTATGAACAATGTTTTAACAGTTTTAATTATATTTAAGATGTTACAATGTAATGTTTGCTGGATTATATCAGCTTAAAAGTGTTTTAACAGAGGACAAAATACTGAAATCTGAAAGTGAATTGGAATAGCTAAAGATGCTTTCCAAAAGCAAAGCAGAACCGTAGGAAACAAGAAATTTTCGTTAGAAACAATGAAAATGTTATGTGATATCTATCCTCCTATATGGCAGTGAATGCTGGACAATTTCCTCAAAGATGAAAAAATGACTTGAAGCAACTGAAATGTACTTATACAGAATAATGCTGGATCTAACATTTGAAAAACGACGAAGTTCTACAAAAAATGGAAACAAAAAGAAAACTTCATCAGGAAGAATCAGATGAATTTATTAGAAATATATAGGGAAGAGGGTTTGAAAGAAATTGATACTCACAGGACAGATTGTAGGCAAGAGGGAACTAGGTTTAGGCGAAACAAAAAGAAAAATGACCAAGAATTACAAAGAACAAGAAATTGTGTAGAGCCACGATCGCCTACATACTGAGGGGGCACAAAACATGAAGAAGAAGAAGAAAAAAAAGGAGAAGAACAAAGACGTATTCATAGAATTTCCTTTTGGAGCAAACACATGATATATAGCACGAGAGGCTAGCCTGATAACCAGCGCTCAAGTGTTGCATTTATTGCCACCGGCGTTTTCACTTTAACACATAACTGATAAACCGGCTTAGATGTAGAAACATGAGACATTAGCAATTATTTAAGCATAAATTCAGTCTCCAAGTGAAAACAGGCGCAATACTTCTAAGAATAGTAAAACAACACAGTTCTATAAAAAATAGTTTGCAAACACCAGAGAATTACTAATATAACGAGTGTTAAATGCCCTATCACTGTGATTCTAAAATTGAATTAAAACGCCTGCTCCATGCGAGCGGGAATTAATTTTATGAGATGGTAAGAGTTGAGGGAAGTTATGCCGCCAGCTAAGATTTTCAAAGAGCGCAATATACAGAAATCCAACTATCCGGGAAGTGTTTTAACCGAGGACTGGAAAAGGTGACATAGATATCCGAAGACCTATAGCAAAAGGTGTCTTTAAAAAACTAAGCAAATATTAAGATACAGAAAAATTTCGTCAGAAACGAAGAAAAATGTACTGTACTAGTATGTAGCATCATTCCCTCTATATTATAGTGAATGCTGGACATCTTCTCATAAAAGATGAGATTTGATTGATTGATTGATTGATTTAATTTTTACTGCGTATCAACCCTTTGCAGGTTATTTAAAACCAGAAAATATTTTTAGATTGTAAATTTTTTTTAAAGAGAATAATAATATAATGATGCAAGACTTTTTAATTAACTGTTAAACTGGGGAAAGAATAGATGGATTTATAAGGTGACCAGAATTCCACTGCGTGGTCTTTGCGGGGTCACCATTTCATAGGGAGCTCAGTCATGTTTATTAAATTGGCTGTGTGCCAAACATAACCGAACTCTCCACAATTTAGGATATCATCAGAAGGTTGAAAAGAGTAAAAGTGTTTCGTTTTTAAGTTTAAATGGAAATTTATTTACAAAACAGAATAACATTAATTTTGTAGGAAGTGAAATTATTATCTGTGGAAATGTTCTAAGAAAACAGTAGTAAAGAGTTAAATGAATCCCGAATTCATTTGTAAGGTATTTGTACTTTTCTTTATTTTAGCGGCCGGCGATTAAATGAAGAGGAAGAAAAAGCAATAAAAGAAAATTGAGTCAGTTGAAGTGTTTTCTTCTTCTTTTTCTCCTTCTTGACGGCGAATAGTCGAAGACGAAGAAGAAGAGCTAAAGGAAACTATCACACAAGAAGGAAAGGGAGAACGAATGTATCTCGACGAGACCTTATGTCTGGTTCAGCGGCTTGAAATTTTTCCCTTACATTGTGGCGGTGTCACAGATAGTGTGACAGATTGTGTGTAAAAGATTTTACACACTAGCTCGTGAATTTCTCTGAGTTTTATAAATCGCTTCTTTTTCATTGGGTAGAAAATAATTCACACTTGATCTCGAATTTGCCTTCGTCTTTTTCTTTCAGCACGGAATTAATTCTTTTTCCTATTAGTCAAAATTGGTTTTCCACTGGATTGCGAATTTGCAAGCAGTGAAGAGAAGAGAGTTATTTTTAATTTCGTGTTCACCACAGAACTTTACCTTTCTCAATGACACCCAACTAGAATTCAAACTCGGTTCCTCAGTTGAAAACTCCAAGGCTTTATGCATTACAACGCCAACATTTCTAAGCTTACAGTACATGATATTTCCAAGCGGTCTCCCATTTAGGTTTACCCGGACTCAACGCTGCTTAGTTTCAGCGGTCGTACAAGAAGCCGTGTTTTAACATGATATGGCCATAAGCTTAGAAAAGATATGTGTTACATATAAGAATTATAGAATTAATATAAGTAAAAGGTTTATTACTTCGCTGATTGATTTTACCTTTAGCATCCCTACTCTAGAATTTCATCGACGGATCTGTCTGCCCACCAATGTTTTATATATATATATATATATATATATATATATATATATATATATATATATATACCTTAGCAGTAGTAAGAACTAATGGGATGGCATTCCACAGTTCATTGTATTTACTTTTTAACAGTGCTCGATACGTAGTAGACCAATATTTGCAGAAATATTCTTATTATTGGAGTTTATAATAAAAATATTTTCTTCGTTACACAAGAGTTTTCGTGTTTCGATGCTATATACAGTGCCTCATCAGCAACACATGGCAGCTTTTGTGTATCGAAAAAATGTTTTTATTATATTTTGCTATAATAAGAATATATATATATATATATGTACTTATTTAATTACTTAGTTTTTGGCATAAATTAGACCAGTACACAGTTGTATTAAAAAGTGTTTAATACAATTATATTTTAGAAATTTTGAATATTTTTTCTTTGTAAACGAGTTGTTACGCAACCCAGCTTTCTACCATCTTGTGTCTTCAGGCGATGATAGAAACCTGGGTTGCATAATAGCTGGCTTACAACGGCATATATATATATATATATATATATATATATATATATATATATATAATACGTAAATTAATAAATATACATATGAACAGGGTCTATATATGCGTAGTATGATTATTCAGTGCTTAAGATTTAATCCCCATGAACATCGACTGAACTTAAATTTAAATCTATTAAACTGTCAGTTTGAAATATTCACCTGATGATTGCATAACGCATGAAATCCCGAGTTGTGCCGTAGACGTAGTATAATATATATAAACGTCAGGTGTTATGTTCTATTTGATAAACAGAAAAATTAAAAGATAAAATATGTTGGAATATTGAAATATAACAAAGTGATAAGAAATACTGAGTCCTTTTACAGTTTAAAATATATTACAAAGGCAAATGAACAGACAAATACGTGGAAATGTTACAAAACGTGGAGTAGATATTGAATTTTTAACTAATTTAATCCACCTCTATATGAGCACCATTAGTTGCCCGAAGTAATTCCAGACGGTACTCAATCGATAGTTTCCTCAGATGTTCTTGATCGTCCAATCCAACAATGTTCCTGTCTCCATAAATGTATTGTGCTATTCACGAATCGACGGATGTGACGGTCAATCTCTTTCATACTTAGTTCTGTAATTTTGCTGAGTCTGTGTATCCGATTTTGTTTCAATAAATTATGACACACATTGTGTTTTTTCTTGAAGAGTAGCCCTTTTTTAAGGGTTCGTTTAACAGTGCCTCTTTCATTAACATGATACCTGAAATACACAAATGCAATGAGAACAAAAACTTTGATAACAACTGAGTACATAGACAAATCTGATTAAGATAACTTATCAATTGCCTTTGTAATATAATTTTTAACTTGTAGAAAGACTTCATCAATACCCTGCATATTGAAATATAAGAAATTTAATTTGGAGTAGATAGACTACACTATCGCCCGGTTCACACTCCACCCAAGTCTATTGAACAGGTGAAGAGGCTCATCCCTTGTTCCCTGTTTAGGAGGTGTTTTCCGGCTTTCTCTTTTCTAATCTTTTCACTCATTTTTCTTTTTCCTTTCTTTCAATTGGAGTAGATAGACTAAACTATCGCCCGGTTCACACTCCACCCACGTCTATTGAACAGGTGAAGAGGCTCATCCCTTGTTCCCTGTTTAGGATGTGGTTTCCGGCTTTCTCTTTTCCAGTCTTTTCACTTTCACGTAGCCCCCTGCACATCAGTGGCGTTACCGCCTTGCTCGGGGTGATATGATTAAAAAAAAAAACAAAAGATAAAATATATGATTTAAGGAGTTTCGAGACACTGGTGGTTTCCAAGAAAACTAGTACAAAATATTTTTTTAAGCGGAACCTTACCATCAGCCTATTATAGCAGAGTAAAGTTGTTAATGACAATGTGACGTATGGAAAGAATAGACTGTGAAAGAATAGAGCCTTTAGTTTTCGTTTTACCTGTCGGTCTGCCCGTTTCACCTTTCTTCCGTTTCCTTAAACAAATCCGGAAAAGCCGTGTCTATGGACTAACACTTGTGTATTGCCTCCAAACAAACAACCCTTAGAAAAATAATTCCTCACAAAGACCTGTCAGCGTTAACAAGCCAATGTATAATTATTTCAATCTGTAAACCCCACCACTTCAAAAAAAAAAAAAATGTTTATGTTGTGGGAGCGCAGTGTAATAACGGGAACTGTCTGACAAGCTTAATCTTAAGATTCCCGCTTTCCCAACTCGACTCTCCTTATCAGTGGCAAAATTGACATTGCCTTTGTTCCTGGGTGGAGGAAGAGGACGATCAAATTTATTCTCCTTTCGAATTACTTTCAAGCCCTTCTCTGGCTTAAAAGGGATGTTCACATCATTGTATGAATAAGGGGTATATTTTATATGCAAATATCTGTACGGGTATTCGTACCCCTCGGGCATGTCACAAGTCTGAGATTAGACTGAGGGCATGTATTAACTCAGCTGATCTTAAGCGAGCACAACAATGAAAAATTCAGTGGGATTTTAACGCAGTTTATTAGTTACTAACATTTGCATAATTTCAGATATAATTGTCGGCTTGGTTTCTGAGGATCGAACTCACTAAACAAAGAGAGGAGTTTTAAGATTCACGCTTAAGCATCACGCTACAAAATGCACCAACGTGACTTTAGAAGACATTGGAATAGAATGGCATCAATTCTTGATCCTACGAACTCTTACCAAATGTTGTAGTTACTCGTTAATATATTAATCATATGAGGGATGGAAGTGATTAAATCCCCAAACATTTCGATACAAAAATTCTTGTATTTTGTTATATTTGGGTAAGTCGGTAGGATCGATACTTTTTAAAGCATCCCGTATATATATATATATAGAGAGAAAAACTCAAACTTAATTAAACGATTATAAATCCAGAATTTATTTTTCCCTGATCTGACAAAGCAGGTTTTAATTTTTACAGTTTCTGGATTTATAACCGTTTAATTATGTGCTTAATTTAGTTTCCTATAAAAGTTTTATATTTCTTTGGATAATATCCATTGAGCTCTCTATTTTTATCTATTTAATATTTTATTTTATTTTATATTAATTAGATAAAAGTTTTGGGATCATTCTCTCTCTCTCTCTCTCTCACACACACACACACACACACACACACACACACACACACACACACACATATATATATATATATATATATATATTTTAAACATATGCTATTAAATATAAGAGACAATTCAGTTGAAAATAAAGACAAAAATTCTCCAACATTTGGATAATTATTTATTGGTTTTCTTCTAAGCTTTCGGCTCACCTGAGCCATCTTCAGAGAGGTTGTTTAAACTGAAATATTATAAAATCCACCATTACCGACGATTTTATTTTGTGTTGACATAAAACTCCGCTTGGAAACGGCAATAGTTACCAAAAATAATAAACGCAGTTCTTAAGTTTGCGATGCGGTTTTATGACGTCACACCGCGGGATAGCGCGAAATGACAACAAAACCATGTAGTCAAATGCAATGTAATATGTTATTTCCTGTTTTAAAGTTGATTTTATTGAGTGTTGGTTGTTTTGATTTGATGTACATGGCCTCCAATATCTGCAGGTTCCTCTTACTGTGTGTATGAGTAAGGATCACCGTATTGTTGACCAAAATCTGTCTGATATTACCTACATGTTTATGTTTTTCAGAGAAATGTTGTTTAATAGTACTCTGATCAGAAAGATGACATGTAAGTCTACGGGAGAGCGTGGTTGTAGTAAAACCAATATATGTACTAGGTTTTTGATTAGTATCAAAGATGCAATCTCTGAATGGGCATGTAAATTGGTACACTACATTGTTTTTTTGTAGAGAATTTAGTTTAGTGCTTGTTGGGTTATATATATATATATATATATATATATATATATATATATATGCAAATGAATAAGAACGAAGAAAATAATTGTCAAGTGCAACGTTCAAAACTTTAATTTAAAATAGTGCTCAATACAAAACTAGACCAATGAATATTTATTATTAATCATTACGTTAGAACATGTGCAAACTACAAATTATTACAAAACTAGGAGTATAGCCCGGCGTTGCTCGGGTGTAATGAAAGCTTTCAAACTAATCTATGGTCCTGGAGCTCTGACTCTTTGGACGTTGACACAAAAGACTAAAAAGCAATAGTTGTTTCCAATTAAAGCGAAACCGTAGACTGAAAGAAAAATGAATAGATATAAGTCAAATTTTGATTTCCTGGTATCGATATCAAATAAAATTTTTTCGTCTTAAACTGAATTTTGAAAGCTAAATAAATCCTTTGAGTAAATCATATCATGGCTGAGACTAAGAACTACAATTATACCTACTTAGAGCCAAACCAGAAGCAAAAACTAAAATTAAAGGGCTGAAAAAAATACAGGCAGATAAACAGACACACACACAAACATCTTGCCTTTTATATATATATATTATCAATTTTCTGCACTATTGTAAGAACTGCAACCTTGAAACTTCTGAATATCGTTTCTTATGTCTTTGTCTATGAGTGTATCAAATTTGATTAAAATCGGACCACTCCTTCTATAACCCGATTTTTTCGATTATCGATTTTCGATATTTATCGGGGGTACCGCTACACAAAACCTAGCTAAGAACACTCACAGATGCTTATAGCACAACTGTGCAAATTTTCAAGAAAATCGGTTCAGTCGTTTAGGAGTCTATAGGTAACGGACACACACACACACTGACACACACACACACAGACAAAGTTCCATTTATAAATAAGTTTAGATAGATTAAATTGTACATTTTGTTTCGGCATTGAAAGAACAATGTCTCATCAGGTAGTTAACAATAATGGTAATAAACATTTTATGTTTTTGTAAAACATTCTTTTAAGAACAACACTTCCCTTTATTTTTGTTTTTTTCCGTAAGAGGTAAAAAGATATTAAAAAGTAGAAAGAAAGAGGGAAGAAAAGATCAGAAAGTAAGATGAGAAATCAAGAAAAGGATAAGAAAGAGAAAAAGAAAAGATGCAGGAGAAATAGAAAATAAAGACGAAAATAAATGAGAAAATATAGAGAGGAAAGAGCTATTTTGTCCGGAAGTGAATTGCAGACAGATATTGACATCGATTACAATGTTTGAGCTCAGATCTTTTGGCATTGTACTTCTATAAAGAATTGAATATAAATGCTCTAAATACACACCACTAATGTTCTTCCTTAAGCATAGTGGATATAGTTATATATATTATACTTTCCTCTGGTGATCATAAGTTCTATCCTCGAAATTGGTAACATAACGATTCAATAGAAATGGTTCGTCCTTCTCGCAAGAACGGACAAAACTGATATCACAGGCACAAAATAATGATTAATAAATATTTCAATGGACACCAGATGATGACCAGAAGGTAATCGGTCGAAACGTCGAATCTATAATATCATCTATATATTAACTAAGATGTGAACACTATTTCGAAATAATACAACATCAACTTATATCTTTATACTCCAACAAATCTATGCAGGCAACAGCTGCTTTTCGAAAGTTTGCTTTTACCATTTTGTTTTTTTATGAACGACGAACACTAATTATGGATTTCTCCGCTCTCCGAAATAGCAATTCCTATTAATTTACATAGGAAGGAATATTGAGCGTTCCCATCCCCACAAAAATAATTTTTGTATACCAGTCTCGGTTTCGAACATCGATGTTTGTCTTCTATTGCGACAGTCTTACGGCCACATTACGCATGATTAAACGAAATTAAGCAACTTCGATCCTGGTCAGTACTTAGACGGGTAATCGCTGGGAAATACCAAGTGCTGTAAGCTTAGGTTGGCAGGTGATGTAATAGATAACAGTTCAGAATTGTTAATATGAGAGCCGAATTCCTATTGCCGTTGGAATCGTTATATTCACTTGCGCGCAAATATATTTGGGAAAGATATGAATCAATCTATTCTCCCTCAGCTATGGGTTAATTAATAGGACTTTGTATAAAACGTGTATTATCTAAAAAACGTGTATGATCTAAAAACGTGTATTATCTAAAAAACGTGTATTATCTAAAAAAAAGTACTTACAATGTAAAAAGATTTTATGGCATTAAACGACTTACAAAAGTTTATTAAGCCGTAGAAAACGAGTCAATTAATCTTATGCGAATGATGTAAGAGGCATGAACTCCGACACTATGCTCGATTCTTTAGCCTCAAGCATTTTTCTTTCATATAATTGTTTAGGGGCTCTCAAGACATTCAGAAAACCCGCTCTAAACCCACAAGTTATTTAAAATTAAAGTAATACTCTTTTGCAGTCATTGCATCACTGTCAAAATCTTATGCAACTGTTATATCTGGAGACATTAAAAAATCCTTATAAAGTAACTGTTTCTTCACTTTACGTCATTTTCTTCGACAAAAAAAATACATAGTAGCGCTCTCCTTTTGGATAGCGCGGGATCTTTTATATTTTATTGACAGAAGAAATATAGGTGATAGAACAAGACTAAATGGTAGAAAATAAGCAATGAAGGGAAATAATTTGAACTGAATCATTGCCCTCATTCAGTAAACACTCTTGAGCCCTGTATTGGTTGAACAATTAGAATAATAAAATCAAATAATTAAACAATTAAAAATAGTGTAGATGTAAGTTATCTATTGATCTGGTGTGGGGTGCAGATTCATTTAGTTCAGCATACGCTCATAGATCGATCTGAATTTTGATATACAATGCTTGACATCATCGCAGTTTACAGTTCTTTGAGATTTTTTGTGTGTATACGCGAGATGCTACCAAAATGTTCAGGAAATTTTATTATAAAATAACTACTCACTCTAACCCATATTTTCCACCGTTTCCTTCAAAGCAGTCTCATTGAGCATGTTACAGTGACATCATTAATGATACTGTTCACAAAGGATAGCGGAATTTGGTTCATGCATGCTCTTTAATCTCCTTGAAGGTTTGGATAATACTTACTACATAAAAGCGTGGAAAGATATACGGAGAGATCCGCAATCGTATTCCCGATATTAGGACGAGGTAGATCAGTCAGTCAGTTAAGTGCCATATGTGATACATGCTTGGGCGATCATGTCTCAACAGAGACATGACTGACTGGGCAGAAGATTTTCCCGTAGTAGGTTGCAATTACTTTCTGCAGTAGACGGGTTGCCAACCAAAGCCAATCTGTCCTGCTATTTAACCCATGGCTGAAGGAAAGAGACGGATAAATACCTTCCCAGAGTATTTGCGCGTAAGCGAATGCAAAAAGAGTCTTTAAAGAAGGCACAGGTATTCTATAGGAAGTGATCTACATAATTGATCGACTTGTTGTTAGTCGTTTTATAACAGAAAAAAACTGAAATATTACTCAGCGCATTTGCATATTTCCTGGTTTGAAATAAAAGATTCTTGTATGTAAAAAAAAAAAAGAGTTACTGAGACGTACTTATCCACTCTCGACGTGATACACGACCTTTTCAACATAGGCGAAAGCAGTGAAAGCGAACGCAGACCACATACTAAAAATTCGCTCGTTTAGGTTGCCTACTAGGAGCTAACGAAAAGGTCAGCTCAGCTGGAAAACAATGGCAAAGTTTCACTTTGGGGTAACTGGCTTGTTGATCTGTCAGAGTCATTGGCGCGTAACTTGCTTAAGTCGGGTCTAAGGCTCATGAGACTAACTTGCAGAACATCATGAAGATTATATGCACGGAGAAGAGCACAATAGATATATAAAAAGATTACTGAGAAAATTCACCAAATCGGATTAAACATCAAATTTTGAGAGGAATTATTCCGAAGTTGAACAAAGAATTATTCACACTCCTAAAATAAAAATGATTACAGTATCTAATATTTTGCCGGTTGAAGTTTTTACAAATACACTATATCTGAAAATATTTAAGCATGGAAAAAAAACTGCATTGAAGAAGTTATTCCATATATATATATATATATATATATATATATATATGTGTGTGTGTGTGTGTGTGTGTGTGTGTGTGTGTGTGTGCATTGGGAAAGACGTATGCTAAAGTGGGAAAATATATATAGGGAACGTCAGATAAATTGTTCGAAATTACGCAAAAATGAAAATAACGCGAACATCTCATTTTAACAGATATATTTATGAAAATGACGCAAAAATATCTTGAAATACTAGAGTACATTTTTTCAATAAAATCACAATTGGTTTCAACCACGGCCTCCGGACGACTTTGGGGTCTAATGCAACTGTTCTTGGCGGTCTCCCTGTTTAAGATGGTGAATGTTACCATAATCCATAATCAGTTCATCTTTGGTGTTACATGTGTTTGTTGGTCTTTCACTCAACTAGTACCCAGTACATAATAATCAAAGCGGTTGCATTATGAGGAATTAGGTGATCAGATATAAGGAGTGATGTAGTGGCAGAAATTGTCTGTAAGACAGTGTTCTCCTGCTTGTGTAGTATGGTGCAAAGTCCTGTTACCAGACAGGGTCTTTCAGCAAGCACTCTCTTTACCCAGGGCAGCACTACACCCACAAGTCACTTGATATAGACCTCTGTGTTGAATCTAAGGTTCTCGCCAATAAATTCGGTTGTTCTTTTCTTATCAGAATGATCAGAGTAGTTTTTCCAAGCTGCCATAGATTAGTAATCACTGTTAGACTCATCTAACTCTTTTTGAAACATCTGCACTGTCCTTAGATTGGCACCTAAACACTCTGAAATGTTAGTATTGAAGTTTCTGGTGCGAATGTCGAGCAGTATAGCATGCTGCTTCCAAAATTCTGGCGGGTTGAATTGTCATAGCGCTTTTTTTTTCTCACAGATAGTACCTAACTGACCATAATATATTGTGCAGTTGACGAAATAAAAAAGAAAAAACAACTTCCTATTTTGTATTTGTTGTACTTCCTGTCTAACTACAATTTTCGCAGAACGGTAAAGTTCATCATACATAAACAGAAAGTTAATTTTCAATTGAACTATATAATAGTGGATAGAACGTTCAAATATTAGCCTTGTCGATTTGCCAGGGAGGCAACTTCATGATAATATTGGCTTCAAAATACGATCCAAGCGTGCGGCATCATTGGAATGTGACTGAAATACGAAGGGTTGAATCAGGCTTTGTGAGTGAAACTGTCTAAACGGAACTGAAAGACGTCAATGTTTGTGCTAGCACGAATTCTTCCTCTTTTTCATCTTTTATTTTCTGTGTCATTTCAAGACGTGAGTGATCATTGTTCTCCGGAACTTATTGTTCTTTTTAGCTCTGAGTAAATTTTGTATTTTCGCATTCTTTCCTAATTCATTTTCTAGCAAACATTTGCACAAGATTGTTAGATAAAGAGCATATGCTCTGTTTTCTTCAGTTCCTTCAATATCTCCCGAGAGTTTCAAAATTTCTAAGCCATCTTTCCGCATTCAGTCAGTTAAGTGCCATACGTGATACACGCTTGGGCGATCATGTCTCAAAAGAGACATGACTAACTGGGTAGAAGATTATCTCGCAGTAGGTTGCCATTGCTTTCTGTGGTAGACTGGTTGCCAACCAAGGCTATAGAACCCAATCTGTCCTGTTATTTAACCCATAACTGGAAGGAATAGACGGATTAATACCTTTCCCAAGGGTATTTGCGCGTCAGTGAATGCAAGGAATTCAGCTGGAATTCGAACTCGGCTCCCCGATTTCTCGTTCCGAGCCGATATCCAATGCACCACAACGCACATCCTAAAAATTTCGAGCGTTTCTTTCTGATATTAATAAAAATTCCCTTTCTGTTTCGATTTGTTCTTTGATCACAGTACATGGTATTCTCATCATACTTCTTTAGAACCACATTTCTGTTGCCTTTAGTATTGTTATGTTGCTGCTATAACTCGCCCGGTTCACACTCCACCCACGTCTATTGTACAGGTGTAGAGGCTCATCCCTTGTTCCCTGTTCAGGATGTGGTTTTCGGCTTTCTTTTTTCCAATCTTTTCACTCTTACGTAGCCCCCTGCACATCAGTGGCGTTACCGCCTTGCTCGGGGTGATATGATTAAAAAAAAAATAACTCGCTAATAACAGTTATAACATTTTTTATTGACTGACTCCAACTGTTCTCTGTCAGACACTGTATCAGAACTCTATCAGGATTTTCTGGATATTTACCCAAAACCTCCCCACTGAAATAGGCTATAACACAAAGTCCGGTTGAACGCGGGGAATTTGAAATGCGTACACTCAGGCCAAATGGCAAAATTTGCTCAGTCCTAGCAGAAGCGGTATCGGGAAGTTGGCATTGTCCCATTTTTCTCAGCAAAGTCTTCATCTGTAGACTAAGCCCCGACTGAGTCGTAATTTGCCCGAAGACAGAGCGCTTGACAATTGGGAGTTCTTTCAGAACACTGGATATTTACCTTAAATCTTCCTACTGAGACGGGATGTGACACAAGGTCGGGTCAAGGGTTAAAATTTATCCGACCTTCGCAACCGCGAGATCGAACACATTGCATTGTCTATTTTCCTCAGCCAAAGTTCCTGCTCTCTGTTTTCGGGCAGAGTATGACTCAGTCGTACTCTGCCCAAAGACAGAGAGCACGAACACTGAGGCTAAAGGTCAAAATTTGCCTAGCCACAAATACCCAAGATTGGGCACTAACCCTGTCTATCCTTCTTAGCCGAGTCTGTCTGTAAACTGAGCCCCGATTGAGCTAGTCTCTGCCCAAAGACAGAGAACTTGTTTTCTTTCAGGCCTTTCTTTAATAAACCTTTTCTTGAACTGTTTCCACTGCCATATGTGTTTTCATTTTTTTCCTTTCCCACTTTTTTTTCCCATTTTTATGTACTCTGAAAAACACTTTTTCGCTAATTTTGTTTAAAAAGGTGTCATTTTTGTTATCCGTTCTTGTTCTTTTTTCACCTGGTAAAAACTTGTCGGGAACCGATGTAATTTCTACCTTGCGTCTTCGCTTACATTTTCAGCATTTGCTTTTTTCAAAGCTCTTTTAAAAGTTTTAACAAACCAGCTTGTCCATTTGGCCTTGTTGATATGACGTGGCAGTAATATGTCCAATCATTTCTTTAAATCCGTAAGCAGTGAATTGTGTACCGTTATCCGAGACTATGACATCCGGAATGCCATATCTTGCAAACAGTTCATGTAAAAATTCACTATAACGATGGAAGTTGTTTTTTGCACTTACACATTTCAAGCTATCCAGTACCACCAGATAATGCGATCCGTTTATTGAACCTACAAAATCTGTGCAGTCTTTTTAAGGAGTATCTGTTTTTGGCCAAGGTTGTAATTTCTTGGTAGGTAATTTTTCTGCCAGAGAGCAGCATCTGCGGGATTCCACTAATTCAATGACTTGATCCATTTTAGTTCAGTATACATAACTTCTTATGAGACATTGAAATTCCCGGATGTCCACTATGAAATTCATTTAGAATTTATTTGGCTTTTGTAATATGATAGGTAGTACTACTCTTTGTACAAACATTAGTATTATGTCACATAAGTGTACAAGTCTGGATTTCAAGTAGGTGTTAAGTTGAATTTCGTTCTAAAATCGTCTATCTTTCTTACTTTCTTTTATTGTATTTTTATTATTTTTTAAATAAACATGTCTTGTTCTGCTTTTACTTATATTTTTCCAGGGTAACTGGTAGATTGGATGCTACATTGCATAATATATTTTTAATTTCTATTTCACTTTTTAATGATCAAATTACAGTATCCTCAAATGGTTCAGTACTTTTTATACCAATCTTGATAAACCATCCGCATGTTCTAATTTTTGGACGGTTTGAATTCATGCTAAAATCATGATTTAATAAGATGGTATCCTAGCACTGTAATCTATTTTAGCTATGTGTAGGAATTCCTCTTTTCGATCCAAAATTTAATAACAGACTTATGATCTGCCTGTAAACTAAAACTCTTTCTGCGTATAAAGTTGAGAATTTTTTTCTCTGCAAATATTGCTAAAACCTCTTTTTCGACCTGGCTGCAATTTTTTTGTCGTTAGTAGCGAACGACTTTCAAGTTACCGTCATCAGCTTTATGTAGAATTACCGCTCCTATACCATAGTCGGTAGGATCTAAAGCCAAAACGATTTCTGCTTTCGGATCGTAGTACACTAATCATAAATCTGACGTCAGTATTTTCAGTCCTCTTCCACTTTACTCCTTTTTAAAGCAAATTGTACAGTGGGGAGCTCAAATTCTGCAAATTAGATACATAGATTTAATAATAATTTGCTCGTCTTATAAATCCTTGTAGCCTAGTAACGTTTTTTGAAGAAAGTATATTCTTAATTTCACTTGTCCTGACGGATCTAAGTGAGAAGAATTTTTGTTAATAATTTTTCTTAGGTATTTGATTTTAGACAAAATAATTCGCACTTTTCCGCATTGAGTTTGAACGGATACTCGTATTTTTTCAAAAATTCTTTTTACATCCACAATATATTGCTCCTTATATGCATTTTTTTATTAATTTATCATGCAGACGAGCAACTGCGAAATCACAATCTGAAAGTGTCCATAGCTTGTTGAAGAGATAGAAGAGTAATTGAAGAGCTATGGAAACAAAGAAACTATCTCGCAAATAATCCTTTACAAATAATTAATTTGCGAACACTACAGTGCTTTTTAATTATATATTGGAGATTAAAAAATAACAAAATCAAAGCACACTTATAATATGAAAAATTAAGAAAAAAACATCAATCTACAACAATCATTCCAAAAGCTGTAAATTTTGTCTGGAGGAAAAAATAGTTATTCTTACCTTATCAGACCAAAAAAAAATAAAAAAAAAAATAAAAAAAAAAATAAAAAAAGAACCTACTAAATAAACGATCAGAACTCATTTCAAAATGCAGACACGCAATGAATTTTTTTACCATGCTACTTAAAAATCGAAAACTGAAAACGAATAAGAATAAATGACAAATAAAATTTAAAAGAAAAGATGTAAAATAAATTAATTCAAATAAATAAGTAAACAAACCAAGTAAATAATAAACAAATTAAAGAAAACACGTCCTCCAAAATAACCATTGAGAAATACAATAGACTATCCACAACACATCACTGACCTGTATATATAAAAAAATCGAGCTAAAACACAACACACATAACCCGACGATTGCGTTTAGCGGGAAATAAAGAAATAAACTGTCGCTTCAGGGCACACACACACACACACACACACACACACACACACACACACACACACACATATATATATATATATATATATATATTAGTTCTCAAAAATTGTTCTTGATATATAGAAAAATTATATATAGTTTTAGGCAATGATATAGAATGGTAGACTTTGAAAAACAGTAGCACGCTAAAAAGTCTGCCTTTTTCTACCGAGCGGCCATAACCCAGAGGTAGAATCGCCAATTCGGTAGGGTTTCAATCCTAGGTTATAAGCAATCAGAATCTAACCGTACCGAGGAGCTGTGAGACAGCGAAGCAGATCTGTCTGTGGATGACTATATATATATATATATATATATATATATATATATATATATATATTAGAGGCGTGCAGATGTTTGGTGATACTCGGGGCCAATTCCTTGATTGTATGCGCCTAAGAATCAAGTAGGTAGCCTCTGGGGTGTAGTATTGAAAAATGTGAGAAAAGAATGAATTTTTAATATATAAAAACATTTTAAACATGAAATAAACACTTTATTTCAAAAACTAAGTTTATATTTTTCTCTTTAATTACATTCCTCCTGATATGGATGCCCCGGGCAGTGGCATCAACTACCCTACATTCTGCATGCTACTGATATATATATATATATATATATATATATATATATATATATATATAGTGAAATTATTTAGTATATTGGAGTAAGGTATTTGCAATGAGTTGTATTCTATCTATATTCTTTTCTTCCCACTCACACACATACACACGTGTCACGTGTATATATATATATATATATATATATAATTTCATCAGTATAAAACAAATTTCAGTTCGATGAAGCCCTTTTAAAAGACAAAATGTATTATACATTTCTTTTTCTTTTCATGCATTATTTTTTAGTGGTTGCCCATGTTTGATTTGACATTTTTATTTTTTTTAAACAGTCAAGTTTATATTATCCAGCCTACGTTAAGACGTCTTACTAAAGTAAAAATGTTCTCTAAAACGGACATTTTAAAAATATATTATAAAGCAAGAGGAAAAATAAGCGCGTAGCAAAACGAAAAATGTCTTCAATGAGTTCATCAGTTTGTAGGCACTTCGACGTGATGTATGGTTAGCAAGCATGTCTAGTTACATCAGTTGCGACAGAATAGTGAGTTCGCTTCTATTTCAATCCTGTTCGACCCTACTTTCGGCCTTGTGCCATATCTAAGCTGTACTTACAAATAATTTAATAGAGAATCAAAGCTTTGACTTTGTCGGACACTTGGCCTTCGGGCTGAGAAGAACCCAGACGAAGCTTTGCTGAAGGGCAGTTTCGCCTGCGGAAAAGCAGGCAAAAGCCTGAACCCGTCGGGAAGTTTTGCCTGAGCGTACGCGCTCTGAAAGCCCCACGGTAAAAAATCGGCCGTGTACCACGTCCTGCCTTTGTGGGGAGGTTTGGGTAAATACCGAATTCACCGGATTCGTTACTCTCTTACGAAAACTCGACCGTGGATGATAAAAAGTGGACGCTCACTACTTGCTCTTTCAAGGAGAGGAGCGGAATAAGTTAATTCCAAAAGAAAAATAAAATTGTTACCTGCTTAATTTTCTTCCTGCTTTTTAATATCATTTTAAATACATCCGTTTTCAACATCATAATTGTATTCTGTATCATCAACAAAATCTGAAAGGCACATGCGTTCTTTTCCTGTCAGAGGCACATTGCTCTGTAAAAAATGGGATGTCAATTCAAACACGTGCAGCCACTAAAAGCAATATTTAGTGTTATTTATATATATATATATATATATATATATATATATATATATATATATATATATAGACAAGTGGGCATTTATATTAAAAAGTGTTCAATACAATTATATTGTATAAATAAAATATAATAGGGTTCAACCAAAGACATCTTTAAGACAAGGTGGTTCAATCACAAGTCTCCATTCAAAATAGAAAACTTAAAAAACTGTACAAAATTGGCTAGCCACATATGGAAATTGAAAATATGGAAAATTGAAAATTGAAAATATGGAAAAGACCCAGGCATAACGTGGAGTACAGTAAAACAGCCAAGCCTTACAACGGTGGCAAAATATGTAGTCTGTGCCAGGGAGAAATGTTAGAGATTATACTGACTAAGTGTAACCATATTAAAAAATACTTCTTGTAATTTTGAAAAATTGCGCGTTCAAAAATTCCCTGCCACGTGAGCGTTCAAAAAAACACCATTACGTAAGCGTTCTAAAAAAAAACAAAAAAAAACAAAAACGGTAAACGGTAAAATCGGTTATTGAAAATCGCCTGAAGACACCACTTATGGTAGAAAACTAGATCGCGTAATAACTCGTTTACAAATGGAAAATATTCAAAAATTCTATAAAATAATTGTATTGAACACTTTTTAATGCAGATGTGCACTGGTCTAATCTTATTATTACCAAAAATTTAAGTAATTAAACAATCAATCAATCAATCAATCAATCAATATATATATATATATATATATATATATATATATATATATATATATATATATATTGTTTAATTACCTAAGTTTTTGGTCATAATAAGAGATTTTTTTGGGTCATAATAATAATAATATATATATATATATATATATATATTTCGTTAATCTTCGTTAATTTCTGCAATATATATATATATATATATATATATATATATATATATATATAAGCGTACTGTGAGTGTGTGCGTACGTGTGTACAATGATACAACTCACACACGTGAACCCTATAAAAGTAACGTTTATAAGAAGAAATAACGTTGAATAAAAGCATTCTTTCAAAAATTAGGTTCTCTACTTTTCGCGTACAAAACTGAAGCTAGCAGATATTTTGAACAGAAGATTATTTATCTCCTATACGTTTTCATTTTCTTTCACTATCAGTAGGAGTTTTGCGTCATAGTGGCCTTTCGCCGTGCTTGGAGTGAATTGATTAAAAGAAAATCCCAGCGAGAAATGCGCTTTCACAAAATAGGTAAATCTAACTCTTTCAAGCTGGTCTTTGTGGTCAAAATGGTAGCGACACACTTTGGCTTAAAAAGATGTTTCTTTAATGGAAAAAGAAATGCAGGTTTGATTCCTGTCGGAGACTCACTTTTTTTTGTAGAACGTCTTAATCTTAATCTATGCCGGTTGTTATTAGTTTAATATATTTGCAAAATTCAGTTGTTCGAATGGACTTATATATCTTACATATGCTTTATATATATATATATATATATATATATATATATATATATATATATATATATATATAGGGAGAGAGAGGGGTAGAGGAGAGAGAATGGCATCCCGTGAATACGAAGAGGATAGTCCAAAAGTTTTTGTCAAATAATATAAAATATCAATTAGATAAAAATGGAGAGTTCAATGGTTATTATTCAGAGCAAATATATTGAGAGGAAACTCAGTACATAATTATTTGTTGGGTTTTTCTACATATAATGTTAAATTCTCGTGATGCTTAGTGCCAAAATTGCTTTTTTTCAGTATTTTATTGGTCGAAAGCCATTTTCAGCAAGCAAACTTTTCGTCATAAAGTGCTCGATATCAAGATAGAGATAGAGTGTTAGCAGTATTAATGTGAAGAAGTTTACATTATTGAAATGTCTTTACTCTTTAGGGTTTTTGTTAAACACATCGACCGTAGTCTATGATATTACATAGCCAACAATCTCTTTAGAGTAGGAGCCCTGGCATTTACGCAGTTCAGTTTTCAGTGGGACAACAGTTTACATGTGTGGGTAAGGAAAGGAGGATCAAATATATTCTGGTCATATTTACCGACATTAACCAGTTCACAACTTGCAAGATTGCTTGATTGAAAATGGGAATTACAGAAATGGATTTTGCTGAAGGGCCGATGTTCCAACAGTATTAATCTGCCAATTTGTGGGATAAGTTTTTCCTGAAAACTTAAATTTACTTCCAGGAGGGAGAAGTAATGAACTAGTTGGGGCCCATTGCGAAACCAAAAATCTAATCACGATACAACCACAAGCAATTCTGTAATATCTCGAACCATAGAACGCACACACATGCACTCATGCACAAACACACGCAAGCACAAATACACATACATACATGCATACATGCATATATATATATATATATATATATATATATATATATATATATAATCGGAGTCTAACCGTACTGATGAGCTCTTATACAGCGAAACAGATCTGTCTGCGGATGACTATATATATATATGTATATAGATTCGTACGTGTGCGTGTAAGTATATATATATATATATATATATATATATATATGATCCTACGTTAATAGCACGACTCGGAGTTGCATTATGCGTTCCGGGATTTCAGTTTTTGTTTCCCGCGTTCTTTATGGTATTTAAAATTTTTCTAATAGAATAATTCAATTCGATTTTGGCTAAAACTTAAACATGAAATTGGAAAGTAAAATCTTATAAGTTAAATTAAAATTTAAATTAATAGGTAGAATATTTTAGGGTAGAGATTATACGTTTTGTGCCTCTGGGTCAAGGGGGATTACTGGTTGCTTTAATTTTAGGAGAAACAAACGACATTAATAATAAAAATAAAAATAATGTAAGAAAATCTACATAGGAGAATCTCTATTAATTCGGGTCAACGCATTTGAGCAGATACTTATTTCTATGTTTTATGTGGCCTTCAATTCACTTCATTTGTTTAGCAAATTAGGATTATTTAAGTGTTTTGAGATAACAAGTTTTTCTAAAAGCATGCTTTGCATCTATTTCCTATTCCATTATAAGATTTAGTTTTTGCTCTCTCTGTCTAATCTATCTATCTATCTATCTATCTATCTATCTATCTATCTATCTATCTATCTATCTATCTCAGTCTGTTCATATCTATCTATCTATCTATCTATCTATCTATCTATCTATCTATCTATCTATCTATCTCATCTATCTATCTCAGTCTGTTCTATCTATCTATCTATCTATCTATCTATCTATCTATCTATCTATCTATCTATCTATTTTGTTAAATAAGAGTAATAACGTAAATTTTATTTTATTATATAATCCTTGAAAATGTCTAAATGTTTAGCCGAAAGCGCTCGGAAAGAACAAATTTTTGTTTAATTCTTACATTCGTAAGTTCAGGAAAGAAATCATTTGCATGTATACAAGAAAAACATAAACTTTGAAAAAAGAAAGCGAAACGAAAGCATCTTGGTAGATTTGTTCAATGGAACATACGTTAAAGAGGCACTACTGTGCAAATCCACAATTATCTCTCTTTTTAGCTGCGCACACATACAAGCCTCCCCACACCCATATACATACATACATACATACATACATACATACATACATACATACATACATACATAAAGATAACCCCCAAAAATCTATTCAATTTTTACGCCAATATATTCAGTCTTATTTAATATTTAATTTAAAATGTTAAACTTCTTTGCAACTCACTAGACATTAATATTTCAACCATGAAGTTGTTTGTAAGTTAGCAAGCACTTTATTATTTATTGTGATTTAAAGAGTGGATACATATATGTGTTTGTTTATTTTGCTCTATAGCGTGTTTCCAGTTACTTGATGCACCTTCCATATATACGTGTTAATATATAATTTATTCCGTTTCATTTAATATTTAATTTAAACGGTTAAGTGTCTTACACATTAATATTCCTTAATTTAAATAATAAATCTTGAATATTCGCTCGAAAACAAATAAAAATACTGTTTACCAAATAATCAGAGCATCTATTCAGATACGAGAATTCAGTAAAAATACTATTTAAGTAATAAAAATATATCGCATTAATAAATGAAAATTCATTCCTAAAATTAATTTGTTTAGGCTAGGACACAAGACTAAGCAGAGATGTGTTTAACCGCACTATTAGAACTATGCTTGGTTATATGTTTGAAACTAAATAAAATTCAGCTCAACGCAGTAAGTCATGTGCCTCACCTCCCAACATCTAATAGCCAGTTTGGAATAATTAATAACATATTTGGATAATTCCGGTTTTTCTCTTTTCCAATCTCCACTCTTTTTTTATTTTATTTTTTTTTCAATTGGAGTAGATAGACTAAACTATCGCCCGGTTCACACTCCACCTACGTCTATTAAACAGGTGTAGAGGCTCATCTCTTGTTCCCTGTTTAGGATGTGGTTTCCGGTTTTTCTCTTTTCCAGTCTTTTCACTCTTACGTAGCCCCTGCGCATCAGTGGCGTTTTCGCCTTGCTTGGGGTGATATGATTAAAAAAAAGTTCTTTGTAGCCGAGAGGATAAAGCAAATCATATCTAATATATATATATATATATATATATATATATATATAGGAATTATATATATATATATATATATATATATATATATAGGAATTGTACAAACAGATGGGTTAACAGTCCACTGTTCATAGAAATTTATTTTTTTGAAGAGTACTCGATACTTAGTAGAGCAATATGTTTCGCTGTATCACAGCTCAACAGTACGGTTAGACATCCGATTGCTTTTAACCCAGGATTGAAATCCGACCGAGTTGGCGTCAGTCGGCGATTCTACCTCTGAGCTATGGGCGCTATGGGCGCTATGGCTTAGGGTCTTTTTCACCCTCGTTTGAGGAACCCTTCCGTGAATCACTTTTACTGTTTTCGTGTCCATCATTTCAGGGAATTTGCAGTACTCGCTGGCAATGTGGTTTGGAGAAGACTATTGAAAGCATAGCTGTTTTGCTTGTAAAGGTGACTGTTGGCGCATAAGAGTTCTTTCGCCCTTTGACCCAGGATAGAAATCCGACCGAATTGGCGTCAGTCGGCGATTCTACCTCTCAGCTATGGGCGCTATGGATTAGGGTCTTTTTCACCCTAGTTTGAGGAACCCCTCCTTATTTACTATATTTCTGTGAAAAGCTGTCATCTCGTGCCGTCAAATTTTGCCTTTTCAATTTTATATATATATATATATATATATATAGTCACCCGCAGACAGATCGAAAACAAATAAAAATAGTATTTTTACTGAATTCTCGTATTTGAATAGATGCTCTGATTATCACAGCTCAACAGTACGGTTAGACATCCGATTGCTTTTAACCCAGGATTGAAATTCGACCGAATTGGCCCTCGTTTGAGAAACCCCTCCGTGAATGACTTTCACTGTTTTCGTGTCCATCATTTCAGGGAATTTGCAGTAATCGCCTCGCTGGTAATGTGGTTTGGAGAAGACTATTGAAAGCATAGCTGTTTTGCTTGTAAAGGTGACTGTTGGTGCATAAGAGTTCTTTCGCCCTTTGACAGTTCTTGTTTTTGGTCCTTCCCCAACCCATCCTCCTCACTGAAATTGCACACAGCGTCGGCGCCATTTTAGTCACCGACGACCCGTGGTAGATAATACTGGGTTACGTGGTACCAGTAGCAGTATATATATATATATATATATATATATATATATATACTTACGCTTTCCTAGTAGCAGCCATACTTATTAATTTAATATAATCACTCCACTTCCTGACAGTGTACAAGAAGATGCAATGAGTTCCTCTTCTGGAGGTAAGCATCAGTCATGTTAACCTCCAGAAGGAGGTTAGCATGACTGATGGAAGGCAAATTAGGTTCTCTATGATGATTAAAGGATAGCAGTTTCATTTTGGAGACGTTACAATTTACAAGCTATTTCTAGCCCAAGTTAACAATTGATTTAATGTCATTTTTGAGAACAGCTGCCAGGTTTTAGTTTTTACTGTCTCAATAGTAAGCGAGTTTTTTTGTAGAAGTGAGAATATTAAATTTGTGAGAAATGCACAACCATCTCAGTCATGAGGTCACAGAAAAACATAAATTCTTTACCGCACGAGTGCATATAAACAACTTAGTTTTTAATGTATGTGATGAACATGTGCGTGTGCACTCGATTGTCTTTGTGTCCTGATCACAGTTTAAATTGAATTGGAATTTAATTGAAGTGAAATCGAATTAAATTATTAAATTATCAAGTGAAAAATCCAAACAAATAATAAATTGCAATGTTGAACTTATCGAAATTATTAGTGAAAAGATCAAAAGAATTGCAATTTCGAACTAAACATTTCAAAGTTGACAAATTCTGACGACGTATGACTGACAGTCACTTGTATCGCTTCGGAGCCATCCTAAAACTAATCAATAAACGCAAGGAATTGGCAAACCTCCGCTGGGAAATGTTCTCTGGCAATTAGAATTTTATTTGCTTCTTGTTTTGCGTGTTTCTATGCATGCACATGCTTATTTGCACGCACATATGTGCATGCATATATATGTATATGCAAAGAATTAAATATAAGTAAATAAAAAAGCTTAATCGCAGTACTTTGTTAGTGGTCTTTAATGAAACTTGTATATATATATATATATATATATATATATATATATATATATATATATATATATTCATGAGATAACGATATATATGTTTTATATATCAAGAACAATATTTTGGAAAAATATACAGCAAAGTGGAAAAAGTTTTCGTGTGATGCATTTCCTCCTTTAGGACATCATCGGACGAAACATAAATTAAGTCCGATCAACACCAACATAACACATTTAACAGTTTAGTTTCATGAAGTCCTAAAGGAAAAAAAACACGCCACAAAAAACTGTTTCCGCTTCGTCAAATAACACATCACTCAATAAGTACCGGGTCTGACATATAGATGGTGCCACTAATAAAATCTTTAATGAAGTACAAACCTTCAAATGGCACGTGACAAAATCGGATTATTAATTTACAAATTACAGTTATTTCAGTGAAGCTACTGTTGCAAATTTTTAAAACAATAGAAAAAGCTGAATTTCGTGTGTTGATAAAGCATTGCTTTCTAATGGGAAAAAATTCAAAGCAATGGCTTCATAGGTGTTATTCTGACTCAGCCCCTTAAACAACAGTTCATAGGTGGTATGCTGACTTTAAACACGGTCGTACAGACACAAATGATATTGAACGCTCAGGTCACCTAAAATCGACAGTTGCCCCGGAAAACAGCAAACAAATTCACAAACTCGTAAATTGAAGTTGCGTGAGATAGTATAGGGGTTGAACATATCAAAAGGTAGTGTATTCCCCATTTTGCATGAATATTTGTCAATAAGAAAGCTGTGTTCAAAATGGATGCCGCGTTTGCTCACAGTCGATTAAAAACTACAACGCGTCACCGATTCAAAGCGTTCTTTGCAACTGTTTCAACGCAACAAAAATACGTTTTGCACAAATATATGACAATGGATGAAACATGAATCAACCACTTTGCTCTCGAGTCAAATCGGCAGTCAGCTGAGTGGACAGCAGGTGAAAGTCATATAAAGCGACCAAAGACCAAGGCAAGGCTTTGGCTTCCGTATTTTGGGATGCGCAAGGTATTTTGTTCATTGATAATCTTGAGAAAGGAAGAACCAACAATAGCGAATATTATATAGCATTATTGATGCATTTGAAGGAAGAAATTTCCCCAAAACAGCCACAAATGGAGAAGAAAAAGTGATCTTTCAGCAAGACAATGCACCGTGTCACAAGGCGGTTGCAACGATGGTAAAACTACATAAATTGCACTTCAAATTGCTTCTGCATCCACCATATTCTCTAGAATTTGACTAATGGCTGTTCGCAGACCTCAAAAGAATGATCCAGGGAAAGAGATTTGGCTCCAGTGAAGAATTGATAACAGAAACTGAGGCGTATTTTGTGGCCAAAGACAAATCGTTCTCCAAAAATACATCGAACTGTTAGAGAAGAGTTAGAATGAGTGTATCACCCCAGAAGGAGATATTGTTGTTAAAGTCGAAATTTTCTTAAAAGTTGTTGTTTTATTAGTTAGGCCCAGGATTTATTGAGTGATGTGTTATATATATATATATATTACATAGAAAAATTCATAGAATCATTTGATCCTTTAAACGAATTGAATTCACTTTATTATTTATATTATGGAAAATAAATTATTTTAATTTACATTGAGCCACCTTCCTGGATTAGGTTATATTTAATCTTTAATCAATTAATATTGATAGGATCGCCTTTGGGATTTTATCTCCAAGTCGCTTTATTTTGGATTTATATATATATATATATATATATATATATATATATATATATATATATATATATATATACTGTAATGGTTGTTATAATGTTTTTATAAATTCATAGTATCACTACACAAAAATTTTCGCGTTTCGAAGCCAGCCCATTATGTGGTCTGCTTCATCTTCAGGTGATTTTTTAGAAATGAGAATTATCTAGTTGAAAAGCACATTTATTTGTTTTGGATTTGTTTTTTTTGGGGGGGGTGTTAGAGGGCTTGGTCTGTATTTTGAGTTCTGTTGACTTTTTTAAGGTCTTAGGGTTAAGTGTTTGTTTGTGGCTGAGTTCAGGATAGGTTAATCTATTTATCTTGTGTGGGTTTAAGCTGCTGGCGCCTTGAGTGTTGTTATTTGTTTTAGGGGTTGGTAGGTGTTGTTTTGTTTTGGGGTTGGTTTCTTCTTACTTTAATTTATGTTATTTTGTATTGGGGTGTATGCTTTTTTGTTTTTTATCGTGTCGATATTTTTATTTAGTTATCTACTATTCTGCTGCAGCTGCACTATTTTTTGTTGGTATTGTATAGGGTCTGTTTTCTTTTTCTGTTTATTTATAGGGTTGGTTGTGTGTATTTTTTGTGTTTTTTGGGGGATTTTGTGGGTGGGTTTTTTTTTGTTTACTTAAATTTTAGCGAGAAATATTTGCGATGTTTGCATATTACTGCTACTTCGTCTCTACGGTTTAATAAATCGTTGCTGTTAGGGTACTGAAGAATGTGTAGTTTTTCACTTAGACGTAATGGGCAGATGTCGTTAAGTGAGTTGATATATATATATATATATATATATATATATATATATATATATTCCAGCGACTCATTTCGTGTTTTCGGTAATTACTGGCGTAAATGTTAACGATTATATTGAAACAATTGCTCTGTCTACAACCTGGAAAGTTGGTTCATTATGTCGTTCTAGATAATTTTTTTTCCACAGAATCTATCTTGCACATTTATAAAACTACCATTCGAATACTGTAACCAGATCTAGTCTGGCGCTTCTGTCATATGTCTAGTGATTTCACCAGAATTATTTTCTCGGTAACTGTTCTGATGAGCTTTCCTCGTTGGTACATCGACGTTACGAATTTAAGTGCAGTACTACATTGGCAGTTAGGTCTCAAAATTCCATTGTTGTTCGATAGAACCGTAAGATTTATGCTAATATTTTCTATGGATTTTTCTCTCGCCTTTCTCGTTTGTTGAACATTTTTCCGACTTCTTGATTACCTGTCAACTACGATCTTCAAATAATGTAACGTCAATCCTCATATGTCTCCCTAAACTCCTGTTTTTTTATTGTTCACTCAGCTTTTTTTACTCTCAGTAATCTAACACATCTTAGAACTTTTTGTTGCTTTGTTTGAAGCGAAATAATTTTATATATATTGGCTGCGATGAATAAATTGTCTAAATAATGCAAAAATGAAAATAACACCGATATCTTATTTTAACAGATATGTCTACCAAAATAACGCAAAAATATATTGAAATACTAAAGAGCAATTATTTTTTCAATAAAATCCACACTGACTTTAACTACGGTCTCCAGACGACTTCGGAATCCCCTGAACCTCTTCTGTACGGTCTTTTTTTTTAAGTTGGTGAAAGTTGCCATATCCCATGCTTTCAGTTTATCTTTAATGTTAGGAATTTTATTATTCTCTCGCTTAACTGCGCTTACACATAATAATCAAGGTGATTACAGTCTTGGGAGTTAGATGACCAGATGTAAGGAAAGATGTGTGATCGCTGATATTGTATGAGAGGCAGAACTAAGTTCTCCTGCTTGTGTGGCATGATGCAAAGTCCTGTTGTCAGACATAGGGTCTCCCAGCACCCATCTTCTTGACCCAGGGCACACTAATTCCCTAAAGCACTTGATGTAGGCCTCTGTGTTGTGTCTGAGGCCCTCATCAACAGAATTGGTTCTTCTTTTCTCATCATAACGGTTCAAATGAGTTTTCCAAGCTGGCGTATTTTTCTAATTACCATTAGATTCACCCAATTCCTTCCGAATCCTCTACACTCTTCTGATATCGACACCCCAAAATTCTTAAATATTACATGCAATAAAGTATGCCATTTCCAAATTTCAGGCCGAGTGAATTGCGTCATAGTGGTCTTTTTTTCATAGTCGGTGCTAAACTGATTCTGCTATACTGTTCCATTGAGAAAATTCAAATCAAACAACGTGCATGCTCCAAATTAAAAATATAAATTGGCGAAAGTTTACCGATCAACACCCCCATATACATACATACATACATATATATATATAGGTGTGTGTGTGTGTGTGTGTGTGCGTGTGCGTGTGTGTGTGTGTCTGTATGTGTGTGTGTGTGTGTGTATGTGTGTGTGTGTGTGTGTGTGATTAAAAAGACAAGAGAAAAACTATTCTGAACCGACGCGCTTTGTCCTCTGACAAACTTTATTATGGCAATACACTTGCCTTGATAAAATCTTGATTTGTCATTTATTCATTTTGTTTCTTTACAGATACGTTCTATCCGAAAATGATATACTGCTATTTGGTGACTGTTATCGTTGCTTAGCAATGTTTTATGTCAAAATAAGATAATAATACTCTTTGATGGTGGATGTCTTTATGTTAACGTCTCTGTAACCTCTCTGAAGATGGCTTATGTGAGTCGAAAGCTTAGAATCAGCATAATACAAAAAATATCCAAATGTTGGACAATTTTGTTTTTATTTTCACCTGAAATTAAAGCCAAAATACGATGTTTAGCACGGCTCATGATGCGTTGTGGTACAGAGGATATCGGCTCGGAACGAGAAGCCAGGGATCCGAATTCGAATTCCAGTTGAATCCATTGTATTCACTAACGCGCAAATACCCTTAGGAAAGGTATTAATCCGTCTCTTCCTTTCAGTTATGGGTTAAATAGCAGGACAGATTGGGTTCTCTAGCCTTGGTCGGCAACCAGTCTACTGCAGAAAGCAATGGCAACCTACTGCGGGATAATCTTCTGCCCAGTCAGTCATGTCTCTTTCGAGACATGATCGCCCAAGCGTATGGCACTTAACTGACTGACATGATTAAACATGATAGACATTTATTTTCTGTTATATTTAATAGTATAGAAAGAAAAAAATATATATATCTGTAAATTCAGATAAAATTTAGAGGGGAAATAGCCGTTTTCAACATGTCAGTTTAAAACATATATTGTCAACCCCGCTTAAACAAAGAATGAGGAAAAATTCTAATGCCGGAGGCATGGGCTATTAAAAGAAGGAGTGGGGTAATATTGGCTATTATAGGGTTAAGTTAGCGGAATCTTAGTTGTAATTTCTTCTATGGTAGTGGTAGGTATGCAGCTGGACCATTGGGTTAGTAGTGGTAGGTAGGAGGGAATACTGCTTAGCCAAATTTTAAAAAAATTCTGTTGTGACTAAATGAAAGAATAAGATAATTTTTGCAATTTAGATTTATTTCTGTAACGACACATATTAATAATCTCTGTAAATTATTTCAAATGTACTCCGACTCATAAATTAATAATTAACCCCAAAGCCCTTATATCTTATCCCAGTCTATGACTGCTTCTAATAATTCATGACCAGATTTCGACAAATTGCAACAACTATTTGCACCCACTTCCTTGCCATTACATTTATCTTTCGCCGTCGTCACACATTCCCAGTCATTTTATGTTCAGCGCATTGCTTTGGTTAATCTAAGACATTGAAATTATTGCCTCTGAACCATTTCTTTGCTAACTTTGACACATAGGTTATTGTCATATTAGAAGTTTCACTGATGTTCTAGCTCATGTTTTTCTGGCAGACTAAATATCCTGTTCATTCTACATGACATTCATTTTAACTAACTAGGCCACCAATCCTACTAGGTTGAAGCATTCCCATTTCATTACGCAGCCAAAATATTTGGCTGTTGGAATGATGTCCTTTGGGTGTAAAGTTGTATCTCCTTTCACACACACACTCACACACACACACACACACACACACACACACACACACACACAGCATTATCTCTGTGTCCACAAATATCAGTTTTTGTTTCAACTGATCTATTCATGAGCAAACTCCCTGTCACACTATCACTAGGCAAAGTTTCGGTGAGTTTTCATATGCTTGGTTTAAAGAAAGTTGGCCATCCTTATAAAAAGTTCACTGTTGGGTTTGCCAAGAAATATTTATACCAGAATCATTCATTCCGACCAAGATAACCTTGGTGGGGAATCTCGGATTGTTTTTGATGTCCTAGGAATTATTTTGCCACAAAAGAGGATTATTTACAGTGGGTTGCAGGTTCCTTCTTCATCAAATGCATGAATAATTTCAGTCTTAACTATATATATATATATATATATATATATATATATGTGTGTGTGTGTGTGTGTGTGTGTGTGTGTGTGTGTATTTTTCAGACGAAGTATTTTGATTACTTTATTTACACTGTTCGGACTGTTGTCCTCATCTTTGTTGCCACATTCACGACTTGTCGGCCGTTTTACACTTCGACCTTCTTAGGATAATTGGGATTTTGAACTGAAGCCTTTATTTCGTTCACTGAGATATATTGTTCTCGTTTTATGAGTCATGCCACTTCTAGATGTCTCAGTTATCTTCATTTAACTCAAATTTCCAAGTTTTTTTTTATCACGTACTGAACTCACAACAATCCGATGATATGATACAAAAAGTTGTGAACAAAATAAAGGGCTTAGTTCAAAATTCTAATAACCTGACGAAAGTCGGTGTGTACAATATTTAAAACGTCGTGAATATTGCAACAAAGATGAGGACAACAGTTCAAACAATGTAAATAATGTAAATGTGTGTGTGTGTGTGTGTATGTGTGTGTGTGTGTGTGTGTGTGTGTGTGTGTGTGTAGTTAGCAAAATGATGAGTATTGTTCCTCGAAGAAACATCTTCGGTTTAATAAAAGCCGAAAGAACTGGAGAAAAAACAAAAGCCGACTGAAATTTACATCAAAACTTTAAAGATACAGAGATGCTCAGTTTTAAATTAAAATTTTGACGCGCGATGTATCTAGGTATTTTAGTTATATATATATAAGTTTTAATCATGAGACTTGGCTTTGAATCTCATCTACCATGGTCGATATGTTAGGAAGACTTGAGGAAGCGATGTCAGTGGACAGAACCTTTGGAAAAATGCTTGATTGAGATCGTACTTGTAAGTTAAATTGGGTGAACAGTGGTTGTGCTAGACACAAGGGTTTGAGCATACTGGCCTTGTTCAAGCAGTATATTCTTCTCTCAGAAACTGTAAGTAAGGTCCGCAATATTTTGCGTTTTGGCTTCGTGGGTGTTAAACAAGGCGTCTGCAACAGGGACTGACTAACTGATTGGAAAACTGACATATTTGGAAACGAGCGGCCAGCCATTATATAATAACTTTCGAGTTGAACATTTAATTTTGATTTTTCATGCTGATATGCTATCTCTTAACAGTGAGCACTTTAATTACAAAGACTACTTGCCTTAAACGCATTATCCTCCCCTAAATAACAGGTTAACGGTTGTTTGTTTTCCGATATAAAATCTTTGTTATCACATACACACACGGCCACACAAGCACACACATCCACACAAGCACACACACACACACACACACACATATATATATATATATATATATATATATATAGTTGTGTATATTTTATATTTATTTGTATTACTTTTATGTTCTTGTGGGAGTATACCACAAAGCAGAAGATTGGATAATGAAGGCATGATTACACAGAAGAAAGGACAAATAGAAGAAAAAAAAGTGGTGGAGAAAGACCTAAAGCAATAATAATAATAAGCAAGAGAAAAGAAAAAAGTAAAGATCAAGGGAGAGGGTTGAGACAAGAAAAAGAAAAAGAAGATAATGGACGAGAAAATAAGAGGAAACGGAAAAAGAAAACGGGAGACAAGATAGAGAGAAAATATAGAGAGAAGAAGACAAACGACAAAGAAAATCAGAGAGAGAGAGAGAGAGAGAGAGAGAGAGAGAGAGAGAGAGAAATAGAGAGAGTGGGATATAGCAGTGAGTGACTGGTAGACAAGGAGAAAATACACAGAGCAATTTAATAGTTCATCGTGTGAACAAATATACACCAGGGAGGCATTATTTAAAATAATGTAAATATATACAAAGCTTTGCAAAACAGCATTCAAATTTATTTTGATGTCATGTCTCTTCAGGACGTAGTCGACTAAGGCTAGCTACAGATTTCTTTTTGATATTATCTGTGAATTGTCATACAGTTTGGGAAAAATAATGTTATGATTCCTTCCACTTGTGTTGGAATTCAAATTTTTGTTTTCTTTTAGACTGCTTATCAGCAAGGCGAGAGTATTTCATCCATATATAGGGAATGTATTGATCCTTAAGTTTAACCATAATGTGATGGTTAACAACCTACTGTATTTGATTATATATAAAAAACTTCATTTCAGAAAAAATACCACGTCTAGTTTAATGGTTCTATCAAGTTTAAAACATTTTGTTTCCTGAGTTTTCCCACTCCCTGTTCCTAATATAAGCTCGATAGGTCGGTTACTTGATTTACTTGAAGGCCTGTAGTTCCAGTAGACCTCAGCAGATTAACTGATTGCCCAGCGGAACGCGTGATGTGCTGATTTCTTTCTTTATGCCAACACAAACTTTTCGCTGCGAATGAAAGTTGGTTTCAAACCTGTGTCGCGCACAACGAACTGTGTCTACTTATCAAATTGACAACTCTTTCTCATGAGAAATAAAAAAAACGGATCCATGCCAAATGCATTAGTGTGAAAATGAACGCAACAGACAAGCCCGAAATTTAAAATTGATTTCAATTTTCACGTCAGTATCTATCATACTACCCACCCATCCGTATCTGAATCTAAAATAACGATTTGATACAAGAATTCGAAATTTGACCCTTGACGTTATCTATATCTGGCGTGCTAAGCTTAGGTTAATATATATATATATTTTTGTTTCTATTTTTAAACGAGTTATATCATTACCCAGGTTTCTACCATGAGTAGTGTCATCAGGCGATTTTTAATAATTTAGTTATTACAAATCGCCTGATGACACGACTCATGGTAAAAACCTGGGTAGCGAAATAACTCGTTTAAAAATAGAAAATATTCAAAAGTTCTAAAATATAATTGTATCGGACACTTTTTAATAGAAATGTGTACTGGTCGAAATCTATTAGGACGAAAAACTAAGTATATATATATATATATATATATATATATATATATATATATATATATATATATATTTTTTTTTTGTTTTTAATTTTCAATTTTTTTGCAACGTAGTATATATATATATATATATATATATATATATATACTACGTTGCAAAAAAATTGAAAAATTAAAAACAAACAAAAATATGAATACATAAATAGAAGACTAAAAATAAAATAAATAAAAATAAAAAATTAAAACAAATTAGTAAGTAAATGACGTAAATATTAAACAAATTAACAAACCACGAACCCACAAATAAACGGAAGTAAACGTAGTAATAATCAACAACAATAAAATAATCAATAAATAATTAGAAAATGTTAACAAATGACACTATAAAATAGCCACAAACCTGCACTCGCATTCACAGTCATTTACACTCAATAACCCATAAAATAATTAAAAACATAACCGTTACCAAAATAACGGTAAAAATAGTACAATAAGTCTACCCACAACGCATATATATATATATATATATATATATATATATATATATGTATATATATAGTCGAGTCATAGCACAACACACAGCCTGACGATACGATTGTGCTTAAGCATGAAACCGCTGAGTGATGACTTCAATGATCACTGTAATATTTAAGCTCTATATTAGCTTTATCTCTGATATTGAGCACTTTAACCTATAAATATAGCAGACTTTAAACTGAATTTGTATCAGCGAAACAGGCCTGTCTGCGGATGCTTTATATATATATATATATATATATATATATATATATATATATATACTTATCAAAGGTATTATAGTAAAAGATTAAAAGAAAAAATGTCTTTTTTTCTGTCCCTACTTTTTCCGTCTCGTCTTATTCTGTAAACTCATCTCAAGGTAAAATGAAAATAAAAGATTAAAAAAAAAAACTGGTTTACGATTCCTTCAGCTGGAATTTTAAAGCTCTTTTTTTTCTGGATACATCAGTCTGACGTAGAGACAAACCTGAACGATTAGTCAAAAAAATTTGAACAGATTCTGATGCCATGGATCTGGGGCTCAAGTGACTGACCAGACAGCGCTTTTCTGCCTTCATCAATAAACAATTTCCCCCATCCTTTACATTCTTCTTATTCTATGCATCATACTTCACCAGGGCGTTGGCAAGCATGGCTCTCCACAATTCCCTGTTCTTTTAATAGCTTTTAGTAGTTCTTAATAACTTTTGTCTTTTTGCCATCTCTTCCAATCTCTCCGTCATCCAAGCACGCCAGATAGGTCATTTATTGCTTTCCTTCTTACCTGGTTCCTTTACCTTTAATGTGTTCTGCGAGTATCACATTTTCCAAACGCTCTTTCCTTATTATCTACCCCAGATATTTTCCAACTGTCTCTTCCTGATGTTAAGCATAAGTGTCATTTTTGTTGCCATTGTATCTCAAATTTCGTCGTCAGTCATATGTTCAGACCATGGTATTCTCAGAATTCTTCTGTAGAACGAAATTTCTGCTGTTTCAAGTCTCTTCTGTGATGAGATTGCTCAGCTTTCACGTTCACTCATAGACTAATACTACATAACAATTCATTTTTTCTTTTTTTCTCACGAGATTACCTTTTCATTATAATACTATCCATTAACTGACTGAATCTTTAATTCCATGTGATTCTGGTTCTTGTAGTAGTTATAAATGTATGTCAACGAAAGTAAGTTTAAAATCATAAACAATAAAATGAGTTAAGATATCAAACTATGAAACACGTTTAATTGTTTGATATTTGAAACTTGTCTAAAATCCTCTTTGAAAAAGAGTTGATGGAAAAGCTGGCCATTTAACAGGATTTACAGCAACCTCTTTTGTTTTGATCGAAATTTTTTACAAATTATTTTCTACCCTCCCACCTCACTCTCACAGGCAGGATGTGACAAACCTCTTCCTGTTTTATCGCTACATGCATTGAAAGTTCTTGGACGTATTACATTACTTGATTCTATCAAATCAAACGTTCAAGACTAGGACCCGCCATGACACTTAGATTGTGGAAAATTACCCACATTCTCTCCATATTCTATCGGTGAGAAGTAAGTTTGACTCCAACAGCTTCTAATGAACCACTACTCTGTGGAAATGATTCCCAAAATGTGAGGAAACATCTTCAATTGTAACCTTTTCAAACCTAAAGTTAACCGTTATCTTTCCTTCACATCCGTATAAACTATCCCTTTACGTAAATCACTAGTGTCCTCTGGCCTTCTACAGGATGAATCACATTGTAAAAAAGGAAAAAAAGTGTCTTTCTTTTTTCATACTAACATAGTTAAGCAGTGTTGAACCCGGTCACTACTTATATAGGGAGCCGTTTGGGATCACAGGGTACTGTTATTTTCAGAAATCATATTTTCCTTGAAATGTGTTATTTTATGACGTACAAATGTTTGAATTTGTTTATGCATGTGTGTATTTGTTTTATGTTTAAATAATAGATCTTAAGATTTATCATTTAATCTAACACACAAACATACACACATACACACAAAAATATATTGGATCGGATGAAACCTAGAAAGGTGAAACGCGTAATCAAATCTAGTTTCTATGAAACGGTTTTCCATTTTTAAAATACTTTCTATGGATTCTATATCATATTTTATAGACATTATCTATATTTGTCTCTACTTCAGAGAAGAGGTATTGTAATTACTTACATTATTTACATTGTTCAGGCTGTTGTCCTCATCTTTATTTCCATATTCATGATGTTTCGGCCGTTATACCCTCTGATCTCCTGCTCGAAATCTTCCTGAAGACAAAAACACTGCAGAATATTGTTCTCATCTTCCTGGTGTCTTAGTTCACTACTGCTGTAGACAAGTATTGAATTCACAACTCTTAGGGTCAAGTCCCTGAATCTAAACAACGCTTGATCCGCTGGATACCAGAGCACATATTACAATCTTGATGGTATTAGTTTTCCTACAGCATCCCGCATTACTGATTCGAAATTCCAGTGACCTGAAGACGGTCGGAGCGTACAACGACCGAAACGTCGTGAATATTCCAATAAAGATGAGGACAACAGTCCAAGCAATGTAAATAACACATTATCTATATTAAATATTTTTTGATATAATCAAAAGTTAAATATTAAAGTAACTTTTGAAGTAAATTATATGTGTAGCCAAGTATTTCCGTCTGGGTGCGTGTAAAAGTATTTTCTAAGTAAGTTGATAATTTTGTGAAGAGTCCAGACTATTTATATCTTATTAGATGTAAAATATATTTGACTTCTCTAAATATTTATTAAGTTATATTTATAATATCGTGATATTTAAAATCATGGAAAACTTGATTTAAGTAGAATTACAGATTATATTATTAGAGTTGGCTAGCCTGTAAATAAATGAGTAAAATATATGAATACCCGAAAAATATTTTCTTTAATCTGCTTGCATAGAACAAAATATGTTTGTTAATATTGATATATTTGTATCGGAATTCATTCTTTTTATTTTGATTTTTGAAACAGATTTTTCAGTTTTTTTCTTCCAAGCAGTCGGCAGATTTGCCGGAAGAAGTGTTCATATTTTATGATTTCCAATTTAATGTTAGTGAAGACGTTTTCTTATTTTTGTTTATATATATATTGTGATAGTTTTATACTATTATCGGAAACTTTTCTTTCAAAAGACATTGCATAATTATAATACCTTTCTTTTAGAGGATTTCCTGTTGATCCAAAATATTTATTTTTCATCCTGTAATAAGTTTTTTTTATCGTAGTTTTATGCCTTTTATAATTCATTAAGCATTTATTTTTAAAGGAACATTTTCTTTTATTGCTACCATTTGATTAAATGGCATTGATATTAATGTTATTACTACTAATCTTATTAATTTAATTATCGTTTATATTGCCAACGTTAATCGTTTTTCGTGTGTTTGTTTTGCTATATTTAATGTTCTATCGCTTAATTCTGAGCATTTTAAATACAAAAACTGCTTATTTTTAAAATGATATCATCCCGGTTAAACATTTTTGAAAAATACAATATTTGCTATATATATATATAAATGAATAAGGAACGAAGAAAATATTTGCAGCGTTTAAGACATTAATTTAAAACAGTGCTCAATATAAAAATAGAGCAATGAATATTCATGATTAATTATACTTTAGAACATGTAACAAACTACAATCTACTACAAAATTGTACATTTTGTTTCGAAATTGAAAGAACAATGACTCATCTTCTTCTTCTTCTTCTTCTTCTTCTTCTTCTTCTTCTTCTTCTTCTTCTTCTATGTGCCCTGCCCTTTCAGGACGATCATGGCTTTCCACGTCTCTCTATCCCTGGTGGCCCTTAGCACGCCTTCTCCTGTTACACCATGCAACCATCGTTACATCATCCACCTGATTAGATTCTTCAAATATGATATCCATTGCTTTCTCCTGTCTCTTTTCCCTGTTTCTGGCTTGTTAGTATCAGGCTCTCCATGCTCTCCTTCCTCATTTCATGTCCCAGGAACTTCAGCTGTCTTTTCCTGATGCTCAGTATTAATTTCGTTTTTGCTTCCATCATTTCTAGGACCTCATCATTCCTCACATGCTCGATCCATGATATTCGCAGCATCCTACTGGAGAACCACAATTCAATTGCTTCAAGTTTTTCCTTCATCTTTGATGATATTGTCCAGCATTCACGTCCATATTAAAGAACTGACAACACATAGTAATCCAGTAATTTCTTCCTTGTTTCTAGCGAAATTATCCTGTTTCTTAATACTTTACTCAACTTCTGGAATGCTTCCTTTGCCATGCCAATTCGCCTTCGGATCTCTGTGTCGCACTTTCCGTCTTCTGTTATAACACTTCCTAGGTATTTAAATTTTTTTGCCTGCTTGATTCTAGTATCCACGACCTGTATTTGGCATATTCGGTGCCCTATTTTACTGATGACCATGCATTCGGTTTTCTTGCCGTTTATTTATAGTCCTTTCTTATCACTCTCTTCAGCTACCTTCTGTAGGAAGACTTGTAGTTTCCTCTCTGTGTCTGCTATCAGCACTGTATCATCTGCGTACCTTAGGTTGTTTAAATTGTGGCCTCTGATGACAAATCCAGGCATAACTTCCAGGGTCCTTAAAATATTCTCGCTGTACAAGTTGAACAGATCCGGTGAAAAGACACATCCTTGTCTTACGCCTCTTTCTACCTTTGTATATCTGCTAAATTCATTTCCTGTCCGTATACAAGCGGTTTGATGCCAGTAAAGATTCTTGATTACTCTTAAGTCTTTCCCAAATATGTCAAGGCTGTCAAGCATCTCCATCACTTCTTTGTGGCGTGCTTTGTTAAACGACTTCGCATAATCACTAAAGCACAGGTATAAGTCCTTCTTCATTTGTATTGCCCTTTCAGAGAGCATCCTAATCATAAATATGGCATTTCTTGTTTCAGTTTCTTTGACAAAACCGCACTGTTCTTGTTCTATCTCTGACCTGATTCTGCTTCTCGCTCTATTCATCAGAATTCGGACGATCGGTTTTGTTATATGGCTCAGTAAAGTTCGCACTCGTTTGCTTCTGGCTTTTTAGGCAGTGCTATGAAGATCGACTGGCTGAAGTCATCTGGTATTACACCACTATTATAAACTTTATTTATTATTTCTTTAATTTTCTCATACCAAATTCTTCCAGGGCTATCAGCAACTCTATGACTATGCCATCTGGTCTAGCTGCTTTGTTTCTATTCAGTTTAGCTATTGCAGATTCCACTTCACACTTTAATATGTTTGGTCCGTCCTCATCTTTAAGTATTATTGGTTGATCTCTCTTGTCGTGGAAAATATCTTTTATATATTCTTACCATCGTTGCAGTATTTCCTCTTTCTCTTATATGATTGTTCTATCCTTGGATTTTATACATCCTGTTGAAGAGCAGGGTTTGTTTCTGTCAGTTCTATTATTTCTTTATGCATGTCTGCTTTATTATGCCTGTTCAGTCTTTCTACTTCTGCACATTTGTCATTGAGCCATTTCTCTTTAGCCTGTCTGCATTTTTTTCTTAATACCTTGTGTAGTTCCCTGTACTCCATTCCATGTCTTGATATCATTTTCTCCCTCCTTTACATCATGTCCGGAATCTCTTCAGTCATCCACTCGTTTTTTTTTTCTGCGCCTAATTTCCTTTGAGGCAATGTTGTTTGCTGATGTCACTATTGCTTCCTTTAGCGAGTCCTTTAGCGTATTTGATTTTCACGCTGTTAGTGTATTCTTTCTGCAGGTTGAGGTTATTCACGAGTGCGTTGTATTTCAGTTTTTGTGCTGCACTAGGCTTTTTCAATCTCCGGAGTTTCATCTTTAGTTTGAAGATGACTGGGATGTGGTCGCTTCCACAGTCAGCGTCTGAATAGGCTTTGCTTTGAGTCACTGCATTTCTGAATCTGCTGTTTATTGTTATGTAGTCTATCTGGGTTTTTTTTGTGTCACCTCCTGAGCTTCTCCATGTCTATAGACGTCGTGGGTGTTCTTGAAACCAGGTGTTAGTTATTACCTGGTCATTTGCTATGCACCACTGGACCCATTTTTCTTCTCGTTCGTTGCGAATTCCTAAACCAAAGTTGCCAGTTGTCATACCTTACCTCTCCTTTCCTACTTTGGCATTCAAATCTCCCATGATGATCCTGATTTCTTGGCTTTTACATTGTCTAGAGTGGAGTAAAAAGATTCTATTTCTTTCTCGGAGCTTTTTGTTGTTGGTGCATAGATGACTACAATTGCTATGTTGAACGGTCTCTATTTCAGTTTGACTAATAGAACTCTTTCGGAAAACTGGCAGTATCACAAAACAAATTTCTTCATTTCTTTGTCCAGTATTAAGCAGACTCCTTTTTCATTATTTTATTTTTTTTTTTTTGGCCTCCTGCGTATATTATCCTATGGTTGTCGCTGCTGAAGTCTCCATAATTTGGCCATCTGGTTTCGCATATTCCCAGAATATTGATTTTTAGCCTGTTCATTTCTTGCTTGACATTCTCTAGTTGTCCGCAGTCATTATTAACTACCTGATGAGACATTGTTCTTTCAATGTCGACATAAAATGTACAATTTTGTAGTAGATTGTAGTTTGTACATGTTCTAAAGTATATTATATATATATTCGTTTTAGTGCGTATGACAGACGCGTGTTATTGTGAGATAGATTTGACGGTCTGTATTTAGAATTGAAAAAAGTTTCCAAAGGCCCTGACACTGTCTTGTTAATTAAATTCTCAACTCTTTTCACAGCTGAACTAAAACACTCAGCAGTCAAAAGAATGCGTGAAAAAGAATGTTAAAGAGTAAAGAGGTATATTATGTTCGGAAGTTTGTTTACATGTTTATGTATATATATGCGGGGGAGAAATTTACATTTCTCTTTTTCATTATTTTTTCATTCTTTTTTTTTTTTTGAATAGACTCTTTACGCTTGATCCTCAGCAAACATTCTCTGTTTGTGTTTGTTAATGAGAATAAGCGATGTTACTCTGATCATTTATGTTCCTGCATTGCGTTACTCGTACTTCTGTCGACAGCCGTATCACGCCTGACTATTAGTCAAAAAAAGTTTGTTTTATCATGCGAGCCAAATGTTTATTCGCTAAATTCAACCATTTCTAGAAGCACTTCGCCAAAACATCAAAAGCAAATTTCTTTTTATTATTCCTGGGCTTTAAAAATGAGGTCTGTTTGATGCATCCTAAGGCCCTAAGTCCGTCGAAATCACAAAACTCATCCATCGTCTATCATGAAAATATAACTTTTATTTTGTAACTTTCTCACAACTGAATTTTTGAATACGAAATTGCTCCATTTTTGAAGATTACGAAATTGTATATTTTTAGTTACAAAATCTGTCTGTTTGTCTGCCTATCTATCTATCTATCTATCTATCTATCTATCTATCTTGTCATCAGCAGACAGATCTGTTTCGCTGTATCACAGCTCATCAGTACGATTAGACTCCGATTGCTTTTTAACCCAGGATTGAAACCCGACCGAATTGGCGTCAGTCGGCGATTCTACCTCTGGGCTATGAGCGTTCGGTAGAAGAAGGCAGACATTTTAGCGCATATATTATCATTATACGCGCCCAATAGCCAGAGTGCTCTAATTCATTTTACTGAATGAGCGATGCGTACATGCCAGAGTAGCTACTGTTTTTCAAAGTCTACCATATATATTAAAAGAGAAAATAATACACTCAGAAGAAAATATTAAAATGTTTAGAAAGTGCTTTAATCGCTAGTTCACCGACAGTAAATTTGTATCTAGGATCATACAACGTTTCATTATTCTTGGCAGATCTGTTATCACAATGTGAAATATTTAATAACAAAGACGATGGAGACATATGTTCGCAAATCTTTTGTTTTTTGAGTTATTAAATTTAGATTTTACGGTAACCGCTGTTAAATGTACAATCCAAGATACAATCCAAAAATATATTTGCAAACACTGGGTGCGATTTCCTGATTCTATCGTAAACTCACCTTAAACTTAATAACTGAAAAAATTGCAGATTTTTGTTTATATGGACTTTTGCTCTTGTTTTTGGTGCGTGAACCCACACAAAGGTTGTAAAAATATTTATGATACATTTTATATATATATATATATATATATATATATATATATATATATATATATATGTATAAACAAAAAAGAATATAAATTCTCAACGCGTTTTGATAGACCTTATCAAGGTAAATAATTTATCACTGGAGGACGAAACACAATGGAAAGACATTTTTCTTTGTCTTTATTGATATTGCTTTTACAGATATATTTTATGTATACCTGAATTATTAAGCGCGCACACACACATATACACGCACACACATATATAGACTGATCTTACCACAAACACACGCATACACTTATATATATATGTGTGTGTGTGTGTGTGTGTGTGTGTGTGTGTGTGTGTGTGTGTGGTAATATCAGTCTCATTCATTGACCGAACAACTAGAAGTTACTGTCGATTATAATTTATATCAATCTTTCTTTTAAACCATTTCCCCAGGAAAATAGTTTTTCTCAAGTTCTGTAACTGTTATTGCTCTTTCCAGTAATGATGTGTCATTCCTTTTTAACCGTTTATTTAAAGTAGCGTTGAATGTCAATATCTTCATTATGTCATTATTTTTTCTTCCAGTTACATTTGCTATCAGTTTTCGTTATTGCTGCTGTTGAACGTTTTCAAATGCTGTAGCTTCTCTTATTTGGCACAGTTTTCTGTTTGTGATTCTGTAGCGCCAGTCTAAAAGTTTCGAACAAATTTGGTCTTCAGCAAGATCCATAGGCTGATATAATGATTTATTTAATATGAAGTAAAGATCACTAAGTGAAGCTCAACCTCAGTAGTCAGATTTAATTAAACTATGTTTGCTAACTACTGCACATGTCAAAATGCCTACTTGTAAGATAATCGATCCTAAGCTGGTTTCTCGACTTCAGTTAATTTTTTACCAACGCGAGATGACTTCCCTCTATTTTTTCTACAAATAGCATTTGTTCTGATGAGCTTTCCTCTCTGTTGCCTCGATTGTATGAATTGAAGAGTTCTACTAGATTAGCAACCAGGTCTTACCGTTTTACTGTTGAACTAGCAAGATTCAACTGTATGTTCTATTCTGATAGTTTTTATTACCGCCTGTAGAACTCCCATCAGATTTCTAACTTCCCTGTCTGCAATCTTCAAAATTTTAAGTGCAGTTCTTAAATGCAAAATATAAAATCACCAATAATTGTCTTGATGAAACCGATTCTTTTATTGTCCTTCTTCCAGACTTCTCCTCAATTACGACTTCTCATTCTCTTTCACTTCCAGCAAATGCATGCGTCGTATTGGCATTATCACCTATCTATCTATCTATCTATCTATCTATCTATCTATCTATCTATCTATCTATCTATCTATCAAATATAACGGATATTTTCCGTTGATTAATTTTAATCATCGAATTTGCCAAATTAAAACAATCCTTCTCAGACAAAAAGTTAATTCCGTCAGAAATTGTTCCAGGTTCATTTCGAAAAAAAAGTTCAAGAAATATGGCCCAAGCCTTCAATTTTTAAAATCACCATCAGGGTCAGATATTACATAGAATATAGCACAACCACACTCTCAGGATACTCATCTGCTACCTATCAGACCAGCTTGTCACCAGACAACGCATTAACATGCACTATAACACATCACTCAATATGTCTCGGGTCTGACATATAGATGGCGCCACTAATAAAAAAACCCTTATGATATTTATAAAGTACTAACCTTCAAATGACACGTGGCAAATTTTGGGCCCAATCAGATTATTAGTTTACAAATTACATTTATTTAAGTGAAGCTACTGTTGCAAATTTTCAAATCAATGGAAAAATCTGAATTTCGTATGTTGATAAAGCATTGCTTTCCGATAGGAAAAATACTGTTCAACCAAAGTAATGGTTAAGAGGTGGTATGCTGATTTTAAACGCGATCGTACAGACACAAATGGTGCTGAACGCTCATGTCGCCCAAAATCTACAGTCGTCCCGGAAAACAGCAAAAAAATCCATATACTCGTTTTAACCAATTGTAAATTGAAGTTGCGTGTGACAGCAGAGGAGTTGAAAATATCAGAAAGCAGTGTATTCATCATTTTGTATGAACATTTGTCAATGAGAAAGCTGTGTTCAAAGTGGATGCCGCGTTTGCTCACAGTCGATCAAAAGCAACAATGCGTTGATAATTCAGAGCGTTGTTTGCAACTGTTTCAACGGAACAAGGAGTTTTTGCGTAAATATATAATAATAGATGAAACATGAATCCACCACTTCACTCTGGCGTTAAATCGGTAGGCAGTTGAGTGGACAGCAGCCGGTGAAAGCCGTCCAAAGTGACCAAAGATGCAAACATTAGCAGGCAAGTTTTTGAACTCCGTATTTTGGGATGTGCAAGGTATTTTGTTCATCGATTACCTTGAGAAAGGATGAATCTTCAATAGCGAATATTGTATAGCATTATTGGTGCGTTTGGAGGAGGAAATCGCAAAAAAAAAAAAAAACGGCCACAAATGAAGACGAAAAGACAACGCATTAAAATTGATCGACACAAGTATCTGTCGTCTTTATTAATATTTGTGTTGGACATTTTCTGTCCACACAAAATGTTTAAGAAATCTGTATCTTATATATAAAAATTGCATTTTATATAAGAGGACTACTTGTAAAAGGGAACATGAGAGTAACATTCCAGCTGTTTCAACTTCAGCTCTTAAAAGTCAAAAAACAAAATTCATAGAATTTCTGTGGATATTTTAACTAAAGAATGTATATTTTAAGTTCGAATATAATAAATAAGCTGTGCAAAGCAGATGTTTGTTTAATTTAAAGTTAGGTAGAAAAGGTTGCTTATTTTTTGTTCTTGTTTTTTTTTTTTCCATAGCTAACTAATTTATGAAACCCACAATGGTGCTACATTACCGCGGTTTGACATTGATCAATTATAAAGTCAATGGGTACTAATTTTTATTGCAGTCACTTTTCATCTAACTAGCAGTGCTATACAATTTTCTTACTCTTTTCATTTCAGGCTTTCTCAAATATCCTGCTATATATTGATTTTAAAAGCCAACAGTAAATGATATCTTGTCGCTTTCCGAGTTTCCAAAAATGTTCCTCTCAGTACAAAGCTTAATAGATATTCTTACCAAAGGCTGAAAATTATTTAATGGTTTGTACATAACTGACGTTAAAAAATACAGCTTAAAGTTTAATTTTTCAGAAGTGCGGAAAAATAAAGCGCTTCTTTTGTTCGTTCTTTCTAACTATGTCAGAATATTCATTTACGCAGATCATTTCTGGCAAGTATTTTTTAATTGTTACTTTGGAGTTGTACGATGTCATATATATATATATATATATATATATATATATATATATATATATATAGTGTGTGTGTTGATGTAGCACACAAAAAAGCCCCACCAAAAAATGGTAGCGTGTTGTTTGAAACACTTAAAGCAGAAGAAAGTGTTCTTCTTGAAGATATTTAAAGGCAAGTCCACTTAGAGGTTGTTACTAACAGAAAAAAGCTATAAAGATTAAATTGTAAAGCTTTTTTTTTTTAATATTTTTTCGAAATTAAACTAACCCACGTTTTTAGGCTTTGTCATTCTCTTCAAATCTTTTTTTTTTTGTGTGCTACATCAACACCACGGAAAACAAGTATGGCTCAGAGTAATAATACCGGGAAACAAAGTGTTCGCGTCTACATTTATGATATGTCCAAGGGAATGGCGCAAGCCTTATCGCTGCCGTTATTAGGCAAGCAGATTCATGGCGTTTGGCACACTGGCATTGTGGTCTTTGGCATGGAATACTTTTTTGGATCGGATGGAATTTCTAATTGCGAACCGGCACAGACAATACTTGGACAGCCAGATGAAATTAAAGATTTGGGCTATACAAAAATTTCCTATGATATCTTCATGGATAACTTGTTTGAACTGTCCAATGATCGCTTCAGGCCTGATAAGTATAATTTATTTGATCATAATTGTAATACGTTCAGCAATGAAGTTGCCCAGTTCCTATTCTTGACCTTCCTGCAGAAGTAGCAAATACACCTTTGGGCAATATGATGAAATCCATGACAAATAATTTAGCAGTGAATCCCTCAGGAGGGTCCAAGCTGTTTGAGTCTCGTTCATATGCTCCGTCCTCTTCTACTAAACAGTCCAGTCATAATACGAAAACTTCTACCTCAAATAATCCTGAATCTTCTGCAAGCTCTTTTTCTCCTGTCATATATTGTGGTCAAAAGCCCCACCAAAAAGATGGTAGCGTGTTGTTTGAAGCACTTAAAGCAGAAGAAAGGGTTCTTCTTGAAGATATTTAAAGGCAAGTCCACTTAGAGGTTGTTACTAACAGAAAAAAAGCTATAAAGATTAAATTGTAAAGCTTTTTCTTTTTAATATTTTTTCGAAATTAAACTAACCCACGTTTTTAGGCTTTGTCATTCTCTTCAATAGTGTGTGTGTGTGTGTGTGTGTGTGAAAATTACTTTTACAAACTTTGCGGGCGGAAACAAGGAAAAGTACAAGGACATGTGCTGATACCTGGATTGACTGCATGTAGTTCTTCGTGGTCAGGCACACTAACGGATCTCAGTCCTCAATCCATAGTTTTTTGTGCCACGGGCTCTGTCTCAGCAACGCGACCATAAACAGCAGCAAAGGTTGGACAACACGGCTGGTTTCGGTATGGAAACGTAATCTAATACAGCCGTTCAGCCTCGCGTCCATCACCATTCGCGCGGCCGTATGTAAAAATCATATCTACCTGATCCCGATATGAATATCCTGCCATTTTTCAACTCTAGAAGTTCTTTTTTTTTTTTTTTTTTGTTCACTGCTGTATCCAGGCATTGAACTCACAACTCTTTGGTTAGAGTCACTGGATTCAACCAACGCTTTTACCCACCCTTAAGTGTATGAATTGTTGAGACTTATAAACCTAATGTCTTAATTATCATGTTTTTTTTTGTTTTTTTTTTTTTACCAGTGCTCGTATTACAATTTCATTGTTATTGTTTGTCTCTCAGCAGCGTGTATTACTGGTTTACATATTGTATAAATTTCTATGCTTAGCCGACTTAGGAGGTTTTTGTTACTTAGCATATGTGCTGATTCCTTCAGTCGTCGTGTTTTCCAGTCGTGTACTCCGCGTATTATTTACACTTCATCCCAAAGTTGGCGGTGATCTCATTTTTCCTTTCATATGTGGTCAACTATGCCTGATTTTTCTATTTTCCCTCGTGTTCTTACAGTTTTATCTGAAGTGGGAGGCTAGTTATACATATTTCTTATTATTGCTGCATGGGATGGCGTACATACAGTCCATAATCACGTTCTCCTCTATGAAAGTCCTTACTCGGAAAAGGTATCTGCGAAATGTTGAACCACGTTTGAAGGTCGTAATGATGTTATATGTATCACAGATCTTTTGTATTTTTTCGATAATCTCTTTGCATAAGTTAGGCAGATCGATGCTTTTTTTTCTGAATGTTGTTATCCGCTTGCATCCTTCTATACCAATTATTATGTATCCAACTTCTGTCATGTACCCAGAGTAGTTATTTCGTTGTAGGGTACTGATTATACTGACCATTTCTTGTTCATATATCTCTGAGTCGTCAGTTATGACTTTTGCTCGATGCTGTATCCACCCTGTACCTGTTTTGGCATTCACCCTGGTCGGGTTGAGCAGGCTTCTTCCACGATGGCGAAAGATTAGTTGGGATTTGTTTTTAAGGGCTGGATCCCAAGTCCTACCCTGTATAGGCCTCAGGCATTTTAATTATCTCGCAACGGTAGACTGGTTGCTAGTCAAGGCTATAAAACCCAATCTGTCTTGTTATTTAACCCATAACTGGAGGGAAGGGACGAATTAATACCTTTCCCAAGGGTATTAGCGCGTACGCGAATTTAGGGTATTCAACTGGAATTCGATCCCTTTCTTTGCACTGAAGTTGAGGTATTGTCCGCTAAATGTTGGCTTGCGATATACGGATGACTTGAAACTATGCTCTGTTCGAGATATTAATACTTCCAGGAATGCTAGTTTGTTGTTCTTCTATTTCTCCATTGTAAAATGTACCGATGATCTTATTGAGTTTACATAGTCCAGTAGGAGCTAGACCTTTTCTTGGTGTGTCATCTACGTATGTTAGTCATAGAGTTGACTTTAGTGATGTGAATTCTAATGCGATCTCTTTGAAGAATTCTATATATATGGTAGCTATTTCTGGTGATAATTGCTGCTAGTCATTTGCTGGTAATAATAGTGCGCCCATTGCTAAGCTTTCATACTGCTGATATATTTCTCATCCCATTCTGAAGTCTGTTGTTTGTGTACAGGAAATAGATAGATAGATAGATAGATAGATAGATAGATAGATAGATAGATAGATAGATAGATATGAAACTCTAAGATACATACGAGCAGATTGAGATAGATAGATATGAATTGACTGGGATAGATATATAGACAGAATTTGTATATGCGCTTTTTATATATGAAGTTATGCATATGCTTATTAAAGCCGAAGCAAACTTCTTTTAAGGGCCAAGTCCTTTCAACATTTATGCGATCATCACTCGCCACAACATTTACATATATTTACGTATATTTTATGTACGAGGGTAAGTTCAAGATTATCCGAAATTTTCGAAATAATATAAATTTATGTTTTTCACATTGACATTTGTTCATGCGTGCTTATATTTTGTACTATTGTGGTCACGTAATCGAAATTCGAACTTTATTGCGCTAATGTTCTTGCTGTTTCTACAGTGTAAACATGGCCAGCTTTGTGCACTCTTTCACTGACAGTAATCATTTGCGCTTCAATGACATTATCACCTTGCTTGAAATGAAAGAAATATTAAAAATAAGTCAAACTTCCACAGTTGAATAGTTCTTACCTCTATATCTAAGCATTTGATCTTGTAGATTAACTTATTGACAGATTTGTTTTTTTTTTACCACTTACGAAAATATTTTTAGGTTATATGAAGTTTTTGGAAATAATAGTGATTTTACTGCTATATGTCCTACTAATAATCTCATAGCGGAGAGAAGTTATGGATTCATACTTTTCCTACCTTTCCCAGTGATTTCAGAGACAACAAATTCTCAACCGTATCCAGTTACTACAATCGCTTCTTTTTAATAGAACAGCTATACGAGTCGGCCCCTTTCAAAGTGAAGTACTGTTTCTCTTACTATTCCATTTTATATATTTAGAATTGGTGTATCGCCGAGGTGAATAGAATACACAGTGAAAGCGTGCTGCGGTATTATTCAGCACAATATCCGGTGCTAAACGGACATACACAGAACACTACAGTAGTTACAATGACAGACAAGACAGAACTTACAACACAGAAAAGAAGAGTTTAGATCGCAATAGTAATTAATCTGAATGACACTCGAATATTACACCTCGAATGCTAGTATTATAAACATAAATAGACCATTTCAGTCATGGCCATTCCCTCATTAAGAGTGCTGCAAACGTGTCATTCACTCTACAACAAGAATTTATTGTTGTTTAAGCCCCATTTTTAGATAACTAACGAATATTGCATATTAATAAGAAGAATAACAAGGAGAAGATAGGATCACCTATCGTCCGGTTCACACCCTCCATCTCAAGTCTTTTGTCCAGGAGTAGAATTTTAGGGAAGCCAATTGTAATGATGAATTTATTATCTTAACTACTAATGATACCTGACAGCTAAAAAATATATTTGGTGTACATAAACATAGCTTAGTTTTTGCCCAGTAGTTGCAGCGTACACAGTGGATTAAAATGTTATTTATTTAAATGTTATAAGTGAATATAGTGAATCCGTTTCGGCTTTTTGTTTTCTAGAATAATTCATATTTGTTTAAATATTTATTTCAAGTTATGTGTGAGTTTATTGTAACGCGAATTTAAGTCTTGATTAATTCATCTAACAGATTTAGTAGTCTTGTTTGCGTAGAAAATATTTAGTCAGCGCTAATGGGTAGGTGTCCCGACATTAAACAAATCTTTACCAACACTCATACACTTTCTTTGGTTAACCTCCTCATGCACTTGCTAACGCTCTACTATAGAGTTTAAATATCAATTTTGCGACTTGGTTTGTCAATGTTTTTCTAGCAGCTAGTTGTGGTCTTTTGCTGATGTGTTAGTTAAATTGGCTTTCTCTCAGAAAACTGTTTTGTCACTTTTTCTTCCCTTTTCTATCACTAGTAATGTTATTTTTTTAACGCGTTTTTCCATGTCAGGGTGTCTTACTTTCTGATAAGCGAAAAAATCCCAACAACTTTTGCAAAGGAAAAAAAAAGAGTGTAAGAAAAAAGAAAAATCACGATGATGTCATTCACATGTTTACATAAGAATTTTGACATTTACATTTCATTTCATACTTACCCTGAAATAAGTCACTTAAGATACATACCAACTCCGCCCTTTTAACACCAATAACAATAATAACTTTGCTACAATTATTAATAGTAGTAGTCGCTTCATTTTATATTAAAATTTAATAATGATCTTTACAATATTAATGAATTATGATATATCACGCGTAGAAGATGATTGTGCCGACTCCACAATCAACGGAATCGAGATAGAAAGTGCTGAAAAAGATTATTCACAGCAGCCAAAAGTTACGCTAAAATGAACAGAATGATGAAAAGAAACCCAGGAAACACAATGAGAATTCAAAAAATGGCAAGGAAAACCATTCTATAAACATGTCAGAAGACAAATCGAAAGAATGGCAAATAAATAAAGAGTGCTATGTAAAGGAAAGCTTAAGAGAGAAAGCTGAATCGCTTTTAATAGCAGCCCAAAACAATGCTATGGGAACCAAGTATATAAAGGCCAAGAGAAATAAAAACGGCAAATCTAGACTGTGTGAAAATGAAGAAGAGACAATCATCTATATAATCAACGAATATGGCAAATTAATCCAGAAAAATACAAAGGTAGACAATGGTTGTGTTTGCAAGATGATCCACTCGGAACAGTGAAGTCGAGTCTGTTTTAGCCACAAAGATCAATGAAAAGGTTAGAATCTGTCCGAGAGAATGAAACAAGTGAAATCATCCGGGACTTAGAGATTCAAATGGATGAGTAGTAAATCCAGTTCAGAAGACTGCATCTGGTTTTATTGAACAAGAAAACAAGTAACTATGCAACGGATGTCGCTATTCCGGCAAACCACAGGGAAGATCTGAAAGAAGTTAAAAAGGCAGGCGTGCATCTTGATTTTGTTTGGGAACTGAAGGAAGTTGTGAAAAATGAACTTGACAATTGTGCCAGTCGTTATCAGGACCACTGGGGACTGTCTTGAAAAGTAACGGAGAATTACTTTAAGAACTGGAAACAAAAGGAAAGTTTGGAGCCATCCAAACAATGAAAATGATGAAAACAAGATAATGAAAAAAAAAAAGTGAAGTATCGAGATTTGCTGTCACTTAATAATAATAATAATAATACAAATGAATATTTAGACGTTTTTAACCGTTTCACCTCATGCAAGGCAGTAATACAATTGATGTGAAATGTTACGTCAGTACAAAATGGGTAAGAGAAGGATGAGAATAATATTGTGAAGAGAGTTACGTGAAAGTAAAGTGAGAAGATCAAGATTCAGTGGGTGTCGGGGAAAGGATAACAAATGATGAAAGTCAAGGACATAACAGATGGTGATTAACGTTGCATTTAAATCTTCAAAGATTATAACTATCAGAGAAGCAAATATACGGAAAGGCGTTTCACAAACGGGAAGTGCGAGAAAAGAAACTATTATAATAGAAGAGGCGGTTACATTAAATTATTTTGACAGTAAAGGGGTGGGATTTTGTTGCTAGTCTAATTGCTCGTGAAGAGGAGACACCATGGAGTTAATCTCGCCGGAGCAGAAGCTGTGAAAATATCTGTAGAAGAAACAGAGGAAAGCCACATCTCATCTTGCAGTGATTTAACAAGAAACGGAGAAACCTTGTAGGTGATGAGCTATTTTTCAGCCTTCAGCCTTTTTCTCACAGGAGGGACGTGACGAAACTCTCACTGCTCTATCGCTACTTCCATGGAAAGTGCACAGAAGAACTACATTCCTTGTTTCCGACTAGCCTAACCTTGATTGGGCATGCCACTTACATTGTAGCAAATCAACCCACATTCCCCCTGTAATTCATTGCTGACAAGTAAGTTCTACTCAAACAGCTTCTTTATGTGAATAAACTCCCAGGAGGATGTTTCCCCGATCTCTACATTCTTGACTTGTTCAAGGCTAGAATCATCCATTATCTTCCCCTCTTATCCATATGAACACTCTCTTAATGAAACCCTCTACCTCAAGTTTACCCCTGGCCTTGTACAGGGTGAACCATTTGGTAAAACACACGAAAAACAAATCTGTCTAATATCAATAAAAGAAAAAAATATTCTGGAACTTTGGAACTGAAATATGTCAATCCAAGCAGACCGAATCTTGTTTTTAATAAAGGATTCTATAGGATGTCGGTGGGGGTTGTTCCAACAGAATACAAAATGAAATGAATACCAGTTTTTCACTAGAAAACTAGTTGGAGAACTCTATGAAAACCTTTTTATCATAATTAGTATATTTAAGGACGCCCCCTAAACAAAACAAGTAATATTAAAGGCAAATGGTTACTCGCGAACTCTACATATCATGCCTGTGATGGATGTCATCAAGCGTAATGTTCAGGATTTAATGCATCTGTCACTTTATTAGCAACAAACAACAAGTTACTCGTATAAAGATACAAAACAATCCACGTATATAAACATAATGCTTTCTCTCTTTCTCTCTCTCTCTCTCAGACACACACACCCGCGCATATATATATATTACATGCAAAATTGTTCGTTTGAAAAGTAATGTTCTTAAGATTATGTTAAACCTGGAAAAGAACAGGACAAGTTATTAAACCTGGAAAAGTAAAGGACAAGATATTCTAGTGAAGTAAAAAAAAAAGAAATTTCTTTCTTAAAATACTGCATTCAAATTTTATTTTTAGCGCTAATATTTTAAGTAAGAAATTTCTTATTTTGCATGAAATTCCGAAATCTTCTGGTGGCTGTAGCCAATAGCGATTTTATTGAATAAATGTACTCTTTCAATATATTTTCGTAATTTCTGTAAATATATCTGTTAAAATAAGATGTCAGTATTATTTTCCTTTTTACATTATTTAGAGGACAATTTAACTATCACACGATAGATATACGATATTTTTATTAGGTGAAACGTTATTATAGTGGATGCTTCATAGTTAAGGTAGACAGCCCGTTAACTCAATTTTCATTTCTGTCGAAAAACGAAGATTTCTCGAATGTGCGGGCTGGTAGATGTAATATATGCACATTGTTTAGTAAATAAAAATAAGACTTCCATTTGAAATTGGAAGTACCCACTATAATAACATTTGAAGAAATATATATATATATATATATATATATATATATATATATTGTTCTCTCGTCTATTTACTCAAGCTCACTAAGTATGCTCTGTGTTGTTTTACTCTGTCCTTTTTGCCTTCAATCATTACTGTGAGTATGAAATTTTCCAAGCCCACTCTTCTCCTTCTGTGCCTTGGACATTTCAACTGTTTTATGCCGATGCTTCATCTTCATGCTTCATCTACCAGCTTGAACATTCATGATGTTTTATTAAATTAAAGAAAAAAGAAAAAGGTATCCTCCGGTCAAATTCGAACCTGCGTCCTCTCCGGAGGGAGCATTTTCATTTAATATGACTTATCGAATGTTTAGGCTGATAGACAAAAATAAAATACTGCTAAAAAAAAAAAAAAAAAAGAAAAGCGACTGATGAAATACGGGTATGAATTAAAATTCACGTGTTTATAATAGCACTTTGATCAAACATGTGTCATATAAGGCGTTTCAAGGAGACGGTAGCCTGTCTGATATAGTTAACTAATCTGTGACAAGAAACAGTCTTGTACTGGACATTGAAATAGATACACTATATTGGTCATCGCAAATTTAGATTTGACGTGTTTATGATTTGCTTCTTCCATTTTCTGTAGTATATTACTAGCTTTAGATATTTTGCTGGGATTACAACAGAAATATAGTAATTAATAATTTTTGGTATAGCGAATTCGTTCTACTTGTAATAATTGTGCATCTGGTTACGGTAAAATATTTTGATGTTTTGCTGTGTTGAATTTTTATTACTATTTTTGTGAGAAGAATTTCATTTGTTTATAAAACAAATAATCTTAAACTAATGAACCTCTTAATGACTACAGAAAAATCCGGTATTAATTATGAAAAATACTATACTAAAAAAATTTGCAACACGCTAACGCTTGTTGAATTCTTCACATTATTTAGTATTTTTGAAGTTATCGCTAACATTTTTGTTAAGATTTACAACCTTGACGTTTCATTCAATCTTGCAAATCAATGATGGAGTTTGAATAAGCTGATTTGTTTAGAAAAATACTTTGACAAATAGCCTACTTCTCGGTTTAATAATTTCTTTAATTTAATTAAATTTTATAAAACTTCATGGTGAACAATATTTTTTAAGAACTTTTATTATTTTATTTTCATTTTCTTTTTTAACAGCAAAGAATAATTTCATAGATTTCTTACTCGTGGGCATGCAACATAGAACTGGTCATGCATAAATATTTCTTTCTGGAGCTAAATTCTAACATTACGTAGTGTTTGATCATGTGATTTATTTATAGTTCTCGCAAACGCAGGGCGAACTTGAAATTTAATTCTTGTATATATAAAAACTTAAAGAAAAGATATGCAAAAAGGATATTGAATTTCAATTAAATAAGTATTTGTTATTTTAATCAATACATAGTTATTTAAAGTAGTGGGAGTATTTTGTATGTTAAATAATAGAACTTTTCTTTTTTCCGAAAGAATATTGACGATTTATTGTACTAAGCTACGTACCCTTGTAAAAGCAACTGTGCTCTGTAACTTGTTACCTGTTTGCAAAAAATTGGTTTTGATCGGCCAAAATAATTCTATTTTAGAGGGTGTGACGGATAGACGGATTATCGAAAGTCGCAGAGTTTTATGTATAGATAGATAGAAGCCATTATTGCCAAACGTTTAAAAAATAAGATGGTTGGAATTAATGGGTTAAGTTTGCAACAAATATTACTTTATTCGGTATAAATTAATAATAAAAACACAGATAAAAAAAGACAGCAACTATACCATCATTAAATTGCCAACGAGGCTGCTCTTCCTCTTGCATTGTCAATATCATATCATGATATAAATGATTTCATGACGTTGCTCATAAAAAAATAGGCAACATAACGTGTACGTAGGCATAAAGCTATTATGTCACTACCATGATATTTACTTAGCTGAATACGATACAACGCTAACTATAAAGAAATGGTAATGTGGATTTTGTATTACGCCAATTTTCAAGCGGGAAGGACCGACATGTTTGAAAAATGCTAAAGTGGTAACCAATTTTTACTGATAAGAAATACGCAATTATTTCAGTCACATGCTAATCGCCAGTTTTGACGTTATGATCCTGCAGATATCTTAAGTCAACAAGACATTAGATGCGCTTTCTTTTTTTTTTATTTCTGTCACCGTTCGAGCTGATATGGCGTATGTTCACAGGAATTTTTCTTACCTGCATTCGCAGTCGATATCGACAAAAATTTATTGAACTCAAGAGAAGATAATCCGTAATAGTCCTAAACCAGTGGCTCCCAACAATGATTTTTTTAAAAAAATGCCTCATATCTGTGTTACTAAAGAATAACGAACAAACCAATTTTTACATGCATTTATAATAAACGATTTTTTCTTTCTACTAAAAAGGAGAGCAATCCGATAATAATCATACCCGGCGTCTAAACTCTCCTAAACAGACTTCATTATGCAATCAAGTGCGTCTGTGTTCCACATATATTCAATTATCGGTTTCACGCATGTCTAGTCCTTTGTTACACCTTTCTATTCTACTTCCGGCAAGTTTTCTTCATGTGAGAATAAATAAAATAAAATAAAATAAAATAAAGCTAAAAAAAATATATATAAAACAATAAAAAGAACTTTTTCTTTTCGATTTTGTACACTTCAGATCCCGTGCTTTATACAATTCTACTTCCGGAAAATCTTTGTATAAAAAAAAATTGCGTGCATTTAAAAAAAAAAATCTTTGGTTTGAACAGATTTTCGTGTTGGAGGGGAAAATAAGGAGCGTGATTTTTCATTGTTCTTATTTTCTCAACCTATTTTTAGTGGTTCTGGAGAGGGAGGCTGGATGTGGAACGTTTACATTTCCTTAAGGTGCACGTGACTACCAGGTGTTAATTGAATATAGGGAACCGTTTTCAAGTAATTAGTAGGTGGATAACACGCCTTGTTACTTTTACACTCTCACCTGTGGCTCCAGGTTAAAACTTCTCTGTTCTTTATCGAACGGTTTCTTTTTTTTTTTTTTGTTACACTCATGCCTCTAGTCTTCGAAGATTTTCAACAGCCATACTTGCATTGTGCAGATACCTGGCTGTACTTCGACAAAATAGTATTTTTTTCGTTCCTCCATCTTTTGTTCTTTTCATCTTATTCGCCACAATTTTCTTAATTGAGGAAACAACTAACCAATACGATCATGCAACTGTTTGATTTCATTGCACAAGTAATTTTAGCTCCAATAAATTTAGTTTTAGAAATTTAACACCTGATGACGAAAGTAGAAACTATATTTAACCAACGGTATTTTTCGGTGCACAAAACTTTTTTCTGCAAGGATATGTGTTCCTGACCAGACCAAACATGATATATTTTCAGTAGTTCACACCAAGCACGGCGACAATTCCACTAAGACGCAAGAGTCTACAGGTAATGAAAGAGAGTTAAAAGCCTTTAGAAGGAACCGGAAACCTAATGTTTAACAAGAAACAAGAAATAAACCTCTACTTCCGTTCAAAAGACCGGGGAGGAGTGTGAACCGGTCGATAAAAACTATATCTACTCCAATGTGGGAAAAATAAATAAATAGTAGATAATATTTCTGAGTTTAGGTGGAGACGTGAGTTACTAAACAATTTATTTACCTTTGGTACATAAATTGAAGTTTGATTGACTGAGTGATTTGGTGTTTTCCGGCATTTGAAACAAAAATATGGCTTGTAAGAATTTTTGTCAAGATAATAATCATTTACTGATACAAGTCCTAGTATTTAACCCATAGCTGGGGAAATAAGAGGTGGATTCATATATTTTCTAAATGTATTTGTACGTAAGTGAATACAAAGAATCTGACTGAAATTGAAACTCATCTCTTCGACTACCAATTCGTTATCCATTACATCAACCGCACATCTAAACTAACAACACCTGGTGTTTCCAAGTGGTTACCCATCTAGGTACTGGCCAGGCTCGACGTTGCTTTGACTACGGTGATTGGACTAGAACCGACGTTTCAACGTGGTGCGGTCGTAAGCATAAATCAAAGGGGAATTTAGAAAATCTACCGGATGCATGAAGAACCTGAAGATATATTTTCAGATTTAATAAAATAAATTTAAACAAGCAACAATCAAATGTACTTTAATAGACGACACACGCACATGTTATCATTAAACTTTCTATGAATCCCGCTTCAGTTTTGATGACTGCTTCAGTATGGGATCAAAATAGTTGACATGCCTGCAATAAATTGGAGTAGATAGACTAAACTATCGCCCGGTTCACACTCCACCCACGTCTATTGAACAGGTGAAGAGGCTCCTCCCTTGTTCCCTGTTAAGGATGTGGTTTCTGACTTTCTCTTTTCCAATCTTTTCACTCTTTTCTTTTTTCTTTTTCAATTGGATTAGATAGACTAAACTGTCGCCCGGTTCACACTCCACTCACGTCTATTGAACAGGTGAAGAGGCTCATCCCTTGTTCTCTGTTTAGGATGTGTTTTCCGGCTTTCTCTTTTCCAATCTTTTCACTCTTTTCTTTTTTCTTTTTCAATTGGAGTAGATAGACTAAACTATCGCCCGGTTCACACTCCACCCACATCTATTAAACAGGTGAAGAGGCTCCTCCCTTGTTCCCTGTTTAGGATGTGTTTTCCGGTTTTCTCTTTTCCAATCGTTTCACTCTTACGTAGCCCTCTGCGCACCAGTGGCGTTTCTGCCTTGCTCGGGGTGATATGATTTTAAAAAAATGGTTCTTATACATTTTGAACATCGTTTGGACAATGACGGCCCTTTGTAATGCTATGGTATTGTGAAAATGTTGATCAGTCTCTTCACAACACTAAATGTTTTAGACCATGGGATTTAAATCTAACGAGTTTCGAAACCACAATGTTGATGTTACATGATCATAATGATTCTCTGATATCCATTCTTGGCTTATGTGGGCTTTGTGAGAAAGGGATGTCATGTTGAAACACGTATTTCCACCCACCGCATACCACATCGCTCCAGGGCTTACAAACTGTCTCCAGAACCTCACCGTTTCTAGCATCATTCATTCTATGACCATGTGGGAAGATGTGAGGTGCTTTGACATACCCCTCGTTATACACCACACCTAAAACTACCACAGTTTCTGATAAATTAGTGTGCCTCCCTCTGGGGGCATGAGAAGAATATGCACATAATGCTCTGCCATTCATCGGAGTTTTTTTTTAAAAGAACCAATGCATCTATATTAGCGAATGTTTCAAACCTCGTTAAATAACCCCTTGATATGGATCAAACGGTTTTCTTATATACAGAATAATATAATTTTTGTCTATTTTTTAAATTGTAAGTAACTGGTCAATATTTCTAAATAGTTTACTGCACCCATTAACAGATAGTTCAAAAGCATAATAGAACATAGCATGCAGTCCACTATATTAAGAGCAATCATTTGTGTTCACTAGATGATTGTGTGAATCTGTCAACAATTGCTTCTGCGCCCAATTCATCTAACAATTCCTTTTCAATTGATAGCAACATGTAAGATTGCAAATTCTCGATTTCTTAACCTTGCCTTTATGATCTTTAGCATTAAAATGTCCTCTAACATTGGACTTGAGTAACTGATAGTATGCAGATGACTTTATAAAGTTCTTATTCCTTTTTAAAACGAAAACAGTTACTTGTGCTTGTTTGTTTATTGAACTTTTATTTGCTATCAGGAGTCCACTCCATCAACATCCCACTTGGGAAAGCTGACACCCTGGATAGTCTGCCGCTGACTTTAATAATTGATTAAGTAAGGAACAAGAAGGAAAACCTTTGTAATTTTAACTTATTTCGCTATTTATTACGCTCCAATAAAAAATTTTAACTGAATGCAGAGTTGTTTCAAATTTCAAATTCTATTTTTTGTTTTCACTGGTTGCGTAGAGGTCACGTGTTCATTTTATGGCGTATGTTTAGCAGTTTCATTGTGTGGGCTTCACGTGTTTACCTCATGGCGATGTATATATCAATTTTGTTGAGATAAACAAGGCAACATTGATATATACATATTAACGCCATAAATGAACACATGATTTCTGCAGAGCCAATGAAAAAAAAAAAATTGTAATGACTCCACATTATTTTACTTCGAAAAAATTCCGATAAAGCTAAAAAATAGCGAAACAAATAAATAATTATCTAACAGCGTAACTAGAATTTATTTTTCTATAAAAATTCATTATAGATCATTGGAATATTGCTTCTATAATCTATGATATTACATATAAAATTTATATCTACAACAAAAAATGCCGGGTTAACGTTTTCTGCTTGACAGGGGAAAGATGATATTGAATCAATTGCTTAGTCTGCCGGAAGAAAAGCTGGTTTACTGTGCTGTGTTAGACAATTTTCTCGCCAGAATCTGTCTTACACATTTATAAGTCTACCATGTACGATGCATTCGAATATTTCTACCACATTTGTTTTGGTCGTTCTATGTCACATCCCGAGATTCTTGACAGAATTCAAAGGAGAATTTGCAATGTTATCGATCCTGACACAGCATCTTGGCTTTGGTCGATTCCCCATTGCCGGAACATAGATTCCTGTGCGTTTCCTATAAATACTTTCATGGTAATTTATCTTATAAACTTTCCTCTTTTGTACTTCGATTTTACAAATTTAAACGCAGTACTAGATTGGGTGTGCGTTGTAGTGCAATGGATATTGGTTCGGATTGGGAAATCGGTATAGCCGCGTTCGAATCCAAGTTGAATTCGTTGCTTACACTTACGCAAAAATATCCTCGGGAAAGGTATGAATCTATCACTTTCCCCTCTAGCTATGGGTTAAATAACAGGACAAATTCGGTTCTATAAGCAGTCTACTGTAGAAAGAAATGTCAACCTACCGCGGGAAATCTTCTGCCTAGTCAGTCATGGATCAAAAGACATGATCGCACAAGCGTGTATCACGCATGGCAATTAACTGACTGACTGATTGGAAGCTAGGTCTCATGATTTTACTGTTGAAATTGAATCCTAAGTACTACGTTATTGTTTCTTCTCCCGTATTTTTCGTTAAGGCAACTCTCTACCGTGTTTCTGTTTTTCCGTCAACGATCGTCAAAAATTTAAAGGTCCCATCAATCTTCATCGTCTGTTTACCTTGAATCCTGGTCTTTATCATTTTAACGTTTTCTCAGTTTCTTTCACTCTCAATAGCCTCATGTGTTTTAGTGGCTTTATCACCTTGCTTTTGGGAAAATAAAAAATCATTCTCTCTAATTATAATGTGTCCAATAACATAGTCATTTAAAAAAGATGTAAAACTTATTTGAAATGATTTACTATAGAAATCCATTGCAAGTAATTTTCCTTTTGAAATTAATTGCAAATGATAGTAATACTAGTCGTTTATGTAGCTTGTGTAATAACGGGTAAGATTTGTTAATCAGGTGCGGCAAAACCTTCATTCAATCTATTCATTAAATATGTAATGACACAGAAAACTCTAAAATATATAAATGGAAATTCAATGGAAATTATTTCATTATAATTATTTTATATTATTTCATTATAATCATTTTATATTATTTTAATAGTCTATATAATCTGTGATATCACCGGTTGGATTTATCAAATCAGAGATTGCCGAAAAATGTGTGCCGCGGACCCTTAGCGCGCCGCAGCCGGCTCTCAGAGACGCCGCTAGGTATTTAAAAATTTTAACGTTGATTTTCTAATGGAAGATAGTCAGTTATCTCTAACATTGGCGATGGATTTAAAATGTACGTATAATATAAAATTAAACCCTTACTTTGTGTTACTTTTGGAGACATTAAATGTGTTCTGTTTGTGATGCTAAACTAGATCTTGATATTGTGAATCGTTCAACCAATTACATTCACTTACTATTGGGAAAGATATGAATCCATTTTCTCTCCCTGCTATGGATAAAACAGTCGAATTTTTATCTGGAAAAAATCATTTTCTAAAAAAAAAAAGTAAAAAGCAAGCAAAGTGAAAACTGTTAAGGTATTATTCATTCCCCAGAAAATAATTATTCTTACAATACAAAATAACTTTTAAATAAACCACAAAAAACTACAATGGATTGATAAGCCATAAAAATAACAAATCAGTCAATCAATTGACAGAATAGAACATACATATTTAAGAATGGTGTTTATAAAATATTTTGTCTAAATAATAAATACTATGAATCAGTTATTTAATTATATTTTCACTTTTTTATTTGTTTACATATAATATTTGATTTGACCTCAAAATGGTTATAAAATACCCACTGGATCTTATATGCAAAATTGCGGTAAATAGTTGGCTAATGTTTACCCGAACACCGTTAGCTATTTCTTTCTTATTATTTTCCTGTCCTTTGTAGCTCTTAATAAATGTTGTCTTTTTGTTATTTCTCATAAACCCTGTTCCGCCATTCATTTACTAAAGCTAACTAAATATTTTATGCGTTGATTTCCATTGTCTCTCTTGTCAACTGTCTGTCTTGTGGGTATCTGATTTTCAAATATCTTCTTCATCATTACATGCCCTAAAAATTTCAAATGTCTCTTGTTGATGTTAAGTGTAAATTTCGTTTGTCAAACCTTCGCGTAGACTATAAAACACAGGTACACGTCCTTCTGCGTTTGTATTGCTTTTTCTGAAAATATTCTGAGCCTTAATGTCCATTCCTTGTTCCATATATCTGGTCTGAAAGCCGGATAAACATTCCTTCGTGCGTTACATATATTCGGCAAGTAAACTTAGTGATCCCATTCCTCTCCAGATCAACTACAGGAAGTCTTCAAATCTGAAGGCTCTCCTTGAACAAAGACACATGGCCGTTGATTCCATTGGAGGTAATCTTTCGTCCTGGTTGTTGACTTCATTAAAGGAATCCTTCCGGTCAACGGTGTCATTAGCGCACTGGCTGCATACATAGCTATGGAGACCATTTCACCCCATTTCGCTTGATAGCCGTTGACCATACAAGACGGTTCATCCGCTGTTTGATAGATCTTGTTTTTATCCTGCTGGATATCTAGCCTCTCTACTCACCTGAAAAGCCTGTTGGGGGTCCGGCTTAGTCACTAGTGATCTAATCGGCACTCTTAGAGTAACCTGAGATAAACTAATGTTATGATATTATGTAAGCCTATGTTCAGATGACTGGCATTAATTTTAAGTGATTTTCAAGATGAGAAGAGATTTCTCTAAAATTGGAAAATGCAATTATTTTTGTCAGGTAAAGTAACCGAAATGTTAACAAGTAGAAAATAGAGGTGCAGAGTACAATGAGTGCAAAATTATTTTTATGAGAATTTATCAAAGCGATTCTAGTCAAAATATTTGTCAATGGGTTTAGACGATATGTGACCCTTGGTCAAAATATGGCCTTGAGAATTTTCTTTTCTGTGTACTGGATTGCCAGTATTACATTTTTTGAAAAAAAATTATTTGTAATACATTCTTTTATAAGAAAATATTAATGCTCCCAAGAAAATTAAATTTCAGTATTAAATAACCCATAAGTAACTGATATGCTGCTAAACCAATATATATACTTTTTTGGAAAAGAAAATATTATCAGCAGTATATTTTTTTAAGATAAAACTATTATCAGAAATATATTTTTGTAAAAAAAATTAAATTTTGGTACTAAATGACTATAAGGAATTGATATGCTGCTATGCAAACAAACAAACAAACAAACAAACACCAGAGATAGTCATAAAATATTTTAAAAGAGGAACCTGCCAACGAATTTATATAACTTTCCAGTGTTTCTAAAACAAGAATTTCAAAATATGTCAAATGATAAGGACCTACAAATCGAAGTAGCAAAATATAGAAATTACAATTAACTCTGCTGTAATAGGGACATTGGCTATGATAAAGGAGGGTGCACGAAAGTCATTTCAGTAAAATTCCTGGACACATAAGCATCTCAGAACAACAAAAGATTACTTTCTGCGAAACTGCATATATCACCCACAAAACACTCTCCATCTAAAGGAAGCATAGATAACTCTTCTACAGTTTCCTTTTTCCTTATAGATCCCCGGAAGGGACTTGGTAATTAGACACTTAAAATTACTCTCCGCTACGATGATATCATACACAATAACAATAATAAAACAGACAAATGAAAGAAACTATCTCTGAATTTTTTTTTTATTTCGAGGTAGGGTTCTCTTTCCCCGTGTACTTGGCATTTACTCTGCTAAGGAAGAGATTTCTGTTATGAGCAAATCAAAGGATTTACGAAAACCATTAGGTAAATTTTCGTTTTAGGTCCCGAAGGTATTTATCCCTTCAAATTTTTCCAAAACAGCCTTAATTCCGTGCAAATATATATGCTGAACTTCAATCAATAATTTTTTATTGAAGAAACCTACCTTTATTGATGTTAACGACCAGAAAAAATCGAACTTCATCTCGCTCTTTTTGTCACCCACTACTCTCTCACAGACAAGTTATTAACTGCTAAATGACTTTCGGCGTAGGAAACAAATTTTGGCCTATTTAGTTCCTTTAAAGAAATGTCGGCCTATTTACTTCCTGTACTAAAATTAATACGCGATTTTTTTCTTTTCGGTACTCAATTTCAGCAGAAAGTTGCGTGTCTTTGCGTGTTTTTTTTTCTTAATTTTTTCCGACGAAAGTTAACTTTCAAATATATGAAAGTATAGAATTTTTGTTTCCTTTTTTTTTGGTACTTAATTTCAGAAGAAAGTTAACTTTCAAATATAAAAATAAGTGATTAATGTAGTTTCACTTAATTTTTTCCGACGAAAGTTAACTTTCAAATTATGAAAATATAGATTTTTTTTAAGAAAGCTAACTTTCAAATATATGAAAGTAAGTGATATATTTGGGTGTTTTGTTTTCTTTTTTTTTAAATTTCAGAAGAATATTACTTTCACATATATGAAAGTAAGTAATATATTTGCGTGTTTTTTTTTCTTTTTTTTTAAATTTTAGAAGAAAGTTAACTTTCAAATATATGAAAATAAGTGATAAGTGTAGTTTTACTTTACCTTCATATATATGAAAATACTTATAAATTATAAATAACAAAAAGAACAAAATAAGTAGTACAGTAAAGCATTTTTTATAATTAACATTGAAAATAAAACAATAATTACATCAATTGGAAAGGAAGTTAAAATTTCAAAAATGGAAAAAATGACATTGGCAATTTTTAAAAAAATGCAGTAGTTTTCAGAAAGTTGTGTGTATTTGCGTGTTTTTTTTTTAGGTACTTAATATATTTGAAGGTTAATTAAACTACATTTATCACATATTTCCATATATCTGAAAGTTAACTTTCTTAAAAAAAATCTATATTTTCATATATTTGAAAGTTAAATTTCCTCGGAAAAAAATTAAGTAAAACTACAACTATCACTTATTTTCATATTTTTGAAAATTATAAAAAAACGGCAACAAAAAAGAAAATGAAAAAACAACAAAAAAAAAAAAACGCAAAAAAAAAACGCAAAAAAAGCAAAGGAAGTAAATAGGCTGAAATTGGTTTCCTAAGCCGAAAGTCATTCAGCAGTGAATGTAAGTCTGTCATGGGGACAAAACGATCGAGAAGAAGTTTGATGTTTTTCTGGTCTTTAACATCAATAAAGGTAGGTTTCTTCAATAACTGATAGTGGATTTGAGTTCAGCGTATACATTTGCACGGAATTACGGCTATTTTGGAAAAATTTGAAGGGATAAAAGCCTTCGGGACCTAAAACGAAAATTTACCAACCATTCTGCAAAGTGAAAACGTCTTCTAGAATAGTTTCTAATTAAGGTTTCTTGGTTAAATAAATAATAAAAATAGTTACAATGAGCATCATCAATCTTGGCACATTGATAGAAAACTTGAAACATCTCAATATATGTTTTTAGGTGTTCAAATCCTGAATTATAATGATAGTATAATGACATTGTAATTAGACACCAGTTATACAAAACTTTGCAAAATATTAGGACTGACAAATAGTGTAAAATGATTTTAGAGATCATGTGATATCGAACATAGTTTCTTAAGAAAATGGTAAAATTATCAAACTTATTCATTTGTATGTGTTTTTGTGCGTGTTATGTGTGTAACCGATGATGTAAATGACATAATATAGTTAATAATCGAAACTGTATATTCCTGTCCTGAATCCTGGAGAGGTGTTTAAATCGTTAGAACAAAATTACAATATTGGTGATTTTACGACAATAAACAATCTATATTGACACGTCGAACGCACATAAATGTAATTAGATTTTTACTAATTTCAACTTCGTCTTGTATAAGGCCGCAGTAGTGAGAACATGGCTTCTTTCTTTCTTTGCGGTTCTTAAACATAATGACCTCTGATAAAGATCAATTGGTCGTTTTTGTTAATATTTAAAATTTTTATTTAATATTCTTTTATTTTAATATTGTTATTTTTATTTCCATTAGTCTTAGTTCTCTCTTTCTACCTCCTCCTTCTACTCCTACTCTTCTTCTTCTTCTTCTTCTTCTTATTATTATTATTATTATTATTATTATTATATTATTATAAGTGATCCTCCCTTGACCCATAGGTACAAAACGTGTAACCTCAGACCCAAAATATTCTACCTATTAATTTTTACTTCTGAGATTTTGCTTTTTTTATGTTTAAGTTTTAGTTTAAATTTAATGAAATTATTACTGACAGAACTTACTGCATCTTATTAGTAAAAGAAATGTTGCATATTTTATTACTGGTTGAATCCTGTGACGGACGGACACGACTCTTATATAGTATATAAGATATGAAACGGTGACGAACGGACGGATTGTGCTCTTATTATAGTATAGATTAATATTATTAATTGTTATAGCAGCAAGCTAAGTGACACCGGAGTGCAAAAATATACGAAACACAGTATACGCATCCTGGCACGCAGTCTGTATACGGAGTTCATGTATCGCAGCCAAATGTGCATGATATTGTGACACATTTTGATAAACGTAGCATATAAATTTGCAGGTGGGCTCCAGGCTGAAATACCTTCGGGTTGGTTAACCCAATCTGCTCAGGTGGTCTCGGAATGAGGTTGTTCAAATCGCCTTAGCTGTCTAATCCTCTATCCCTAAAAGCAACCAGCGCGTTATGCTTTCAATAATTGGCTAAGGTGCTCTCCCATTACCCCCACACATGAACAGAGATGTACAACGCATTAGCCCTTAGGAGAGAATTGCACTGTTCGTTATAATCAGGCGACTGACAAGCAAATAGGTGGTATTGGACGAGATATTAACTATAGCCCATCTTAATTCACCAAGACAAAATATGTGCATAACAAGATTAAAAGCCATGCGATCAATTCCTGGTTGACTACTTCTCCTCCTTCTCATTATTATTATTATTATTATTAATTATTATTAGTAGTAGTAATAGTAGTAGTTGTTGTAGTAGCAGTTGTAGTATTAGTAATGACTCTAAAAATAAAAAAAAGGAAGGAAAGAAAAAAAGTCTCCTTTCTTTTTATTTTTTTAATTATTGCCAAAATTACTATTTTTCCCTAATTATTGTCTTCTTACTAAGAATGGGCTACTGTTGCGATATTCCAGCAGGAGCTACCAAGATTGCACTTCCCAGTCTCGACAGAGTCCAAAAGCGTTTCCAACTTCTTGTGGGTGACGAATTATTTTCCACGCTCCAACTTCTCTCTCACAGGCGGGATGAAGCAATCCTCTCGCTGCTCTCTCGCTACTTTCACGGAAAGTGCTCGGACGGACTACATTCCTTGGTTCCAGACCTAACTTTCATCTCAAGGATTCACCATACCTCTTAAATTGTAGCAAACCACCTACATTCCCTCTGTATTTCATCAGTGAGAACAGCTTCTTCCTGTAAACCACTGCTCTGTGGAACCGAGTCCCAAGAAGGCAGTAGGTGGAATAATTTGTGTATCGGTAATATTGTTACAATGGTGTTCATTGTTTCTAACAAGATGCGAACACTTCAGATTATTCAAGAGCAGTCGGTAAATATCTTGATGAAACATTTCCTGAGAAATGGATTGACCGAAGAGGTTCAATTGATTGGTCAGCACGTTCACTTGACTTGACCTCAATGGATTTCTTCATCTGGAGAGCACTCAAGGACAAAATTTATGGTCAAAAATCAAAAAGTGTTGTTCATTCGAAAAATTACATAAGAGATGCATTTCAAGAAATTAATACACAAAGAGATTTGTGCAAAAATATTTGTCGACGCTTGAGGGGTAGACTTCAAAGCTGTATAAATTGTGATGGACAGGTTGAGCACCTATATTGATGAAATTTAAGCGCTTTGTATTATTGTATACTATAAAATTTAATTGTCAATGTAATAATTATATTAGTAAATATAATTGTATATATAATCTCAAAATAATTGTATATGTAATCTGAAAATTATTTACTGTCTACCTACTTTTGGAGCACCTTGTATAATACTCCAAGTAGTTTTTTTTTTATATCTGTAAAGGTTTGGCGTTACGAAATTGTGTGTCCCCTAGAGCAGAGTCTTTTAAGTTGCAGTGTATTTTTATATCAATGGTGGTCTGTTTGAACGTGATTACAAAGACGGGAACTTAAAAGAGCGACTCTGAAAGTTTCGTATACTCTGTTAATTATTGGCTGGATTGGCAAACAAATTCTAATGATTATAAATATTGTAATTACTATTAAAATTGATTAAATTAAGTGTCTATAAATTAAGTGTCTATAATTAAGTGTTTAAAATAATTAAATATATATAAATTAAATTAAGTGTCTATAAATTTCTAAAATTTGTACTTTTTATTACAATGGCGGCCGTTTTAAAATGTGATTACAAAAACGGTAACCCAAAAAACTGACTCTGCAAAAGTTTCATATAGGATGTTCATTAATGACGGGATTGGCAAACGAATTATAATGATTATAAATATTATAATTACAATTTAAAATTGATTAAATTAAGTGTCTATAATTAAGTGTTTATAATTAAGTATTATAAATTATAATTAAGTATCTATAATTTTTTAAAATTTGTACTTTTTGTTACTACGGCGGCTGTTTTGGAATGTGATTACAAAAACGGTAACCCAAAAAACTGACTCTGTAAAAGTTTCATATAGGATGTTTATTAATGACGGGATTGGCAAACGAATTATAATGATTATAAATATTATAATTACAATTTTTAAACCCCCAGTTTTCATATTAATTTTATTTTTATTTTTTATTTTTGTATATTTTTCTAATTTGTACTCTTAGTTTTATTTAAGATATTTAGTTAGCGTTCAAGTTGTGTAATTTTCATGGTGAGGATACTTCAAAGTTTTTAATTCCTTTCAACGAGAATGATGTATCCTTTAAAAGAAGCCGTTTTCAGATTACTTTGAAAAGAGGTTAACGCAAAGACCTAGAAATGTTTTATCATATGGGGAAAACATCTAATGTGTAATGTTGTTTCAAGAAGTTGAATCACTCCGGATGTCTTCAAGCAAGCCGAACGATGTCTTTGCAATAAATATTTCCTTCTGAAATGTCATCATAGGGAAAAAAATGCATTAATTTTCCGCCTCACGTGCAAAATGAAATAATATTATTGTAAATGATCACCTCTCACTGTTTTTTCTTTTCTCTCTTTTTTTTTAGATGAGCCATGACATAAAGGGACGTAACTTGTTGGGTTCGTTCGTAGAGAAAGACAGGAGGCAGTAACCACAGCTAAGGTAAATGATTGTAAAAAAGAAATATAAGCCGAATAGTATTAAACGCACTTGTATAAAACGCCAAGTATAATAATGAAACATGTTTGCCGAAGGATATGCTTATTTTGTAACAGAAACAATTAATTCGATAATAAATCAAAGTGCGTAATAGCTTAAGAAATTGAGCAGATAATTATTCAATCATGCAACTTGATAAAAGCACACAACAATCTATTTTTTCTGCATGTACATAAAAACCAAATCATCTGGTTGCTTTCTCGAGGCAGTATTAGTTTTAACACATCCAAAACAAAACGACTCTCTTTTAATCATTTGAAAGAACACTTTTTTACTTCCATCATCATCGCTGATGCTAAACTCCACGAAAGTGACTCATCCACGCTAACGTTTTCCACTCACATGGAGGGGTACGATTATAGTGAATCAGTTGCTAGGTCTGCTGCTAGAAAAGTTTGTTCACTGTCTCGTTCTTGACAATCTTTCTGGCTAGAATCAACCTTACGCCATCATAAGTCTACAATTCGCCGTTAGACTAAATATTGTTGTCACATCTAGAGATTCCTGACAAAACCCAAAGAAGAATCTGCAGTGTTATTGCTTCTGAAATGGCATCTCGAATTCAGTCACTTTTCCACTGCTATAACATAGATATCCTGTCTCTTTTCTGTAATTACCTTTATGGTAATAATTCTGATGAGTTTTCCTTTTTGGTACGGAGACTTTATGAATTTAAGCGCAGTACTAGATTGGCAGCTAGGTCTCATTATTTTACAGTTGAACTTATTTGAACCACCTTTTATTGAGACACTTCCGTTTATAGTATATTGAAAAAAATTCACCCTTCATTTCTTAGGACCTCTTTTTATATTACCCTTCCAACAGATATTTAACTGAGATTGATTTATTTGTAATTTTACGGCTTATCAACCCTTTATGGGTTATTTAAAGGTGAAATATTTTGGATTATAAGGATAATTGTTTTTTCTATGAATGAACATTGTATTAGAAATTTTTTTGAGATTCCAGATACAAGTCCTACTTGGGGGAGATGAATTGATATCTTCCTCAAGGGTATTTGTGCGTAAACGAATTTAACGGACCCGTTTGAAACTCGATCTCAGTTCTCCGGTTTTCTCATTCCAAGCCGCTATCCATTACACCGCCCGCACATTCAGACTTTAACTGAGAAGTAGTAGAAAATGAATTTTGATATTCTATTAATGATAAAACATGACTGCAATATACTTGTACCGAATAAATGCTGGGTGCAAGCCAGGCGTTTAACGTTACTATAGCATAACATTTTGAGAAAGAAATCAAAAAAGAAATCACTTGACCCAAGTGTAAAACGACACCAGCGAGTCAAAACAGTTAGACAACGAGTGAATAGGGAGGCGGGGGGTTAATGTTGAAGAATAAAGAATAATTTAGCCGAAAGTAACGGTGGATTAACTGCTCCCTGTCCCTCAGTGTCCGACATATCTTGATTTCTCTTCTCCATGGACTCGAAATCTTCACCCACCTCGCCGCTCTCCAGAGATTTGCAAGACGTACTTATCTTTTTCAGCACTGGTAAATGTTTCCGATGTAAGGTAATATGAAGGGGGCTGCAATAATCTCCCTGCGCACGCACAAAAGTTACTTTTTGAGAATCTAGTAACATATGTAGATACACATGTATATGTGTATTTATGAATATAAACGTATATGTGTGTCTTTTATATGATTTTGAATACAATCACACACACATATAGAAAGAGATAGATATCAAGAGACTGAGATAGATAGATAGATAGATAGATAGATAGATAGATAGATAGATAGATAGATAGATAGATGGTGATGGAGGGAGGGATCGACAGGGAAATTTCTCAACTCAAAGTATTTCTGAAAATACATACACACCCTTGTTATAACTGTGCTTGTCCCGCCCTTCGTTAGTTCGTACGACCATTACACTGAGACAATTCCTCGTAAATAATGGACTATTCCGTTTTGACTGAGTGTAAAAGGGGAAAAAGCACTGCTTGGTTTCAATGAGAAAATGAATGAATGGAATAAATAAAGTATGAAAGAAGTGTTTAATGTCTGTTTCAGTGAAATGGAAAAATGTTGTCTATTTCATATCTTTTTATATGTACCCACTTCTTAAAATAACAACAAGCATTCGAATTTATGACTGTTATTGCGATATTTTGTTAACGTCGTCAAGCTCAAATATTTGACAATGCGATAAGAGAACTTCTACGTATTTTTTATTGCGATAGAACTCACCATGAACTTATTCAATCATTAACTTAATAATTAAAATTCATCAGACAATTAGGAAAACTGTGAAATTTTCTCTGGTATTTCTAATAATAATAATAATAATAATAATAATAATAATAATCTGTTGATGACAATTCCGTTTTGATTGTGGAGAAAGAAGGGAAAGACGCTACTTGGTTTCAGTGAGAAAATGAAATAAATAAAAAATAACGAAAGAAAGAAAGAAGGGAAGATATAAAACTTTGACCGCTGTTTCAGTGAAATGGAAAAAGTTGTCAATTTCAAATCTTTCCATTCCTATTCACTTCTTAAAATAACGATCAGCCTTCATATTTATGATTGTTATTGCAATATTTTGTTGAAGTTGTTACGCTCAAATATTTAACGATGCGATAGGGGAATTTCTACGGATATTTTATTGTCGTAGAACTTGCCATGAGCTTAAGAAATAAGATTCATCAGAAAATTAAATTAGAATAACCAGGAAATTCTCACAGGTCTTTTTCGGATATTAAGAAAAACGTTTAAATAGGAAACGTTTATAAATGTTAAATTTATAAATGTTTCCTATTTATTAGTTTTTATCATTCTGTTATAAACGTTTCCTATTTATTAATTTTTATTATTCTGTTAGATTCAATCCATATTTAATTCCATTTCATATATATATATTGAGAGGAAAACTTAACACATATTTAAACGGTTATAAATCCAGAAATTATTTCGGTAGTAGTAGGAATACAAACTACTTCATTCGGACCGTGTAAGATAAATGAATAAAAGTTAATTTAACTCAAATTATTTATTTTCGACGGTCTGAATGAAGCAGTTTGTATCTCTACTACTGCCGATATAAATTCTGGGTTTATAACCGTTTAAATATGTGTTGAATTTTCCTCTCAATATATATGTTTTTGGTGTCGCTACACGTGTTTCGAGTCCAAAGTTGACTCTCTTTACTTGAATAAATCTGTGACTTTACATATCGAGATCCGTTTATATATATATATATATATATATATATATATATAAGTAGAAAAGAAAGAAAGTAGCCAATCTGAACATTTTCCATGGAAATAACGATAGAATAGGGCGAGGCTTGCGACCTTCAGTCTGAAAGATAAAGGGTTGTAGGGTGGAAAATTTTAAAAGGCAGCGTAAACGATTTTGAACTATATCAAGATTGGAAAAGTGAGAACTGGATATTGCCATCTCAGTTATGGCAGCAGAACTTCATTTCGCCCTTGACGTTGTTTTTGAAAAGGTACCGCATTTAGGATTCAGGTACTTACTGGAATGGTGCAAGGAACCGTCCATAGCGATGGTTCGTATATTTGAGGCTTGACCTTTGAGAAAGTTCTTACGCAGGTCGTTCATATAAAGAAGAACGAAGGTAGGACCGAGAGACAATGTCTGCATTAATCTTATCGGCTTCCGAATACTAGCCATTAACATCGACTTTTGTGGATTTACTTCTTGGAAAAGACATGCTAATTGAAAAAACTATTCCAGAGATTCTATAGCTGAAAAGTTTGTGTGTTAAACCTCGATGTGAAAGCCTTTTCAAAGTCCCATATATCTAAGGCGATCGTACCTGTTGTCTTGTACCTACTAATTTTAGGATTCAAATTTTTACTACCAAATTATATATATATATATATATATATCATAAAATAGTTAAATCAGCTGTACTTTTTTGTGTAGTTTTCATTAATATTTTTCATCAATCCTGATCAAATTTTTTGTTAATTTACAGATCATATTTTTTGTTTATCTTTCCCTTTCTATATATATATATATATATATATAGAAAGAGAGAAAGAGAGAGAGAGAGAGTGTGTGTGTGATAGATAAATTGTCGTCTAAATTACGTAAAAATGAAAATAACTCTGACATCTCATTTTAACACATATATGTTTACCAAAATTCCATAAAAAATGTCTTGAGCAAATTTATTAAATAAAATCACCATTGGCTTCATCCACACTCACCAAACGGCTTCGAAATTTCCTGCAACTCTTTTGGGCGGTTTCCTTGCTTAAGTTGGTGAATGCTGCCATAATCCTTTCCTTCCGTTCATCTTTCGTGTTAAGAAGAGTTTTGTTGATCTCTCACTCAACTGCACCTCACATATAATAATCAAGGGAGTTGCAGGCTGGAGAGTTAGGTGGCTAGATGTAAGGGGTGATGTGGTCGCAGAAACTGTCTGACAACTATGACTGGGTGTTCCTGTTTGTGTGGCATAGGATCTTCCAATAGCCACCCTCCTGACCCAGGGAAGCAATACCTTCTGAAAGCATTTGATATAGGCTTCTGTAGTGAGTCCGAGGATTTCTCCAATATACTTGATAGTTCTTTTCTTATCAGAACGATCAGAGTGAGTTTTGCGAGTTACCGTAACTTCGTAAACACCATTAGACTCATTCAACTCTTTCCGAATCATCTGCACTCTCCTCAAATTGGCACCCAAACACTCTGAAATGTTCGTATTGGAGCTTCAAGCGCGAATGCCAAGCAGTACAGTATGCCGATTCCAAATTTCCGAGGGAGTGACTTGCCTGATTGTACTCTTTTTCTTACAGGCGGTGCCCAACTAACTCTGTGCAGTCGATAAAATAAAAAACAACGCGCATGCGCAAATTAAAAATATAAAATAGCGATAATTTTATCATCGCACCCTGCATATTGATTGATTTTTTTTTTACGGCTTATCAATCTTTTTCAGAATATTTAAACTCAGAAAATATTTTTCGGGTGTAAGAATTTTGGAGTGATATTAATAATTTGCTGACACAAGTTCTATTAATTAATTTATAGCTGTTGGGAAGAGGTGGATTTATACCTTTCAGAAAGGTATTTGTACGTCAATGAATATAATGAACCCAACAGGAATTAACTCTTGACTGGTGTTCGATTTCAAATTCCGAAATATTATCCCTTAAACCACCCCTACATCCAAGCATTCAGCACCTGATATTCCTATGTATATAAACGCATACACTTATATATATATATATATATATATATATATATATATATATATGTGTGTGTGTGTGTGTGTGTGTGTGTGTGTGTGCATTTAATAAAATGTAAATATTGTTGTGAGAACAATATAAAAATAAGCCAACAGACACACACACACATAAACAGACAAACGTGCACTCATAACTATTTCTAAAACACAAAATAAATTACGTTACAATTAAAACATGTGGAAAAAATAACAAGATCGGAAATCTAACACACTTGAGAATGCCCACTGAAGTGGCCGAAAGCGCTCAGAAAAATTACTATTATGGAAGATTTTTACATTCCTTATCTCTAGCAAAAAGGAAACATGTTCGAATACTGGACAAATTAAGTAAAAATTAATAAAGTCTTTCTTTTTTCTTTCTTTTAAACAAAACATGTTTAAAAGAAAGGTTGCTGGCCATATATATATTGAAAACCATTCAATTTGAAATAAACCACATCACTTGACAAGGCACAGGAAGTGTCGAAACAAAATAGCTACTTTTGTAGTGATATTATAACATATGCATGTTATAATTTCTGAATAAATATTATTAGCTCTACTTTGTATTGAGCACTTTTTAAAGAATGGTGTTGCTTTGGATAAGGAATATTATTCCATCCATACGTACCCTATACTCTTATATATATATATATATATATATATATATATATATATATATATTAATGTATATTTGGGCAGCGATCTTTCATTTAAACATGTTTCGTTAAAATCGAACAAGGAAAGATTTTTATTTATTTAATTTTTCTAGTATTCTTACATATATATATATATATATATATATATATATATATATATATATATATAGATAGATAGATAGATAGATAGATAGAGAAAAAAGCGGAGACTTAGAAAAACTGACAGAGCTAGAGACAGAGAAAGAAAATTGTATATATAAAAACGAATTTTTTTTTGTATAGGTAGAGACATGTGTACACACAAACACACGCACATATACACATAGATATTTACATTTGAGGAGAGAGTGGTATGTATACTTATATATGTATATATAAATTTTATTAACGATACATATTTTTTATCAAATGTTTTTGGGTAGTTTTTGGTGGGTTTGGGGAGTTTTAGAGTGGTGGCACATATTTGTCTGAGTCGGAATATGGTAGAGTTAATGTGGGCAAGTGCTCGCATTGATATATGAGAGGCTGGTTGACTGTTTCTGTCATTATAAGCCATTTACCAACGATGGGGACAAGGGAACTCAGGGGGTAAAAGCAATAAGGTTTGCCCACCCATACATGTGTGCATGTTAAAGACACATATTCATACACACATACTCACAAAGTGACACCTTCACTTACACACACACACACACACACACACACACTATCACGGACGCACAAACTGACGGTTATATGTATATGTATACTAGAGCAAGCTCGGGCAAATTCTTCCGACCTGCGGGCCGCATGGAATATGGCTCATCATAAATCGGGCAACAAAAAAAATCAAAAGTATTTTTTCGTTGAAAGTGAAGCGGCTGTTTTGACGACTGAATATTATACGAGTAAGCAACTGCCTTAGAAATAAAGAAAAGATTGATATATTTTAATTAGAGAAAACATCTTTTTATCTATAATTTTAAAATTGAAGATTTCATATAATATTATTACTGGTGAAAACTGATTAACACATAATGTTGAATGTTATTTGTTTCTAATTTATTCATTTAAATATACAAAAAATACATTTTTAAAAGAAAAAATATTTCTTCTGGTGGGGAAAAATTAATATGAACGTTTCTCGTTTATAAACCAAACTATATCTGTGTGATCTAATGATTTAAGATGATGAGAAACTTACCTTCAAAGAAGGTTACAAAATTCAAGAGACATTGTATTTAATCATTTTCGTCGAAATCTTTTCACAATGCAACAGTCTTAATAAGTATGGAAGATTCTTCTTCTTCTTCTTCTTCTTCTTTTATGTGCCCTGTCCTTTCAGGACGTAGGCGATCATGGTTCTCCACGTCTCCCTATCCCTTGTGGCTACCAGTATGCTTGCTCCTGTTACTCCTGGCAACCCCTGTTCCGTCATCCACCTGATCAGGTCCTGCAAATATGTTATCCGCTGCCTTCCTCTGTTTCTCTTCATCTGGCCAGTCAGTATCAGATTCTCCAGGCTTTCCTTCCTCATTGCGTGTCCCAGAAACTTCAGTTGTCTCTTCCTGATGCTCAGTATTAATTTCCTTTTCGTTGCCATTCTTTCCAACACCTCCTCGTTGCTTGCATGCTCGGTCCACGATATCCGCAGCATCCTTCTGTAGAACCACATTTCCGCTGCTTCCAGTTTTGTCCTCATTTTCGATGATATTGTCCAGCATTCATTGCCGTATTGAAGAACTGACATCACATAGCAATCCAGCACTCTCTTCTTTGTTTCTAGTGAAATTCTTCTGTGTGTCAGCACTTTACTCAGCTTCTGGAACGCGTCCTTTGCCATGCAAATTTGTCTTCGGATCTCTGTGTCGCACTTTCCATCTCCTGTTAGAACACTTCCTAGGTATTTAAATTTTTGCACCTGCTTTATTCTGGTATCCCCCACCTGTATTTGGCATTTTGGGTTGCACCTTTTGCTGATGACCATGCATTCAGTTTTCTTAAAGTTTATTTGTAGACCTTTTTTGTCACTCTCTACCGCTACCTTCTGTAGGAGGTCTTCTAGTTTCCTTTCCGTGTTTGCAATCAGATTACTCAGGAATTTAATAGTTATTTCCCTTTGACACCTCTTCTTGTAATCTCTTTGCGTGAGAGAGAATGTGACTGAACAAGTGAGAATGAAAGAAAACACCAAATTTTAATAAGTGTTATTTTCGTTATTTAATTAGACCTGTCATTCAAGAGGTCAGACGGACTGTATGTGTCCAGCGGGCCACATTTTGCTCATGTCTGTTTTAGAGCCATAAAGCGGAGGTTTCAATCTTATTTGTCAGGTTCAAACCAATTATCAGAAATGATATTTCAAAACATGACAAACAACCAAAGAGACTGCATCATTCTCATCTGAAACAATATGATGAAACAATTTTTAAAAGAAAGTAGACAGTATACAGTACTGTGCAAAAGTATTAGGACAAGAACTATTTTATCTTTTATGAGGCATATTGACAGAAAATAAACAATTTAATTGAAGTAATTTTATTTGATTTACTCAACAAATGCTTTAAAATGAAAAAAATACTTGTTACAAAATAAATTTAATATTTAGTATTTAGCCTTTTGCTTGGATCACAGCCTTCATTTTGTCAGGCATTGACATCACAAGCTTCTTTAATGTATCTAATGGTATCTTCCGCCAAGCAGGTTGTATTTGTTCCCAAAGTGTGTCTTGCGAAATAACATTAGATTTATCAATTCTACAGGGGGTAATAAGAAAAAAGTCAGTTACATCCAAGGATAATAGAATAATAAGTAGTTTTAAAATAACTTATTTAATAGAAAATAGGAAAATTCAATATGACTTCTTTTTAATACATTTCTTTTACATCTAGTTTTAAATAATCAATATTTATTAGCAATTTACTTGAGTTTTTACCCACTATTTGAATTATGTGAGGTTTTTAGGAAAATCACCCCTGTCCTAATACTTTTGCACACTACCGGTAGTGTGCAAAAGTGTTAAGACAGGGGTGATTTTAAACTATATTTTGATGCCTCATAAAAGATAAAATAATTCTTATCCTAATACTTTTGCACAGTACTGTATATGCGCCGACTTTATGTAGGGGAAACCACCATTTAGTGTCCAAACCGCATGCATCCTGGTCGGGGTTGAGCCGGCTTTCTCCTCGATGGAGAAAGTTTCATTGAGATTTGTTTACGGGTAGGGTCCTAAGTTCTGAGTTGTTATTTAAACCATAACTGGAGAGAAGAGACGGATTAATACCTTTCCCAAGGCTACCAGTGCGTAAGTGAACGCAGAGTGATCGACAGGAATTCTCTTTCCGAGCCGATATCCGCTGCACCACAACGCGCATCCGTCAATAAACGCTTAAAGCACCTGGTATTCCCAAGCGGTCACCCATCTAAGTACTGACCAGGCTCAACATTGCTTAATTTCGGTGATCGAGCGAGAACCAGTGTATTCAACGTGATATAACCGTAAGCAATTTAGTCAGACGTTTTTTTCAGAATCACATTGCCACGGTAAAACAAAGCTGAATTATCCATATGAGGTAAGCACATTTCTTACAGTAATCTTTCGAAGCCCATAATTTTTTTTTGTATCCAAAACGTAAACAAAGTCACTTTTTAAAGGAATTAATGAAGTTTTTATCCATTAACCAACTTTAATTCTTATAACTATATAAGTTATATTTAGTGGGTACAAATATTTGAGTAGGCGTTTCTTTTTTTTACCGGTCTGGGTTTTTCTGAGTCTTTAGTAAAGTAGATGTACCAAATATTTTGTCGAAAAAAAAATTCTCCGAGTCAAGTATGATAACACCTTCTTCAATCAGACCCGATTGTACTGCACAGAATTCCGTTATGTCCTTCAGTAATTGGTTAGATCTGACATTGTTTAAGTTACCCTCAATTTTAATTAACTTCCTTAACTCATCATTTTTTTATGTATCCCCAAAACATAAGACTCTCAGACTTCACTGCTTTCGTTGTTTAATTTGGATGGTTTTACTTTCTGTATATTTTCTCTCAAATTCTCGCTTATTAGAAGCAGCTCTAACCTAGTTACATCGCTAAATAAGATCTTATAGAATCTATGTATATATCTTTGAACAACTTAATTATGTTTTCAAATGCATTTTGTTTGAGCTGATTCGTCTGACGAAACGTTCTTCATGTTCCCGAAGGTTCTGTTGGACAGAAGTTTCCAAATCAATGTTTTTCACCGCAAAAAAGACGCCAAAAAATTACTATACTATTCTTTGCCCTTCCCCTTACTGACATGAAAAAAAAAAAGATTTTTTACCAAAATTTCGAATGTTCTTAAATGAATATATATATATATATATATATATATATATATATATATATATATATATATTATAAATTTTTTTTAGAACATGTACATAACTTCTCTATATATAATCGCTACGAGGGCGCAATCGTTTCAGTACTGGAGTAGCAGTGCTTCGTCAGGAGATGTGGAAGTTACCGGAAATCCTTTTCTTTTATATTTATTTAGTTTTGTTATGGGTGTTGGCTGGATTTGTTGATAAATATTCACAGCTCTATATTGTATATTATATATCGAGCACTGTTTTAAATTAATGTTTTGGACGCGGAAAGAATTCTTCATTCTATATTCACTCTGATATATATACATATATATATATATATATATATATATATATATATATATATATATATATTGTGGCCATGTGTCTGGTTTATATTTTTGATTGTTGTTTTTCTTTTTATTAATAATGCTGCCATTATTTTTAGCACTTATATATATATATATATATATATATATATAATCTATGAGTGATAATAAACTCTATTTGTGACATACTCGATGATAATACAAATACAATAGCATCGTCCACTTGTAGAAAGTGCTAAAAATAATGGTAGCATTATTAATAAAAGAAAACAAACCAACAATCAAAAATATAAACCATGAACATGGCCACAATGTGCTCATCGTGATTGGAATATAAAAAAAATATGACTATACATATATACACGAAATTTATATATTCAGTTAAATGTAAAATAACATTCATCTTTGATAATGGCTAATATTATAGCCAAAAAGCGCTTGGAGAAATAAAACTTACAAATAATTTTTATATAACTTATGATCTGAAAAGAAAACAATATAAGATCGCATGAAAAATGTTCTAAAAAATAAACTATAACACCCTGTCTGTTATTTTTAACAAAACCTGCATATATATATATATATATATATATATATATATATATATATATATATATGTATGTGTGTGTGTGTGTGTGTGCGTGTGTGTGTGTGTGTGTGTGTGTGATGTATGTTCTAGCAACTGATTTAAAAGAGGGCAGGGCAAGTGCCTTGAACAGAATTTGAGCTGACACTGGCAGGAAGATCTCGTTACGCACGCTTTTTGGGATGAGGACGAAAAGTCGATGAGTTGCTGACTTCGTAACTGATACAAATTACGAATGGTTGTATGTTTTACTAACACAACGGAACAATGTCAAGATTTTGTGCTGTTGACACATCCTCCCTATTCACATTCTGGTCTCGAGGCTTTTGCTTGAAATAAAAATGCTGCGTTCGTAGATAACAAACCACCCACCGTTAGATTTTGATACAATGGCAGTTTAAGCATTAAATTGTTATTTTTGCATTGTATGCAGAGATGGTTAAATAAGTTTGTGCAATTCAATTACGAACTGGAAATAAGGGTAATGAAAGGCTATGACTTTATTGTAGTATAATGGTTTGCAAACTACTTTCTAGAGAATTTGATCCTTATTTGTTGCTCAATACTCGTAACCCTGTGTAGAATCCAATGAATAATCATATTATATTAAACGCTATATAACACGCACGGACGTATAACTAAGACTTAAAAAATTTACCAAGAAAAAAAATCAACTATTCAACTATATTTTAATTATTCTATAATCATGATTATATATATATATATATATATATATATATATATATATATAAATAATACTGTGATTTCCGTTAGTACCCTCTTAAATAGCCGATTGAAACCAAATTTTGTGTGAAGTGCAAACAGGTAAGGGTTACAAAGTACAGTTGGTTTTACTAGTGTGCGTAACTTGGTAAAATAAATTTTTAATAATTATTTTTGGAAAATATAATGTTTATTATTTTACTTACAAAATAGTCACACTATTTTAAAAACAACGTAATGATTAAAATAACAACTACTTATTTAATAAAAATGCAATATTGTTTTGTGCATATATTTTTAAAGAAAGATATGCAGAAAACATATTTTGTTGTTTTTATATTTCATCGATTAGTTTGCCAAATGGAATGAAACGTAGAGTTTTTAAATCTCGATAAAAATGTTAGCGATAACTTCTATAATACTAAATATTGTGAGGAATTGAACATGCGTCCGTGTCTTCTAAAACATTATAGTATATACATATGTGTGCCGTATACTTGTGAAAAACACCAACATAATACGCTAACCTAATTGCAGGAAACCCTTACGATAATAGAAGCCTTAATAGAAACCTTAATAATGAACAATAAACCAATGCTTAAGAATATTATTTATCAAGTTGGACAAAATGTGTTGACTGTGTTCAAGAATTAAATCATTTCTATTGTTAAAAAAAAAGTATAAAATTCTACTTTAAGAAAATTTAAAAAACACCTTGGATAATAGATTAGCCGAAAGCACTTGGATTCAAAGGAAATTTTGACAATTCTTACACACTCTATATCCAAAAAAGTAAAGGGCACTTTGAAGTGATATAATGGCTAGCAAGCGTGCCTCACTAGAAAAATATACGCCTATCTAGTGAGTTCGATCCTCACTGGGCACGCCACACTTTCGGCGGTGTGCTAAATTTAAGTCAACTTTGAAAATCACTATATCGAAAAATATATAAATAAATAAAATTATTTGTATGCTTGCAAGAGAAATATACATGTATATATAAAACAGTTTAATCATAGTGCTTTACCAGTCATTTGAATGAAGCGTGTATTGCTGCCCAAAACACACACACAACTCACACACACAGACTCACGCACACACATATGTGTGCGCGTGTCAGCGTGTTTGTAGTATGTATAATAACATTCATAACAAAAGTGAAGATGGTGAGACAAAGTGGGAAATTTGTAATTAAAGACGCATTTCGCAGGAGAAAACCTTTTCTTATGTTCTCATTGGTGTTATTAGTTCAACTAAAATATATATGTATGTATGTATAAAACTTCTTAAAAGTACAAAAAACCTACATTTCGCTTGAAGAAACGAGGACGTTAAAATATTAAATTTGATCGAAAAGCTAGCTGCTTAAGAGAAATAGAACCACTTGTTTGTTTTTACTGTTAATTTCAATATGTTTTCGCTTCTTTAAGTTTAATCTATCTATCTATCTGACGAAATTAACCGTTTCATTCTAGATCAACATTCAGTATTCAGTGACCGAACATTTCGTGCCACTGTCAAGTGAAATTTTTAAAATCCTTGTCTTCAAATAGTTTTTATCAAAATATTTGTCTCAAGTCCACTGCTATTCTTCTTTCCTTTATTGATTTTGGTTTCCTTCCTAACATTTACTTCTGGGATCATGAGAGGGCTAGTGCGTCAAACATGGATATTTACTTGTTAGGTTGGAACCAGTGATCCGACTATAGAAATAATTTTTTAAGTGCGTCTTATGTGAAGAGACACATAAACAGTAGGAAAAATAAAAGTCCGATTTTTATTTCATTTATAAATTTTCTTGTGTTGATATATAAAAAAAGAAAATACTTCTTGCATTGAATCCTATATAGAAATAAAAAAAATCTTTGCTTCGATTCTTACATAATATTTTAGTGTTATCTATTAAAATTAGTCTAATATTAATACGTCAACCCACGAGAGAATGTGGGACATATGTGGCCAAAGACTCAAATTCTGGAATCTGTACACAGAAACCAAGATTAGACGAATGTCTTCATAAATATAACAAAAAGGAATGTGTTATAAAAAACATGATTGACCATGCGAAAATGATTTTCTCTTCAGATACATTGTTTTAAAAAGACTTAAGCAACATAAAACAAACATTTACCAACAACAATCTTCCAAAACATGTTGCTGATAAAGAAATGAGGTTAGCTTTAAGGAAATAAGTAGATGTTAGAATTTTGATAGTACATTTGGTATTTAGGCGACTCTTAAAAGTCCATAATAACTGTCTAAATTCCGCGAATAATCTCTTATAAAATATCAATTTTACGAGAAAGAAGAATGGATAATTTTTCCTCTCCTTGAATAACTCTAAATTCCATTAACAAGGCCGTGATTTGTTTTGAACTTCATCAAAGCCTTTTCGAAAGTTTAAATTTGGTTTGCACATTACATTTATCTTTTCATCGTCCAATATAATGAGCTATTATAATGATTAAGTAAATTCATACTGGTAGTTGAAAGAGGGTTGTTTCTGATGGGAGATATAATAAGAATGGAGAGCTTGGAGAACTTAAAACTCACAAGAAACATTGAAGACAAGACATGTAGAGGCAAGCAGTTACTGAGCACCACACACACACACACACACACACACACACACACACACACACACACACACACACAGAGAGTGAGTGAGTGAGGAGAGAGAACGTCAAATGGTAAATATTGGTGATTAATTGATTGACTGTTTTTTTAAGGTTTATCAAATCCTTGCATCTAATTTAAAGACAGAAAAACATTTTTAGAGTGTAATAATTTGGGAACGGGTAGGGAAAAATAATAATTTTGTGATACAAGTCTTGCTAATTAACACATAGCTGGGGATAGAAGAGGAGGATTCATACATTTCCGAATGGTATTTGCGCGTAAGTCAATATAACGAACTTAACTGAAACTTGACTCTTTGAATAACACTTTCGAGCCATTATCCATTACACAGCCCGCACATCCAAGCTCACAGAACCTGGTATTCCAAAGCGGTCACCCATCAAGGTAGCCGTAAGTCTAATTATTGTTGAATGCAACAAGAGAAGACACTGAAGAGCCATGACCGTACGCAACTTCAATACACGTGGCACGTAGGAAGATACATAATTTATGTTGAAAAAAAGGAAGAAATTTGCTGTGAATTGTTACCATATTTATAACATTCTTTGAATATTGTTGACACATCTGGCCTGGTGCTTCAGTTATGTATTTAGAGGTTCTTGATAAAATACAAATAAGAATCTGCAATGTTATTTGCTCTCACTTGAAATTTCGGCTTCAGTCGCTTTCCCACCGTCGTAACGCAGTTTTCCTGTGCTTTTTCTAAAGATATTTTTATGGTAATTGTTCTGATGGTCTTTCCGCTGTGGTACGTAAACTTTATGAATTTAAGCGCAATATTTCATTGTCAGCAAAGTCTTATCATTTTAAAGCTGAAATTGCTAGATGTAGCCGTAAGTTCTATGCTAATATTTTCTTCTATTTCATTTCTAGCTCGTAGAACTCCTTTCTGTTTTCTTGATTTCCATTCAACTTTAATTTTCAAAAATCTAAATGCAATATAATTCGTTATTTTTGTCTTCTTAATTCCTCTTTTTTATTGTTATCGCATTTTAATAATAATTTTTATATTCTCTTACAGTGATTCTTAGTAGCTTTATTGAAGGTTCACATTGACTGAGTAAGAAATGCGTATTACGAGGAAGAGTAAAATAAATATCCTCTGATCCTAGACTTTAAGAAATCAATGCTCTAGTTGGAAAGGAAGCATGATTTCGGGATTTTGCTCCGCAAAGTAACAGTTCTAGCGAAGAAGGTTGAGTGGAACTTGCTCCTTACAAATGTAACACGAATGGAATGGACATGCCGGCTATAGGAAATGTAACTCGTGCGAACATCAACCATAGTAATCACAATAGAATCGTGAGAGTTTTGCAACATTTTGTCTGTGGGGAATTAAACCTTATTATGAGAAAAAGATTATGGGGAGCAATCTAATCATTTTTGTAAATTTTCTTATACTCTTATACACAGACACACTACAGTCCTTGGTTCCACCAGTTCTAACCTTCACGACTATGACTCGCCATGCCACGCATATTTTAGTGAGCGACTTTAATTCTCTTCTTATTCTATTAGTGAGATGTAAGTTACACTCCAGTAGCTTCTTTCCACGAACGGCTGCTTGGTGAAACCAACTCCCAAGGAAATGCTTCCCTGATTACTACAATCTTATCCTCTTCAAACTTAGGGTTAACCATTATCTTCACCATATGGCTACATAAACTGTGACACCTACCCTGTAAACTCGAGGTAGACCTCGAGTGGCTTTTTGAACTGTATAGGGTGAACATTATTGTAAAAACAAGTAAAAAAAACAGTATGGCGAGAAATAATCTGATAGAATAGAGTCGTTAGATGTATAATTTGAAAAAACAAAAATCCACTATGTACTTTTTTATTTCGCGACAATGTTAGTAATCAATTTAAAATTTGCACACTCGGTTTAATTTCGTTAATTTTAATTTCTACTCGATATGAATTTTACAAAATAAAATACGGAAATAAAACATTGTGATGGATCGGATTATTTTCGTCCACTAAGCCAGTTTAAAGTTTGCATTGTAATTTAATTTCTGAAATATTTCAAAAGTCATAACCGCATTTTTAAGTCGAGTCAGCCAAAACTCATTTCTAAGTTAAGACGACGTCACCATGAAATCAAAACCAAAATTGAATTCTGTCATTTAACAAAATAAAACCTCTTTGTTCTGTGTGTTTCTTGTTTCTCAGCTGTTTCCCGTCTCATATATCTTTCCCCTTAACAACCTAACGAAAGCATCCCTTCTACTTAACTCTCAAATCTCCTTGCAGATACCACTACAAACAAGGCCCAAGCAATTAGATTTCTTTCCAGACAATTACAGTCGTCTTAATCGTAGAGTCGAGCAATCCTTGCCTCCTATAATGCAACCATCAAATACAATTTTGCTGTTAAGAACCCTACTTAAAAGATTCTGTTCTTATCAACATGCTGAAGATTTCTATCTCAAGAGTTCTCTGCTTGAAGCTTCTTATAAAAAAGCAGCCAAAATGCTGCCAACAAGACTTAGATATTAATCTAGACATAAAATTATGATTGTTTTACTCAATTAATTGGAAACGTTAGGTATTTTTATAGTTGTTATTTCAAACAATAACTTAAAACGTGCTAATCATTTTGTGCTGTATTTCATTGTATGTGCATGATTGCTGATATTCTCTAATATTTTCATCTTAAAAAACTTTAAAGAAAAATATTATAAAAATATTTTAATATTGTTATGGATTATTTGAAATTTAATTATTGCTCTAAGAAATATTAAAATGAAGAGAGAAGAGCATATATATATATATATATATATATATATATATATATATATATATGAGAAATTATGATATACAACTCCATATATCAAACGAAGAATGAGAAACTAGGTGACAAAATATAAATTCAACGGTTTTTCAATGTCGAATTGTACCTGTATTATATTTCTTTCTTCCTCACTCAATCTATCTAAAATATCTAAGTTGTATATTCAATCAACTCATGAAGATGATATTGGATAAGATTGAAAGCACTTGAGGCTATAAAAAATAAAGTTAAAATTAATGAAGGTACATAGAGTGTTTTTTATGCTTTTAATCGCCTAGCCAGGAAACTTACTATGACTACGATGCGATTAAATAAAAATAAATAGACATAAAAAGTCTAAATTATTTAATCAAACATGCTTAATATATATATATATATATATATATATATATATATATATATATATATATATATTAGTTAAGTCTCTGCGTTAAAGCCGCTTTGAAACAGTCATTTTGATTACTATTTACCGTAAGCCGAAGTTTTCGTTTATATGTTCGCTAACATCATATAATCCGGTACACAATTCATTAATTCTTACAGACAATCACATGTCAGCAATAATGCATGTTATTCTAAGTATTTAGACGCTTTACAGCAAATATAGATCATTCTTTGTGCATTGAATAATATAATACGCCCACTTCAGTACTTCAGTGAGTTGGAGATGCTTAAAATCAAGCCCCTTATGCATGTATATATAAGTGTATTCGCGTATGCGTGTGTATGTGTGTGCGTTTACCTAGCCAGTTACACTGACTCACGAAAGGAAATTCTTGTAATTCGTACATGAAAAGAACTACGATAGGCAAATGCGGATTTGGCTCAACGCTTACAGGAAAAAAATGTGCAACCAAGTTTACAAAGTTGACTAACAAAGACTGGTGACAAAAGATTCGGCTCCCACTCTCAATTAAAAATCCTCAACAGTTTT
>JBBBDQ010001108.1:445000-565000 GCA_037127315.1 Ascarosepion bandense | reverse complement strand
GTTGAAAAAATAACGCTATTCCTTCTTCTCAATGTATTTCCACGGTAAAAAAAAATATTTTGATTATCAAACGAATTCTGTTTGTCACTGTCTCTTTCTTAGTCTCTCTCTCTCTCTCTCTTTCTCTCTCCCTCTATCACACACACACACACACACACACACACACACACACATATATATATATATATATATATATATATATATATATATCAAATCATTTCACCCAAGCAAGGCAGAACTGCCACAAGTACGCATGGGTTTAAAGAAACGGTGAGTGATGAGAAAGAGGAGCAAGTTACAGGGAAGTTAGAGAATGAGTAAGAACATGATGAGAATACAGGTGTGAAGAGGGCTGCATGAGAGTGAAGTGGAGTGTAAAGAAAGTATATGGAAGGGAATTCCACTGGCGGGAAGTGCGAGCAAAGAAGCTGAGGAGTAGAAGCTGATGTTACATTTGATTAGTTTCACTGTAAACGGGTGAGACCTAGCTGCTAGTCTAGTAGCTCGAGTAAATTCATGCAGAGGGGCAACCAGGGAGCTAAGCTCGTCAAAGCAGAAGCCGTGAAATTATTTGTAGAAGGGACAGAGGGAAGCTACATTACGTTGGCGAGAAAATGTCTGGAGTTGAGCTACAAAGTCGGTTATATCTATCTATCTATCTATCTATCTATCTATCTATCTATCTATCTATATAAGACATCGTAACCGGTGAAAAAAAAAATAATAGCAATTACAATGACCAAAGGCGTTGGAAACAATAGAAACTATGCGCAGTTTTTACATTTTCTTACTTCCACTAAACGGAAAAATTTAAGAATAGTAGAAAAATTTAATTAAAAAAACTCATCAATATTTACTTGCCATGACACATTCAATGAAACATGTTTGGAAAAAAGGTTGCGACTTGAATATCCACACACACACACACACACACACACACACACATATATATATATATAGATAGAAAGAAAGAAAGAAAGAAAGAAAGAGAAAGAGAGAGAAAGAGATAGAGAGTGTGAGATATATAGAGAGCTATCGCCCGGTTCACACTCCACCCACATCTATTGTACAGGTGTAGAGGCTCACCCCTTGTTCCCTGTTTAGGATGTGGTTTCCGGCTTTCTCTTTACCAATCTTTTCACTCTTACGTAGCCCCCTGCACATCAGTGGCGTTACCGCCTTGCTCGGGGTGATATGATTAAAAAAAAAAGAGAAAGGGATTTTCATACATAATTCGTAACTATTATTAATTTGATTTGCATTTCTGTAGTAAAATATATTTATTTGAATTTAGTTAAAAAAAAAATTTTTCCCCGATTTTCAGTACCCGTCTATAGTAGAAAAACTGGTATCCCCCATTTTCAGTGCATTTCCATAGTATAAAAACATTTCTTTCCAATAGCCCTTTAATGAATTCTATAGTAAAATGACCTGATTTTGATGCACTTATAACAAAATATTTCTTTGATTTTCAATGCATTTCTATAGATAAAAACCCTTTACACTGATTTTCGATACACTTCCATCTTAGAAAAATACATTTACCTGATTTTAAATCAATTTCCATAATAAATTAATTTTTCCTGATTTTCACTGCATTCTAGAATAAATTTTTTGTTCTATTTCTAATGTGTCCTATAATAAAAAAAATCATTTTCCTGATTTCCGATGCATTGTGCAGTTAAAACCATTTACAATGCATTTCTAAAACTAAAGTAAAAGTAAATTAGGTAAAGATACTGGTCCTCTGCCTTGACCTATGCTATAAATCAAAACGGTTATCAGAAACGAAAGTAAATTTTAATATATACATATATTTAAATATAAATAACTTTATTTATCTGCAGAGCCTTTCGCAATTTAAAATAGTATCAAGGCGTTTTCTTATGTTATCATAAGAGTACACTACGCAGAACAAGGCTATCCATCCATGGCTGACACTTGCGACGATGTAGAAACGTAAACACTATGGCCTATATATGCGGGTGGTTTTCGTACTTGGCGTCTCAAAATATATGTAATCATAAGTATGAACACAAGTTTTAAAGATATGTTTAATAAATCTTACGTGTGACATAGTGGGTAATAAATCATACATATTGTAAATATACAGATCTTTCTTTCTTTCTCTCTCTCCCCACCTCTCTCTCTCTCTCTCTATCTATCTATCTATCTATCTCTCTCTCTCTCTCTCTCTCTCTCTCTCTCTCTCTCTATATATATATATATATATATATATATATATATAATGCGTGGAATAAATTGTCAATTAAATTATGCAAAAAATATCGCTGACATCCCATTTTATCATTTATATTTACCAAAGTTCAATAAAATCGCTATTGACGTTAACCACTGCCTTCAACCAATTTCGGAATCCTCTGTGTCTCTTTTACGCGGTTTTCTTTCTTCAGTTCATCTTTGGTATTACAATGAGTTTTGTTGGTACTTCACTCAACTGCACTCCACATATAGTAAACAAGGAGGCGCGGTCTGAGGAGATGTAAGGGATGATGTGGTCGCAGAAATTATTGTCGCTGCTGAGAAAAAAAACCAAAAAAAAAAAAAACAACATTAATCATACAATAACCTTTCTATTTATAAGATATAATCTTCTAGCAACAAGTTTGACTCCATTATGCCCTCAGAACTTTGACAATGTTCAGGAAACACTCTTGTGGACCGATACTGTCAGTATCACGATTACGAATTCTATGACTTCTGCAGGAAAATGGGTGTTTGAGTTTAAGTTTGAGTTTTGTTTAAGAGCATATCAACCTGTTTGGGTTATTTAATGCCAGAAAGGTGGGGTTTTAAGGTATTTTTGTAATGATTGATTATAGTGAGAAGGTTGATTTAGTCAGATTTTGATAAAAAATATTTTTTATTTTTTTTATTTTAGAAAACTGAAGATGTTTTCTAGTTTTGTATTAAAAATGTATTGCTGGTAATAATTTTTTGCTTCAAAAATGTATTACGGCGATAATTTTTTTATTCCTTCAAAAATGTGTTATGGTAACATACGGTAATATTTTTTCCTACAAAATGTATTGTTGGTAATATTTTTCCCTCAAAAATGTATATTTTTCCATGAAAGTGTATGTTTTTTTATTCTTTCATAGTGTTTTGACCCCAGTTTTGGGGTTAACTATTTGCCCATAGCTGGGACCTTAGCATATGCTACCACAACGGGTGAGGGTAGACCTGCGAACGACAGCAATTAAGAGGTGGTTCTATGCCCCTAACAACCTCCCAATCAGAGGCCTTGCTGCCGGATGCAGTTTACCATCATACCCAGGACCGAAGATGAGTGTACTGAAGCCATAAATTGTGGTTAGGTAGGCTGCAGTATTCTTCCCGCTTTGTAGAGCAGAACAGACAGACGTTGCTTCCTTGATCACTACAATCTTAACCTGTTCAAGTATAAGGTTAACCGTTATCTTCCACACATATCCATTTAAACTGTGCTTCTTACTCTATAACCTTCGAGTTGCCATCAGGAACACCACTATTAAAAAAAAATGAAGCCTTTCTATCAGCTTGAAACAGTTTGGTCATTCACCAGCGGCATCTTTCAGCAACAAAGGATTCTTGCCAACAGAATTACCGTCTACTGGAAATTTTCTTCTTTCTTTGACCATTCTCTATAAACGCTAGAGATGGTTGTGCGTGAAAATCCTAATAGATCAGTAATTTCCGGAATACTCATACCTGCCCACTTGTCACGAACAACCATACCGTATTCAAAATCACTTACATCTACTTTATTTTCCCATATTGATGCATGAAATAAAATTTAACAAGTCACTATGAACATGATAAATTACCTATAAACATTAAATTACTGTTATGCCATTGGCTTTAATATAACTTTGCATAAAACAACCTTTTTTACGTATAAATTAACTGGTCAAGTGAGTGTATTTACCCATGTAAAGATACTCATCGCCCATTTAAAGATATTAATCCATCTCTTCTCTTCTCAGCAATGAAAAAATATAATAGGATGGGCTAGACTCTTTAACTTTGGTCGGGTAGCCACTCTAGCAAAAGAATAATTCTGTGTTCAAATCCTGTGTCAATACGTAATGACCATTGTTAAACAGTAAAACCTTTTACTCTCGACGTCATAAAGACATTGAGGGAAAAGTCTGCAGTCATGCTGCTGATAATGATAAAATATGGAGTCATGAGAGCGAATGAAACTTTTCACGCATTTTATAAATTCTACTTGTAATTATTATTCGGTTGAGATTGTTCGAACAATCATGAGTCTATCACGCCAACCATCACGGTCTTGCATCAAGATCGAAAGGTCGTTAGGGTGGCATTCTGCATCATAGTACCTTGGTTAATGTAGCTGGTTACTAGGTGACCAAGCCGTCTTGCTTCGTGGCTAGGTGTTTAGAACAGTAGATTATTCGTGAGTTCTTGTTTTATTCACCGACAGTGTCCTGAACATGGTTTAAATTAAAAGCTAGTGAAAATAAATTTATTTTATTTATTTGGAATTCTCAGTGTTAAGACCAGCTTTTATTAGAATTTTTTATTATCAGAAATGGCGTAGAATCCTACAAGGTACCACCTTAAACAAAAAAGAAGTAGAGTGAGGAAGATCCTTCACAGAGACACAGGTATTAGCATGCAGCCAAGATATATGAAGGGATCTGTTTAGTTGTCTACTGCACAGCCACCCTACGACCACACCCTGCTATAAGACTGACGATCATGATGATAATGATGTCATGTTGAATCATCCGCCTTCAATAATTCGGTTTTGATTTTGATATGTCTCGTATATTACTTTAAATTCTCACTGGGTACTCCACACTTACGGCCATTTTGTCACATCTAAGCTACACTTAGAAAATCGATGTTTCTTCAATGTGGTGCAGTGGTTATCAACCTTTTTTCGTTAAATCAATCACGACTGAACAGTGAGTTTGATCCTCAATAGTTTGGGCCTTGTGCCACATCTATGATACGTTTAGAAAATCACCGTATATTATTTTAAATTTCTATTCTTTATTATCTGTGAATTGCTATGATATCTTAGAAACGAAAGTCGTGTGGTGCCCTGACATTTCCCATTTTTAGAATTTAACTTTCTTGCTCGTACTCTTTTTGTCGACAAAAGTTTTAAAAGTTTAACGTATTCTGATATTTGATCCCTTGCAAGGGGAAAAAAAGATGACGTTCGCAAGGGATTTGGTGTGAAAAGAAAAGACAATGGATTCAGCTCGATCGGTGAATTTGTATAACCGCACCGATATCAATTACACTACCATCACGTACTCATACGGATGTTACTTGGATGTAAACATAATATTTTTGTCATCGCCGTTCTTGTTTTTCGTTTTTAACGGAGTAAAATAGTTTTTCTTATCTATGCTTAATCAACCGATGATTAAATTTCTTCCGCCTCACCCGGTTCCATATCTCGAAATTCACGACTCATGTCCAAAGAATAGACTCATTGTATATTTACTGCACTTTGCAGAACAAGAACCAAATTTAGACTGCTTACACAGAGAATGTCGGTGATCCCCCCACATACATATATACTAAGTGCGAGGGATAAAATGTCGTCTAAATTGCATAAAAATGAAAATAGCGCTGACGTCTCATTTTGACATATATGTTTACCAAAATTCAATAAAATCCTCATTGGCGTCAACCATGGCCTCCAGATAACTTAAGAATCTCTTGTAAATCCTCTGGGTGGTCATTTTGTTTAAGTTGGTGAATGCTGCCATAATCCTTGCTTTTAGTTTATCTTTAGTGTTAAAGGGAGTTTTGTTGGCCTCTTGCTCAGCTGCACCTCACACATAATAATCAAAGAAGATGAAGTCTGGGGAGTTAAGTGGCCACATGTAAGCGGCGATTTGGTTGCAGAAATTATCTGGCAGTTATAACTGGGTTCTTTCTGGTTTTGTGGCATAGTGCAGAGTCCTGTTGGCAGGCATAGGGTCTTCCAACAGCCACTATCTTGATTCACGGTAGCACTATTTCCTCAAGGCACTTGATGCTTGCCTCCGTGTTGAGTCTGAAGCCCTGTGGGAAGATGAATGAAGGCATAACGTCAGCATCACTAGTGGTCACACCAACACCATGGTGTTAACTGGATATATCACTCAACTCTTTTCGAAACCTCTGCACAGACATCAATGTCAACCTAAACATTCTGAAATATTCATACTGAAATTCACTGCGCGAATGCTAAGCAGTATACCATACCTTTTTCAAATTTATGACGGAGTAAACTGCAATATGGTGTTGTTTTTCTCGCAGACGGTGTCCAGCTGAACCTATTATACTTTGCAGTCGACAAAATAAAAAAATTAGCAACAAGTATGTACGAAATTAAAAATATAAATTTTCGACAATTTACCCATCGCACACTGTATAGGTATACATAACTATATAAGCATATACATGTATATTATGAAATTATTTGTTTGAACATTATTTTTGATCGATATCCGTATTTAAGTAGATATTCTGTTTATGATCAAACAGTATATATATTTATTTCTACCGGCCGGATTATTTACGATAAATTTTTGTTACGAAAATGTGTGTCATTGGTAACAAAAAATTATCGTAAATAATCAGGCCGGTAGAAATAAACATATCTACTTAAATACGGGTATTGATCAAAAATAATGTTCAAACAACTAATTTCAAATTGTCGCTTGTTTATAACCATTTCGTTAATCTACATGTATATTATCTATAGATTTGTCTATACCTCGTATATACATACATATATACATAGAAAATACACCCATTTGTCTATATTTCTGAGATGAGGTAGTATTTAAACTATTTACATTATTCGGAATATTGTCTTTATATTTGTTGTCATTTGTACGACGTTTCGGCCGTTGTACGCTCCGGCCTTCTTCAGGTGTTAGGAATGAGAATGATATACCCCAGTGATTGTAATAAGGAGTTCGATTTAAATTCCTAGCACCTGAAGAAGGCCGGAGCATACAACGGCCGAAACGTCGTACAAAGGACAACAAAGATGAGGGCAATAGTCCGAATAATGTAAATATTGTAAAATACACGCAGTAGATGCATACCTATTTTTTATAGTAATGTTTACTCAATACATGACCAATGAGCAAATCCAGGTTGAATATGTGGGCATATATATATATATATATATATATATATATATATATATATATATGTGTGTGTGTGTGTGTGTGTGTGTGTGTGTGTGATTATTGTTAATCCGTTTTTGGTCATAATTAAATCAGACCAGTACACAGTTGTACTAAATATGCTCGATACATATAAATTGTAGAGCTTTTGAATATTTTTCATTTGGAAATCAGTTATTTTCGCAACCTTGATTTCAACCATTCGGTATCTTCAGGCTATTTACAATAACTTATTTTCCAACGTTTTCAAACGTACAACAAGGATTTTTACGAACGCACGACTGGCCGTTTTAAACAACTAAAATTTCAAAATTAAGGAGGAGTTCTTAAGAATCTTAAACACATTCATCCAGATTTGGATGATCCTAAGATGTATGTTTAGGTGTGATTACATTTGATCTTTCATTTAGTAATTTTGTTTAGCCTTTTTTGTGTTTTGTTATGTTTCCAGAACAAAAAAAAAAGAAAAGAAATTACTAAATAGAGTAAAGTTAATCAGCACAATTAGCAACGAAGTATTTATAAAAAGGCACAGCGAAACTACATTACGTCAGTGGGAAAATGATTGTAGCCAAGATGCCAGTCAGGATCAATAATATTTCAGCAATTTTTTTTTGTATTTTAATAAGTATTTCTCATTAAACAGCAGAATCACCAAACCGGATATGGGAACAATATTCAATAATGCATGGTCCGAGTGGTCACTCATAAATGTTCAGGGTAGACTCTGGAGAGAAAAAAAATGTCTAGCATAACATTGTGGATTAAATTTCCTAGCAGCAGACTAATACTTGTTTCAATAAAATCTTCTTAATTCATGGCAGCGGAAAATGTTAGCCCATGAAGGTGCGATGAGTCACTCTTCTGGAGGTTAGTATCAGCCATACTGATGGAAATTTAAAAAGAGTTGCTTCAGTCGATTGAAAGAGAACGATTTAATTTTAGAGGCATTAAAAAGAATAAATTTATTCCTTGTCCCTATTAACAACAGATTGTAGGTTGGTTTGTTTTTTTTTTAGATCAGATGCTAACTTGACCTTATCGAAACGATCAGACTTACTTTTAAGACAGGAGTAAATAGTTGGGTCATCAGTGCAGATGCCGTGGTGAGAACAGTTGACATCAGGAAGGTCGTTGGTGATTATATTAGGCACAACGTAGGTCGAAGGATAGAGTCCAGCATTTATGTAAAAAGAACTAAAAAAGTAGCCAATCAAGGCAACATTCATTTCGCGATTTGATAAGAAAGATTGAATCCGTACAAAAATTCGTCACATTTCAACTTTTGAAAAATACCATGCCTATCCCTGTCATATATCTTCGAGATATTTTTATTTTTTATTATTTTTAATCGTTTCACCCCAAGCAAGGCGGTACCGCCACTTATGCGCAGGGGGCTACACAAGAGAGTGAAAGTTTAAGCAGGAGGAGAGCGAAGAGAAAGACGAATTAATTTACAGCGGGGGTTCGAGAAAGGGCAAGAGAAGGATGGGAATACAGGTGTGATGACACTTGCGAAGGTAGAGTGAGAAAGGCAAAAAACAAAATACATGGGATGATGTAGAATAGACGACGGAATGTCTGGAGTCAAGTGGATGAGAGATAGAAAGTGACATTGCATTTAAATTCCTGGAGGTTGTAGCTCTCAGAAAAACAAGTATACGGAAGGGAGTTCCACAGGCGGGAAGTGCGAGAAAAGAATATGTTGAGTAGAAGTGTCGGCTGCATTTGGTAGATTTACCTGTAAAAGGGTGGGACCTTGTTGTTAGTCTGGTTGCCTGAGTAAATTCTTGTGGAGGAGTACGAGTGACTTAAGCTCGTCGGAGCAGAAGCCATGAAAATATTTGTAGAAGAGTGAATCCCGATCCCGCCGGTGAGAAAGTAGTTGGATTCGAGCTAGCAGGTCGGGACCGATCACATTACAGATTCTCTTTTGGAGCCTGTCAAGAACAGTGACATGAACAGCAGGGGCGCCTGATATGTGTAAGATGGACACAAGCGGAAAAAAAACTTTCTGGCCCGACACAGTGACCCAGTTTTCCTAACAGTGGATTTAGCTATTGATTCAATGCAATGGTTCCACAAGGTCGGAAAAGAGTGTGTGACCGAGGAGGCGCAGTATATTGCTTTCAGGGAGACTCGCTTGGTTCATGCTTATGAAGGGGAACAGGAGAGACTGCCTGTGATGGTTGACAGACAGTAGCTTCCTTTTTAGAAGCATTAAAATTTACAAGCCATTTCTTACCTCAGTCTACCACAGAGTGAAGGTCCTAGCATCCCCTGACACTCTTTCTAATCTTCATAAATGATCACCCTGGCGTGATCAAATCCCAAGTAGACATCTACGCTGATGACACTACCATTTACTCCCGAACCAGTAAGAAATCTGACAAAGCGGACAAACATAACCTCACTACTGATCTTAAGAAGGACCTTCACTCTGTGGTAGACTGAGGTAAGAAATGGCTTGTAAATTTTAATGTTTCTAAAACAAAGCTACTGTCAGTCACATTGAACGGGAATGCCTCCACATCCTACCACACGAACGCTGGTGTCCCCTAGGGATAGAGCCCTGGGGGACACCAGCGTTCGTGTGGTAGGATGTGGAGGCATTCCCGTTCAAGACAAATTTCATTATGCGATTTGATAAGAAAGATTGGATCAAACCAAGCAATCATCCAGTGATACCATAACCTCGTAGCTTGCGCAGAAGGCCGGCGTACCAGACCCTATCAAATGCTTTGGAGATATTCAGGGCAACAGCTCGAACTTCGCCGGACTTATCGAGGGCTTGGTACATGTACTCAGTGATGGTCGTTAGCATGTCGGCAGTAGACCTGGCCAAGCGGAAGCCATACTGTCTGTCTAAGAATAGTTTATTGGCAGTAAGATGTTGAAAGATTGATATATTTTTCCAGCAATAATCGTTAATACGTCAGCAGTTGACTTAAGGAAGTAAAAGCCATATTACTTATCTGAAAGAACACTGCAAAGCAAGATGCTTAACGAGTTCAAAACTGCTTAAGGATTCTAGTATTTGCTAAAATGATATAGAAGGCTATTAAGCCGATAGAAGAACCAATCGATTCTCCTGAGTTCTTAAATACAGAAGTTATTTTTAACAAATAGGAAAGCAAGAAACAGTAAGACATTTATTGTAGAGTTTAGGGAGAATAGGAGCCAGTTCAAGAGCGCATTTCTTAAGGACTATAACAGGGATTCCATCAAAAATTTGTGGGGATATACATACATATATGCACACACTAAATATGACACTAGAGAAAGTAAACATGGAACAAAACACATTGAATCGAAACTTTGTACTCGGCTCCCTTTATTGCTTTCCCAGTGAGTCGAACCTATCGTATTACCGTCAACTAACCTACACAGGTTATGTTTATCTTAGTTAAAGACTTTTCTTAATTTTCTTCCCATTCTATTTTTCTTCTCAATAACTGTATTTATTTTTGTTAGAACTTGTGTAAAAGTATTCTCCAAGAAGCACCTTTCGAAGAGTTTAGATGGGAGTCACAGTAAGTGACACCCGCTTTTCGTGTTAGTGTTGACTACTTTTTTTAAAATTAGGCAATAGCATTTCAGGTTAAGGGAATTGCTTTTTTATGCCCTTATTTTTCTTATATATATAATTTTCTTTTTTGTTTATGTCTACACTTGCGAGCTTTTCAGAACGTCCGTACTTTTACATAACATTTGAGAATTTACTTCAAATATGATTTTTTGTCTTTTTCCTCCCCATAACAACTCTCCGTTGTTTGTATCAATATCTGTGGTTTTTCGATTTAAATTTTTTCGATAAAACGATCAATCACTGTATACAAAAAAAAAAGAGAAGGGAATAAAGTCAAATAAAATAAAAACAAAAAAAAGAAAAGAACAACAAAAAACATTAACATTATTTTTTCTCTAAAAAAAAGAAACAAACACTCCCCCCCCAAAAAAACACGAAATAAAAGCAAAGGTGTTTTCGAAACTAAATTAATTTTCTAATAAGAAAATCTCTGTGCTTACATGACTGATTAATTTTTTTTACATATTTGATTAAAAATATTTCTCATTTTAATTCTTTAGTGCATTTTCTCTTTTAATGAAACAAAGACATCTGTTGTATATATGTATCGAGCACCCACCCAGTTACCGTTGAAATAGTTAAATGCAATGTACTTATATACACAGGCCTACTAACGGGTACATGCATGCTTGGATTTATGAAAAATAATTAAAAAGGTTACATCACACACACACACACACACACACACACACACACACACACACGGATATATTTTCGAGTACCCATTCAGATATATATATGCATGCACAAAAGAAAACTAAGAAATACATACATTCAATGGACAACCGATCTTATGAATATTTAAAAAATATGAATTGGTAAGGCTTTCTATATATCTATCTACGTATATATATATATATATATATATATATATATATATATATATATATATATATATATAGTAATGTCGAGGATAGTATAAATTCAAAAATGCTAGATACGCAAAGCAAATATTATTTACAAGAAAGGTCCCCTTACAGGTCGGTCACTGTTTAAAGATACACGTGGACGTTAGTACTAATTAAATTTTAAGTAGAAACTATTCGATGGGGACATGTTTCTTATATATATATATATAACGAGAAACTTAGTTTATTGGGGGGGGGGGTCAATTAAAAGTGCATTATTTTCGGAATTTTCTTACAAATGAGGTAACATCTAAAAATAAGAAACGATAAAAATTAAGAGCAAGAACAATAAAATGTTTAATGAGACATCAAAATTTAAGTTCAAAAGCTGAGCCTCTCTGTATCGTTAATGTTTCGATGTAAAAAGGCGTTTACTTTATTTCTCATGAGACACCATTTACACAGAAATATCTGAAAATACTAAAAAGTAAATGTATTTAATAAAGTCGCCGTTGGCTTCAGTCACAGCCTCCAGACGACTTCTGAATCTTCTGCAACTCTTCTGATTGGCGAATGCCGCTATGATCCTTGCCTACGGCAAATGTGCAGTTGACAAAATACAAAAATAACGAACTACCTGCTTGCATGAAGTTTTTAAAAAATACATAAAATGGCGACAACTTACTCATCGCGCCCTGTATAAAAATGATTGCATCAATAAAATAATTATTAATCTGATGAAGTTTCTTATTGAAAATGAAACGCATCACTAAGAAGTTTTTCAATCTTATTAACTCACCCAGTATATATATATATATATATATATTTTAATTCAGATACTTCAATCCAAGGGAAAAAAGCAGGAAGGTAAATTCCAAAAAACCCGATTCTAATTAATATTAAAAATTAATTTTAATATTAAAAAATGATACAGGAAGAGAGCTCCATGTAATAAAATATTACAGAGCAATATATATTAAAAAAGGATTAATTCAAAGATGTTGAATGGCCATTTCGATATGAAGATCCCCACGGGGGACGACACATCACCTCAGCAACAGAAAAAACCTTTCAGAAACTGGAGAAAAATTAGTCTACTTTTCCTTTTTAAATAGATTGCAAAGAAATTAAAAAATAAATAATAAAATAAAATAAAAATAAAAATAAAGGGAAAGAAAAAGAAAAAGAAAACGAAAAAGAAAAAGAAAAAGATAGAATAAAATCAAATAAATAAAATTAAAAAAATTAAAAAAAATCACCCTTAACTTAAATGATGGTTCCTACCAACCCTTTCTCAAAGAAAATAGTTCTCCCACCTATATAAATAGTTTATCCAACCACCCCAAGAATATTATAAGACAAATACCCAAGATAGTAAATAATAGGGTTAACCAATTATCTTCCAATATAAAAATTTTCAACGCAAGCAAAGAAATTTACGATAAGGCCCTTCAGAAAAGCGGTTTTGTTAATAAGTTAAAGTATGATAAGCCTGCTATAAACCCAGAATCATCAAAAACTAAAAACACCCGAAAATGTAGAAAAAGGAAGATAATTTGGTTTAACCCTCCTTGTTGTAAGCTAACTAATATAAATATTGGTAAGTATTTTCTCAAATTAATCGATAAACATTTTAATAATAATAATAATCCCTTAAATAAAATTTTTAATAGATTCACCCTAAAAATTAGTTATTCTTGCACCTCAAATATAGATAATATAATTAATTCCCACAATAGACAAATTTTAATGAACCTAAATAATACGGAAGCTAAATCCGGAATTGTCGACAAATGCAATTGTTATTCTGTGGATGCCTGCCCGGTGCAAGGCAAATGTAAATCCACCCATGTAATTTATGAAGCCCGCATTTCTCCATCTAATAACAAGGACAATTACCGGACCTATATTGGCATGTCCGCGGGCTCTTTCAAACAGAGGCTTTATAATCACAGGTACTCGTTTTCGAACCCTAAACAGAGATTCCAGACGGCACTATCACGTAGGTTCTGGGAAATGAAGGAGGAAGGGCAGGACCCTATAATCAGCTGGAAATTAATAGGCTCAGCTTGTACTCCTAAAAGATTTCGTGATAGGTGTCGTCTGTGTTTATTGGAGAAGATTCTGATTTTGAAGTATCCTCATCAGGACTTACTTTTGAACTTTAGGAGGGAATTTATAAACAAGTGCCGCCATAGGGCGGATTTTAAAATTTAACTTCTAATTTTTAATTTTTAAATTCTAAATTTTTCTATAATTTTTTAATATTTTAAAAAAAATTTTTAATTTTAATTTTTTTTTTTATGTGTATGTTTGTGTGTGGATGTGCATATTTGTATATATATGTATATATATGTATATATGTATTTATGTATGTGGGCTATATGTAATTTTGAAAAAATTTTTTTAGCTATTTAAATGCTCCTTTTCATAATATTCATTAATATGTATGTGTGTGAGTGCATATAGAATATGTATATATATATATATATATATATATATATATATATATATATATATATATGTGTGTGTGTGTGTGTGTGTGTGTGTGTGCATGTATGTGTACACATGTATATTATGTGTATATGGATTTTTTGTATATAGGTGTGTACACACATATATATGTGTGTATGCGCATGTATATGTATATAAGTGTGTAATAAATTGAATGTATGTGTGTGTATGTATATATGTATTCTTATTCGTAGAATTGTGTGTGTATATATATGTATGTATGTGTGTACTTCTATAGGTATGTATATAATAATTGTAATTAATTTTTTTTTTTTTTTACCTAGTGTTGTCTTTATTTAGTTTAATTTCAAATGACCTAATTTTTAAAAAAATAATTTTATTTTAAATCCTATATCTTTTTATTCCCTTTTATTAATAATTATGCCTTTTTAAGTAAAGGCCTTTTTCTAATACTTCAACGTTTTGGGGAAATTAGGTTTTTGAATTTGTCCAGCGTCTGTAATATTTAAAAAAAAATTTTCTTTAGTTTCTTTCTTTTTCCCTCCCTTCCTTCTTTTATCTCTCTTACCACCTTTTTTCCGTGTTGCTTAAACTTACGTCGATTTAACACGGCTGTCTGTTAATTTTTAGTTACATTCTCCCTTTTTTTTGCGAACCCAGACGATGTCAATTTTTTTTCTTTTCTTATTTATTTGATTTTATTCTATCTTTTTCTTTTTCTTTTTCGTTTTCTTTTTCTTTTTCTTTCCCTTTATTTTTATTTTTATTTTATTTTATTATTTATTTTTTAATTTCTTTGCAATCTATTTAAAAAGGAAAAGTAGACTAATTTTTCTCTAGTTTCTGAAAGGTTTTTTCTGTTGCTGAGGTGATGTGTCGTCCCCCGTGGGGATCTTCATATCGAAATGGCCATTCAACATCTTTGAATTAATCCTTTTTTAATATATATTTGCTCTGTAATATTTTATTACATGGAGCTCTCTTCCTGTATCATTTTTTCGGCGCTTGGTTATATAGTCTAGTCAATTTCATTTAGTTTATTTTTCTTCTTGCTTGTTTTTATGTCTTTTGCTATTAATTATCTCATATTGTGGCACTAGAAAATCTGCCAAGAAAGACGAAATGTAAGAACTTAGTGACAGTTTTACTGTGGGTAATCTAGCGATTAAAGCCTTTTCTAAACATTTTCGTCTTAGTAAATTTTTTTTTTTTATAAGCGTTTCACCCCGAGCAAGGCATGTCACTGCCACTACTGTGCAGGGGGCTACGTAGAGTGGAGAAAGGCTGATTAAATATAGGAAATAACAGAGGGTGGGTGATAGGCGGGTGAGGATACCGAGAATGAGGGTCATTTTTGTAAGTCAAAATTATGATAAGATTCATTACAGTGAGCGATTAATGCACTGATTGTGTTTTGTAAAAGACCCTTTTTGTGTTCATATGATCTTTTATTTAAATTCCTGTGTGTTTTATATGGCAATTATTACTTGTGATAGAAAATATTCCACCTTTGAGTTTTAGCTTATTATTATTTTGTTTTATATTAAGTCTTTTAACAAAATATAGTGTCTTGTTTTCATACACGATAACAGATGTCTGTATTCAGTGTCTGTAAAAATGCTTCATACGTATATGTCCCGGTGATTTTAACCAGCATTGGTCATTTCTAAAAACATGAACTTATGCTAAGGTTTTGAAATTTAAGAAAGTCTTTGATGTATTTGTTTTTATTTTTTTTATCATGGCGTTTCATGTTTTGAACGTTATAAATCCAAATGGCATTTCATCCATGTTGATGACGTCATTTACAGGCCGTTTGCACTGTATGTAAAGAGTTTTTGTGGCTTTGCGTACATTGCTATAGCATCATTATTAATTGTCGAATATATTTAATACACCCGTTTCTCCTCAGAAAAAATATTTAATGTAATTTCTTTTGTTTTTTACTTGATTCGAGTATTTACAGTTTCTGTTTCGTTATTTAATATCCAAAGATAGAGGGCTCACGGTCATATCACGCTGAAACACCAGTACAATCACCAAAGTTAAGCAGCGTCAGGCTCGGTCAGTAACTTGATGTGCAACCGCATGGAAATACCAGGTGCTGTAAGCTTGGAAGTGCAGGTGGTGTAATGGGTAAAGGCTTAGAATTGGAAATCGGAGAGCAGATTTCTAATTCCAGACGGGTTGATTATATTTACTTACTCAAAAAAGGTATGAATAAATCCATTTCTTCCTCCAGCTATAGGTTAATTAGTAAAACTTGTATAAGTAAAAGTCATTATTATTTCCAAAAAATCTTATAATGTAAATTTTAAACACGTCAAATTTATCAATATATATAATACGTATTAACTTGCGCGCAAATACCCTTGGGAAAGGTGTGAATTCATTTTTTCTCCCTCCAGCTATGGGTTTCTAGAGCCACGGTTGGCAACCAGTCCACCACATAAATAAATAGTAAAACTACTTTGGGAAAATCTTCTACCTAGTCAGTCATGGATCGAAAGAGACAGGGTCGTCCAAGCGTGTATGGCAACTAACTGATAATATGCTTACATTCAAACTATTTCTTGAGAAAGGAACTTTAAAATTACTTAATTCATGTCAATTTTGCACCCCTATGAAAATGGAAAATTTTAAGATGCATTTTAAACAATTGGTACTTTTTTTTATTGCTGCAAAGGCAAAAATGTTTGGCAAACGACAAAAAGATATGTGCTGTGTACGGTGAAGGTGTTTCAGTTGACAAAACTGTACGGAAGTGGTTCGCTAAGTTTAGAGTTAGTGATTGTAGCTTATTGATGAAGAACGCTTAGGCAGACCCGGCATCAAATCAAGACACTGATTGAGAATAACCTGCATTACACAACGCGGGAATTGCCAAAAATATTAATTTTATCAAAATCCACAATCTATGAGCATTTTGTAAAGCTTGGCTACTCAAATCCCTACGATGTTTGTGTACCCCATGATCTGAGGGAAAGAAATCTTTTATCACTAGGGACCGGTGTTTTTTTTTCTTCTTAACGTAAAACTAGGTTTTGTAACCTTAATCATATTGCTTAAGTATGGGACTTTACATTTCATCATTTGAGGGATTTTTTCTCTCTGTCTCTCTTTTTGCTGTTTTCCTGCAGCATTTGGAGAGTTATGACTCTCAACAGTTTCATGTTTTAGGCTGCACTCAATAATACTTGCTTCTTTTTCCCTTTGTCGTTTTCGTATCTGTTCCCTCATCCATTTGCTCAAACTTGTTAAGTGGGTTCTCTCGCTCGCTGTGTGTCATGTTTATTCGAACGTGAGAAATCATGGTCCCCCACAGCTCCTGTTTTTGCTGAACTTATAAACTCCTTTATGATACCTTTTGTCTTTGTAATACAGGTTCTTCATCCAATAGCTCAAGCTTGTTTACCTCTTCTCTTGCCTTGGATGTAAACTGTGGGGGTTAAATTTTCCAAAGCTTTTCCTCATTATAATACGTTCCAAAAATTTAAGTTATTCGTTTCAGGTTATTATATATATATATATATATATATATATATATATATATATATATAGGAAAGAATATTAATAAAAAGTTTTGAATTTAAAAACGTACTTTTTTAACCAGTATTTGTTTATTTTTATAGTGTTTTATATTTCAGACCGCCCTCGGTCCTTCATCAGAAACAAGTGATTTTTAAATTAGAATTGGAAACGTATTTTTACGATAGCGTCCTAATACTTTTTTGTTTACATCACGTGGTGTCGATAAACCAATCAGCATGCGGCACGTCCGTTTGTTTATTTTCGGTAAACCAATCAACACGCGGCACGTCCGTGGAGAGAGTCTGTTTGTTTTAGACAAAAAATCTCTTGGATTCCAAGAGATTTTTTGTCTAAAACAAACAGACTCTCTCCACGGACGTGCCGCGTGTTGATTGGTTTACCGAAAATAAACAAACGGACGTGCCGCATGCTGATTGGTTTATCGACACCACGTGATGTAAACAAAAAAGTATTAGGACGCTATCGTAAAAATACGTTTCCAATTCTAATTTAAAAATCACTTGTTTCTGATGAAGGACCGAGGGCGGTCTGAAATATAAAACACTATAAAAATAAACAAATACTGGTTAAAAAAGTACGTTTTTAAATTCAAAACTTTTTATTAATATTCTTTCCTATACATATTAAGACAGTATACGTGGATGATCATCACTATATATATATATATATATATATATATATATATATATATATATATATATATATATTTGTTTATTTAGGCAGCAAATTTTATTTTAGACATGTCAAATTAAATGAATTGCAAACACTGTCTGCTTTTTTTTAGTAAAATTTAATTTCATCATCATCAACTCACACCTCTGAAGATAATCTCGGAAGGAGATTGAATGTACTCGGGAACATTGAGAAATTAAGGATAATAATATCTGCTAACGTTACAGTTCATTTCTGACATCTTTCAATTATGAAACGCGAAAGATTATCCGTGAGTATGAACGGATTTTATGAAAAATAAGCAGATACAATGTTTGCAATTTATTAATCTGACACACACACACCCACCCACATATATATATATATATATATATATATATATATATATATATGTATATATATATATATATATATATATATATATATGGAGAGAGAGAGAGAGAGGGTGAGAGAGAGAGAAAGAGATACAGAGAGAGAAAAGAGAGAAAGAGGAAAAGAGGGAGAGGAAGAATGATAAGAAATACATAAATTGTGCTTGTAAAGTTGTAGATGACTTTTTTCAACATATCGGTCTGTATTTTTAATTCCGCGCTTGCGCGTTGTTTGTTTTTATTTTGTCCATTGCGCAGTATAGTAGAGTCAGTTGGGCATCGTCTGTAAGAAAAAGAACACCATGACGTAATTCACTTCGCCAGAAATTTGGAAACAGCATGCTGTATTGTTTGACATTCGTACTGGAATCTTTCAGTGTATTCGGGTGCCAATCTCATGACAATGCAGAGGTTTCGAAAAAAGTGATTTGTATAATGGCGATTTGAAGATGTTTAGCGTGATTACTGGTGTTGGGTCAAGAGTGTGTTTGCAAGAAAAACTTATGTCTGACAAAAGGACATTGCATTATACTACACAAGCAGGTGAACCCAGTCATGGCTGTCAGACAATTTCTGCAATCACATCACCCTTACATATGACTATCTAACACTCCAGACTGCAACCCCCTTGATTATTATGTATGGGGCGCAGTTGAGCGAGAGACCAAGAAAACCCTTTGTAGCACGAAAGATGAACCGAATGCAAGAATTACGCCAGCATTCACCAACTTAAACAAAGAGACTGTCCAGAAAAGATTCAGGGGATTCCGAAGTTATCTTGAGGGCATAGTTGACGCCCATGGAGATTTGAATAAATTTACTCTTCAGTATTTCAAGATATTTTTCTATAATTTTGGCAAATATAATTATTAAAATGGGATTTCTCTGTTATTTTCATCTATATACAATTTAGACGATAATTTATCCATCGCACCCTGTATATGTTATGGAATCAGTCAAAAGAACCATTATAACTTTAAAGAAACCATTTTCAGAGACGAACGGTGTTAAATAAATATTTATTTCTAATTTGCAATGAATTTACATGTAGGTATAAATAAATAATCTTTATATAAACGTGTGTTTAATGTGTGTACATATATGTATTCATACCGTGTAATATTTGAATTTACAGATACATATGTATACATTTGTATACATAAATATTCACTAAGTATAACTTTTTTAACTTAATTGATGGTGTACACCAAAACATTTCAGAGATGGAATTTCACGAAATGGCTCTTGGTCCACAATGTCGCGGCTTGCGAGATAGGCTTGCGAATAGCACCACAGCAAGCGCCTGATACATACATAAAGTATAAATAATCACACATACACTCGCACGCAGGAACGCACACACATACACGTACACATACATATATTTCTGTTGATTGGTCAACATAAAACTCAGCACATTTGCATAAAATATGTGTACATATTCGTTCTTTGTCAATTTTCTTTTCCTTTTCAGCATTTCTTTCACGTAGAAGACACACATATACACACAGAGAAGGCACAGAGAGCAACGGGCATGGACAAAGGAATGTATTATAAGTAGAAACATATTTAGTTCGCCATACATATTAATCTCCGTGCGCGTGCGCATACGTGCGTTCATGTGTGTTAGCGCATGCGCACTGACATGTGCACATCTACATTTCAAATCAGCAAATACTCAAACCCTTTTTGACATTATTTTTTTAAAAAACTGATTGTTGGTATAATTTCGTTTCGCTTTTGTAGCATATTTCAAATTCCATATGTGACCACATGTGTATATGTGTGACTCTTGATAGCACAATTTGGCGCTTAATATAAACGTTTATTTCGTTTCCCTAGCCAAACGACGCTGCTTGTTTTGGAAGCTTCAGGCGTCAGCAAGCGACTCGTATCCGGCCTTGTTAGTCGTAAATCGAGTGATATTTTTCTTTACTTGAAATCAATCTTTTGACGAAAAAAAAAAGTTTAAAAGATTTTTTTGTTTTGTTTTAATTTGTTGCTTATTTTTAAAAACATTCCAGTTAATGTACATGCAGACGAGATACGTTGTATGTTCGTAAATGTGTGTGACGGTTCATGTTTGTTTTTTTTGTGTGTGTGTACGCTTGTGGCTGTCTTGGGGCGTATCCGAAGGCTTTTGAAGAATTTTTTTTTGCGTATCTTTGTATATGTGGATACACATGTGTCCAAAAATTTATGCATGTGTGTTTGTAATTATAGATAAAAAAACTTTGCCTTTTTGAATGAGAAGTGTGTATCTCTGTTTATAGCATTTATTCTGGTGTTTGCGTTACTGGTACAATAGATTTATCAAGTAATACGAGAGAGAGAGAGAGAGAGAGAGAGAGAGAGAGAATGAGTGTGTTTAAATTAGTATGATAAAGGGAGTAAGGGAGAGAATAAATAAATGATAAAATGACAGTGGAAGATATAGAGAGGATACGGTTTATTAAAGGACAAATGGAGTGACATAGTAAAGAAAAAATATATCGAGAGAAGGAGAGAGTGAGTGAAAGAGATAGAAGAAGGGAAGAGGGGAAGATAAGTAAAGAGAAAATAAGAAAGCAAGAGAAAAAGATAAGTTACATGAAAAGAAACAAAGGTAGTTGAAAACAATACATATAGAGGGAGGAACTGATTGATCGATTTGTATAAAGACAAAGAGTTTGCAAGCCATAAAGGGCTTGCAAACTCTTTGTAGCTTATTTAAGTTGATATATGTTGAATTGTAAGACTAATTCTTTTTTTTTTGCGTGTGGTAATGCATGAACAATTTTTTGTAGAAGAACAATATTTTTTCTCGATGCAAGTTCTAATTAACCCATAGCTACGAGAGATAGATTCATACCTTTCCCAATGTAATGTGCGCGCAAGTGAACATAACGAACCCAACTGAAATTCGAAATCAGCTCTGTACTTTCTCTACAGAAAAAAAAAAGAACAAGACAGACAGACAGACAGACAGACAGATAGACAGATGGAGAAGGAGAGAAAGAAAAGAAAATGTAAAACAGCAGAGTAGAGAATAAAACAAAGAAAGAAAAAGAAAAGCAAGATAAAAGAAGAAGGAGAAAAATAAAAATGACAAAAGGCAGAAGGAGGGGATAGAGCTAGATAGATAAAGAGAGAGAAAATTAAATTCTTAGCAATTGCATTAATATTGAAAATGAGTTTGAAGTTCGGATGAATTTTGTCTTTACTTGTCGCATAACACACCATTCAATAAACGGGCCTAACTAATAAAACAACAAATTTCAGGTAAAATTCGACTTTATTCATCAAAATAGTCTTCTTCTAGGGAGATACACTGATTCCAACGCTTCTCTAACAATTCGATGCTTTTTTGTAGAACGATTTGTCTTTGGCCTCAAAATACGCCCCAGTTTCCGATATCACTTCTTCATTGGAGCCAGATATCTTTCTTTGGAGTATTCTTTTGAGGTCTGCAAACAGCCAGTACTGGAGGCCAGAACTGGAGAATAGGATGGATGTAGGAGCATTTCGAATTGGAATTCATGTGGTTTTGCCATCATTGCGATCGACTTGTGACACGGTGTGTTGTCTTGGTGAAAGATCACTTTTTCTTCTTCATTTGAGGCCGTCTTTTGGCAATTTCTTCCTTCAAACGGAACAATAATGCTATATAATACTTGCTATTGATGGTTCTTCCTTTCTCAAGGTAATTGATGAAAAATTATTTTGCGCATTCCAAAATACGAAGGCCAAAACCTTGCCTGCGTCATTGGTCGCTTTGAGCTGTTTTCCCTTGCCATCCACTCAAATGACTGCCGATTTGACACCAGAGCGAAGTGGTGGATTCATGTTTCATCCATTGTCACATATTTACGCAAAACCCCTTCTTGTTGCATTGAAAACAATGCTCCGATTCGTCGATGCATTGTTGTTTTTGATCGACTGTGAACAAACGCGGCACCCATTTTGAACACAGCTTTTTCATTGACAAATGTTCATGCAAAATGGTGAACACACTGCCTTATGATATGTTCAGCTCCGCTGCTATCTGACGCAACTTCAATTTACGATCGGCCAAAACGAGTTTGTGGATTTTTTTCGGTGTTTTTTCGATTTGAGGCGACTTGAGCATTCAGCATCATTTGTGTCTGTACGACCGCGTTTAAAGTCCGTATACCACATCTTAACCATTGTTTCCGACGGATCTGAATCCAAATAACACTTATCAAGCCATTGCTTTGTTTGAACAGTATTTTTTGCATCAGAAAGCAATGCTTTATCAACACATGAAATTCAGATTGTTCCATTGTCTTTAAAATTTGCAACAGTAGCTTCACCTGAATAACTGTAATTTGTAAACTAATAATCATATAGAGCCCAAGTTTTGTCACGTGCCATTTGAAGCTTAGTATTTCATAAAATTCATATAGATTTTTAATAATGGCGCCATATATATATGTCAGGCCCGGGACTTATTCAGTGGTGTGCTAGGTGTTGGTGGCTAATGAGGATAATACGAGACAGGCCGGATACTTTACAATGGTTGCAGGGAAATAGCTGGTTCTTTTTTCCTTTAGAATGCCAAAGTAGCTTGCTTCTAAATTGATTGCAAAATTGATGCACCAAACCTGGCAGTTGTACACTTCTATGATTCAAAGATAAAGGCTGATGTTACTCAGAGTGAGCCTTCTACAGGCTATTTGTTGCGGTGGCCGTACGAAAGCTCGCTAGATAGTATAATTGATTTAACATTTGAGAAACATGCCTCGCCTAGCATAGCTGGTTTTCTCTAGTGTGGTTTTGATGCTTGGTACCTTTGGCTTTTTGAGGACATCCACGTTAGTGACAAAATCAATCCAGTGGATAGATCATACGCAGCATCGACGCAATAGAAGGAAGAAAAGTGTACGTAAACTTCTAGAGAAATAATGTTGTCTGTACCAATGTGCGGTTGTGAATGTCTCTCGATATTTAATAAGAAGTGCTGAGCAAAAAGACTGTAGAGTAAGCACAGTTCAGGATATTACTAATTTCCAAAGATTTGCTAGAACAACTTTTTAAAGATTGCTCTACGGTAGGTGTTATAATTATGTTCAAGACGTGCATATTTTGACAAATGGCCACAACATAGCGGTGCTTCAAAAGGATCGAACTCACAAGTCACAATCTTTAAATGGAACCTGCTAACCATTTATCGAGAGCACATACACAAGATTTGTGATTCACAAAGGAAAAACACATGTTTCCCAAGAAACTTCAAAACTATGGTGAGGAATCTTAACAAGGAGAGAAACTTTAGCAAGAGGAGGAATTTTAGTAGCTAGGAGAGGAATTTAGTAGATATTTAAGTCAGAGGAAGATCTCCTAACCGGAAAAGAATGTATTTTGTACATAGTATATATATATATATATATATATATATATATATATATATATATATATATATATATATAAAGAAGAGACTAGCATGGGTAAGAGAACACAAAACCTGGACACTAGAACAGTTCTTATGATGCACCTATTATTTTATCCAATCCAATTAGCAATAAATACTAAAAATAGTATGAAATACATCATTTCTTTAAAAAAAACAAAACTGGAGTGGCATAATAACTATGGCCGGTAGTGTATATATATAATGAAATACATAACTAGAAGTTCAATGAGAAATTAAGAGTTTGCAGAAAAGACCCCTAACCCACAAAAGGAAAAACATGAAAAGTACTGTTTCAAACTAAATCCAGATTTGGACTATTTAATCATTACGGTTTAAAAAGCTTGCATCGCAGAATATAGTTTAAGAAATATCAATTTTTAAGAGTTTTGTAAGTTTAATTAAAACAAATGATTAGTACATTAAGACAAATTATAACTGCAACTTCGAAAGAAAAAAAGATGCTGCATGAAAATTCAAAATTTAGGAGGTATTGAGCAAAAACTAGGATCCCAAGCTCATGAAATGCCTTTTTGAGCTGACAGTCATATTGCATTCAAATATATATCAACATACAGCGAGGCACTTTAAATAACTAATTATGTATAACTTTGTGACTGAATTTACTGGTAGCTTGAGCTGTCATTATTTATATTATTTACAGCTGGATAAAATTTCTCATCTCTCTTTTTATATTATTGCAATGATTTGACCATTGTTTTTTCCGATCGTCTTCAAGTGTCGGAGTAATGTTCAGGGAATTTCGAACTAAATCTTATACTTAATCTCTGGGGACAGATTGTTCTTATTCAGATTTCAGCGTATTGAGATATCTCGTTCAATAACTGATCAGTACTAAAAAAGATCTATCTATCTATCTATCTATCTATCTATCTATCTATCTATCTATCTATCTATCTATTTTAGAATATTTATTGGGACACAATTTCACACCAGATCTCAAGTGGAACTCGTATATACGATGTATCATTAAATATGCTGGAAAAATGGTCGGCTTCTTGTACTGACATAAGAAGTGTAGGACTCCTTCTGCCATGCTTTATATTTATTAGAGTCAGGTCAGAACAGATGCCCAATCCACACTCATCAGCATCGATTGAGTTCAAAAGCGTTTGCGTGGCTTTGTGGTAGATTAACTGTTTCTAACCTTCAACCCGTTTCCCATAGACAAAACATTCTTCAAAACTCTTGCTACTATATTGCTATGGCAGATGTTGGGGCGAACTACATTCCTTGCTTCCGAAACGAGAAGAGAGAGAGAGAGAGGGAGAGAGAGAGAGAGAGAGAGAGAGAGGAGAGAGAGAGAGAACCACCGGTCGATTTTTTAAATAAAGGACCTGCTATGCCATGTACACTGAGTTGTCTAATCCTCATTGCCTTTGTATTCCATTGATAAGGAGGAAGTTCCACTCAGCCTATTTCTTTCCAGAACTGTTGCCATGTGGAAAAGACTCCCAAAAATATGTTTCTTCAATTAATACAAAATTAACATCTTCAAGTTCAAGGTCCACCGTTATCTATCTTACATATATTTATAATCTTTGTTATTTGTCTGTACGCTTTCACAGTATCCCCATTAAGTAACCTTCTAATTTATGGCTCTTGTGTTGTGCACTTGGTGAACAATCCTCTCTATTATAATAAAGACCGTTATATATATATATATATATTTCCCTACTCTTACGGAGACAGAGACAATAGCCAGGTAGCGTCAGCTCAGTTTTTTCTCTTTACTACCAGTCATTAAACTGTACTACCAGTTTTTAAAGCTCTTGCCGTGTTTGCTCTTTATGTATGTATATATGTATAAATAACTTTTATAATAAAGACCGTTGTGTATTTATTTGCATATATTTTGTCGTAATTTTTCATGGTAGGAGTACACACGTAGTTAAAATAAATAAACGAAAGACTATCCAAGGATAGAATAACAGCAACTAAAGATTTTAAATCTAGGTTTGCCGCCATTAGCCAATTTCCCTTTAATACGTGCAGTAAAGGCTATAGTTAAACATGTTGACAATTTTCTCTTCGTCCATTTTGTTCATCTACAAACATATTGCTACTTTTCTCTTCGCTTTTTTCGAATCGTCTGTTCTTTCTTGTACTAGAACTAGAAGAAAGAGTGAGGGCGCTCCGGTGCAGTTCTCTTTTCCATTTGAATACCTTGCGCAAATAAGTAATATTTCAATTGGACTGAAATTGAAAGAGAATATGAATGATCTTCCCGGTAAAAACGTTCATCGGAAATAAATGAGTTTGCAAAAAATAGCATGACAACAGAACATAGCGCATAGAATTGGGTTACAAGCAGACCAAGACCAGCAAGAAGTTTTCTCTACCCAGCGCATTCTTTGGGAGAAAATTAAAATCATTGTATCAAACTGGGAGTGACAGAAAGAGAGGGGATGAGTAAAGAGAGAAAGAGAGGGGTGAAAGAGAGAGTGAGAATATGAGAGACAAAGACAAAGGCAGAAAGAAGAAAAATGGATAATCTCCAAATTTTATTAGTAAGCAAGCATATTTTGAAATATTTATCGAAGAATCTCTCCCTCTTTGGGTGTGCCGAAATACCAATGTCTTCCTGTCTACATGTGTATGTTTGTAAATTTACTCGTGTCAAGATTTATGCCAGTGAGTATGTGTATTATATACGCATCTGTGTCTCATGAAACTGCCCGTATGCTCGCCTGAATTCAAAAGTATATATATATATATATATATATATATATATATATATATATATATATATGTGTGTGTGTGTGTGTGTGTGTGTGTGTGCGTGTGTGCGCGCGCGCGCGTTGCGCGTACATGTGTATGTATTAAATACTCTGTACTTGTGAACGTGTTTAAAAATGCATTGCTGAGATTGCGAAATATTTTGTATATATAAGCAGTGTGTATTAGGACCTTGAATAATTTCTCGCTGATTTTTTTATGAAAAGTAATATTTTATTTACAAAAATTAGTAAGAAACGTGTCACCGAAAGTATTGTCTATTGCTAGCCACTACTTTTTCCCATCTTTCTGGCAACATTTGAATTCCGTGTCGAAAAAACGACACGTCTTTTCAGTCTAACCACAAGTCGACCAATTTTTGGACATCTTCGTAAAAATGAAAGTGCTGCTCAGCCTGGCCATGTGTCATCGATTAGAACAAGTGAAAATCTGACGGCGCAATGTCTGGTGAACACGCGGGTTGGGTAGGACTTTTCATTGAAGCATTTCCAAGTAGGTTTTCACCCGTTATATAACTTATGGTTGTTATGTTGCGAAATCACTTTGTTATGTTTCTGCTTGTATAGAGGCCGTTTTCTTCAATGCTCAGCTTAAATGCATCAATTGTAGTCGATAGTAATCTTTCGTGATGGGTTCGAACGGTTTGAGTGGCTCATAATAAATAACACCCAGCTTGTCCTACTAAATGCAGAGCAAAAGCTTCAAACTATATTCGGCGAACCATATTCGGTGATATTCATCTTTGTCGCCGATGTTTTTGCATGGCCGAGCTTACCCCACGATTTTCTTCGCTTAGGGTTATCGTAGTGCATCCACTTTTTATCATCGGTCACGATACGATACCAATTTCTTTTTTCCTTTTCTGCCGGTGATGTAGCTGTTCACATGTGACAAGACACCGTTCGACGTCTCTCGGCTTCAACTCGTACGGCACCCAATGTCCTTGCTTTGAATCATTCCTAACACTTTCAAATGTTTTTAAGCTGTTGCGTGATCAACTCCTAATGATTCTTCAAGTTTAACTTGCACCTGATATGAGTCTTCATGAAGTAATGCCTCCAATCTTCAAATTTTACGGTGCGTCAGATCGTTCTTTATCTTCAACATCAAAACTATTATTTTTAAAGCATCTAAACCAATATCCGCAGGGTTTTTTTTCCGACAAAGCATGCTAGCCGTAAGTCACAACAAGAATTTTGTGTGCTTCCGATGCAGATTTCTTTTGAATAAAGTAGTGCAGTAAAATTCTCCGCAAATGCACTTTCTTTGGCACGAAATCCAACATGTTTATCGCTATTAAAAGAATGTTGTTTACACTTCGGCGAAATGACATACGTTGAATTTCAAGCTTGCTTATAGTACTTCCTTATAGATGCGCTACCATCTGAAAAAAGCAAGAACTTATTTAAGTTTCTAGTAACTAGATAGGCCAACATTCATTTTCATATCAGTCCGATTAATTGCTATACGGGATACACTCTGACTATGCAGAAGATTATCCTACAAAAGGCTGCAATTTCTTTATGCGGTAGACTGGTTGCTCACCAACACTATAGAACCTAATCTACACTACTCTTCAACTCTTCAACCCATAGTTGTAGAGAAAAGAGATAAATTAATATCTTTCCAGAAGGTAGTTGTGTGCAAGTGAATGAAACAAATTCGAATGGAATTCGAACGCGGCTCTTTGATTTCTCATTCCGAGTCGATATCCATTGAACCACAATAAACATCACATAGGAGATTAGAATTTACACAATTGATCAGCGCAACAACAATCTAATAATAATAAAAATGGATCCATCAATACGTACCGATTGACTTTAGTCTTTCCTCAAATTCATTCTATATTTATCTGAGTGTCATATTTTATTGTAAAATAGACATTGCTGCAAAAATAATTTTGCGTTTCGTGGAACAGATTTTTAAAGGTGTAAGTCTGTTGACAAGTTTCATGCGTTCATTACATTAGATATAAATTCAGCGAGTCCTTCTCTCTAGCGCTGACAGAATACAACAGAAAAAAATATATGTTAATTAACAAAGTAAAGATGTTTTTGAAAGTTTTGTACGGAATAATTTTTATAGGTTGAGCGAAACGAAAATTCCTACTTAGAATTACATGCCACTAGTTTTACATGACTTAAAAGGTCGAGGGTCGAGATCTCAACAATATCAAAACACATATACCCACAATCGCTTACACACATAAACGTGCGTGCACGTGCGCTCGCGCACACACACATACATACAAACACACCAAAACGCACACAAACACGTGCCTGATCGCACACATTCACAAATACGCACCCATGCAAACACATACAAATACGCAGACACACATACAGATACGCATATATAAGTAAGTGCAAGCACACACACGTACACACAAACGCACGCTTAAACAAGAGTATGCGCATGCACAAAAACACGCACAAACACACACACGTACACACACAAACATACACAAACAAGCGCATGCGCATACACTCAGAAAACAAACACACACACGCACACACACATGCACTATGTCCCTTCCCACGCACACACAGAGGAATATATACAGTAAGCATATTCTTCCTTCAATTATTTTGTATTGATTCCTTATGTATAATTCAACTTGAAATGCGTAATCTCAGATTTTCACCCCGAACCAAAAAGCGACGAGAAATTAACAATTTTCACCACGAAAGCTAAACAAGTGAAAAAGAAAAGCCGTCATCGTTGGTGACAGACTGATAGGGGGTGGACATGTTGACCCACAGTTTCTAGTCTCTCGAGGGCGTGGACCGCAATCAACATCATTCCATAAAATTCTGATAAAAAGGAAGATCAAATTTCTTTTTCAACAAATCTCATTTTTTATTTATAGAATTTGGCAAGTGGTATCATTTTTATTCTTTTCTAAGTTTACTCATAAGAAAAATCTATGTATGTATGTATCTGTCTATCTCAGTCTGTTCATATCTATCTATCTATCTATCTATCTATCTATCTATCTATCTATCTATCTATCTATCTATCTATCTAGCACGTGTATGCCAAAGTATAAAGTGTTTTTTATTAAGTAAACGTAATTAGTTTTCAGTCTCTGATTTTGAAAAGGATAGCGCGCTATTAAAATTGAAACTAGCATAACATATATATATATATATATATAAAAGAATTAAAATTTTTCAAAAATTGTATTGCTATTTCAACGAGTACAGCTAATACTCGTTTTATCGGTGATCCCAAATCATTATGGCGAATTACAATTATTTGTTTGTGTATGTATGTGTAAAGAAACGGAAATAAGGATAGCAAAAAAGAAAAGGAAATGGAAAAAAAAAATGAAAGAGAATGAAAGAATAAGGGGGTAAAAGAAAAGAAGGAGGAAGGAAAAGGTATGTTAGATTGACTGAAAGTTGAAATAGATGAATTAAAATAAATTAAAGATAAAACAAACAACAAAAAGTATCTATTAGGAAGAAAAACGCCAGACGTTCTCCGGCCTTTTCAAAATGTTACAGTTAAAATCCAAACGGGCCCAAATAATGTTAATACCAAAATAAATTACGCTAAAAATTTGCCTCAGGAATAAAAAGAGATAAAAAATGCGAAGTTAATCTAAAATATAAATAAATATTTATGGCCAAAAGAAGAAAAAAAATTCTTTAAGGAATTTTAATTTTGGATTAATTATAGGAAATTAAATTAAGAATAAATTCAAGATGACGTTAACACTTAGGTAATGCTTTTAAAATAAATACGTTTTAAAATTGAACGAAATAGAAATAAATTATTTTAAAATATGTATAAATATATATATAAATAATTTTACTATATTGTTAAAAAGGAAAGATAAAACCCTTATCTAAAATAATTTAGATTAATTAATATTAGGAAATTAAATTAAATTTAAGACCATGAATTCATTAATACTAAACCAAATAAATTAATTCTCACTTAGCTCAAAATAAAAATGTAGAACCGGAATAAAAAACAAAAAACAAAAAACACAGAACTAGAATGAAAAGTGATTTAAGAACGGGAAGTATAATAAATATGCTGTAGTGTATGGCTAATAAGAAATAAAGTAATTATTTTAGGGAAATAATTTTTACATCAATTATTATGAAATTTAACTTAAATTTGTAAGGCCACTAATATCAAACGATAGAACTAGAAAGAATATATGTTAAAAAAAGAAAGGTTAACATATAATGCAATTAATCATACAGTTAATAAGAGGAAAGAAACAACTATTTAACGGAAATTTAAATTTGGATTAATATTTATGGGGCTTATATCTAACATTAAATTTTAAATCTTTAAATTTATAACGAAATTAGCCTATAAATTCTTTTCTTAAGTTCAAAAGCCTAAAAAAATTTTCCTAGGATATTTTAATAGTTAAATGTTTTTAACTAAACATAGATTGCATATATCGTAAAAGTTATTAAGGGTGCGAGCTGAACCTATTAGTCTTCAACTCACTATTGGTCTGAGTCTCTTCTCTTTCATTTCCAAAAACTTTCGGAAAGGGAGTCTTCGGGATATATATATATATATATATATATATATATATATATATATATATATATATATATTTGAGCGACAAACTTTCTTTCAAACATCTTTCGTTATATATCGCGGACATGGAATATTTAATTATTCGACATTTTTAGACATATTAAAGGGAGGTTTGTTTTGGTTGTTATTAGTTTGATAAGATTGTTGTGACCAATAATATATATTCGCGTTTTTTGTCAGAGATACGATTTTCCAAAGGACATTTAAATTGATATGCAATGTTGTCTTGTTTGTAAAACACTAGCTGCTGAAAAGGAGCCATTGCGAATGATTACGTTGGTTGTATAAAATTTAGTATAGTATATGATTATTATTTTTTTTTTTTTACTGAGATCTTTGTGGAATATATTAGTATTTATGAGTTTTTATTAGGATGATTTTTTATTTTGTTTATAGTTAAAATGCATTTAACTACACATAGTAGGTTGATATGTTTTGGGTTGTTTGAGGAAATATTATATTCTTTTTTATTTATGCTAATATTTCTAATAGCCTCGCTAATTTATTCATCAGCAATGTAATTAGGAAAGTCATTATTAATGAGAGTGTTTGATATTTTTAATTCAATGTAGAAAATCTTTTCTGTGGAAGAGTTGACTTTTGCGCAGTTTATTAATCTTTGTATAATTGCTATTTTGTGGCAATTAGGACATCTGATAATTTACAGTGCACGAATTTGTGCTTGCTGTTTTCTTATTCAGGGGTATTAAACCTATTAGTATTGGTGCCTATCAATACAAAAAGAAATGAAGTTTTATTATTATTGTTAAGTTCATTTATCAATTTAATGACGGGGTGTTTTTGGAAGTGTTTTTTGCAAATCATATATTTCATTCATATTTTTGACTAAGATGAAAATATCATTTACATATCTTAAGTAGATGTTTTTTTAAAGGTATTAGATGTTTTATTTTCAAAGTTAGCCATGTAGAAGTGACTAGATGTTGGACCCAGAACTGAACCAATGAAAACACCATCACATTGTATGTATATATTGTTTTAATGGTCATAGAAAAGAACCTCAGTGGTACAAGTAAAAATAGTTTCCGTTTTATGATAGGTATAATTTTTAATGAAAGGGGAGATGGATTTTCGCAAATATTCTTTACAATTATATCAATCGTTTCTCTAGAAGAGACATTGGTAAATAAATTTTCGACAACAAGTGAGGCTATATATATATTGATATTTTACTAAGTTCTTTATATATGAGTCTAAATATATTTTCCAGTTATAATTGTTCTCTTCTAATATTTCTTTATAACCTTCTGGCTTTGTAAAAATATTCGAATTGGCATACTGGTATACCCTACTTAATCATGGGGCAGCTAGAGAAATCAGTCTGCTAATACACTTCTTATTTTTTTGTTTCTTTTTTTTTTTTTAACTTTTGATCACTTTAAACGCAAAATTCTCTATGCGACGATAGAGTCATCAGCATAGGTTTTTTTAAGAGCGTATCCCTTTAGGATGTCCGTTGTGGTGCAGTGGATATCAGCTCGGTACGAGAAATCGGTGAGCCGAGTTCGAATTCCAGTTAAATTCGTTGCATTTATAAATGCGCAAATACCCTTGGGGAAGGTATGAATTCGTCGTTTCTCTCTTCAGTTATAGGTTAAATAGCAGGATAGATTGGGTTCGATAGCATTTGTTGGCAACCAGTCTACTGCAGAAAATAATGGCAAACCACCGAGAAAAAATATTTTACCCAGTTAGCCATGTCTCTTTCTAGACATGATAGTCTAAGCGTTTATCACGTATGGCACTTAACTGACTGATCCCTTTAGGACGAAGGCGTTTATGGTTACTTTTCTACGTTTTTTGTGAATAGCCACGATTCCTTCGAAAAGATAGTGGAGTGGTTTGCTTCTAAGGCTAACTACCATCCAAAGTTAGTGTTTACCTAGCTATTTAACCTGCCATGCCATATAAAGGTTACCATGGATGACTTGTCGTCTAAATGATAAATAATAAAAAATGATAATAACACTGACATCTCTTTTTAACACGTATATTTACTAAAATTACACATAAATATCTTGAAATAGTAAAGATAAAATTTATTCACTAAGATCGTCATTAGCTTCAACTACGGTCTCCAGACAACTTAGGAATCTTCTGCAACTCATCAGTTAGTGAATGCTGCCTAATACTTTCCTTCAGTTGATCTTTGGTGTTACATTGAGTTTTGTTGGTTTTTCACTCAACTGCACCCCACACATAATCAAAGGGGTTGCAGTCTGGGGAATTAGAAGTCCAGATGTAAGTGGTGATGTGGTCGCGTAAATTGTCTGACAGCTATGACTGGGTTCTCCTGCTTCTGTGGCATGGAACAGAGTCCTTTTGCCAGACATAGGGTCTTCCAGCAGCCAATCCCTTGACACAGGGTAGCACTACACCCTCAAGGTACTTGATGAAGGCCTCCGTGTTGAGTTTAAGGCCCAGTGGGAAGATGAATGGATAGATAACATCGCCATCACTAGTGATCATTTCAAATATCAAGATTTTAACTAAATATATCACCCAACACTTTTTGAATCGTCTGCACTGTCCGCAGATTGACACCCAAATACTCTAAAATGTTCGAATTGGAGCTTGCGGTGCGAATGCTAAACAGTATACCGTTTCCAAATTTCTGGCGGAGTAAATTGCGTCATGGTGCTATTTTCTTCACAGACTCTGCCCAATTGACCCTACTGTATTTTACAGTCAATAACCAATAACTTATAAGTTATCTGCACATTCAATTGTATAGGTAACCACAGAGATAAATAATGGATTTACAAAATTACTTTAATAATATTGAATAAAATTATAAATATAACTGCCATTTTTGTTAGTGGTTCAAGCAAACTAATTATATAAGAATATTAACTAGGAATATCTGTGAAAATGTCATGGTTTTGCTATTTGAAATTTTTAATGAATCAATATTCTTAAGTTAATGACTGAATAAGCTCCTCGGGACTTCTCGGACTATAAAAACACACGGAAATTCCTATATTGCATCCTTAAATATTTGAGATGATTAAATTTAATAAAATATTTCAATAGCCATCATAAGTATGAATTCAGATTATTATCTAAAGAAGTAAGACAGTACAAATTTTCATTCTTTCTTTCGTTCTTCATTCTTTTCTTATTTCTGTTCTTTTTTTCCTTTCTTTTTGTTTTCACACTCTTCACTCTGATCTGTTTCTTTCTTGCTTTCTTTCCTTCTGTCTTTCGTTCTTTAAACTAAACAGCGTCTCTAATGTGTCTTTCCGTCCTTCCTCGCGAACAAAAAAGAATAGTCCATTATTTATGAGGTATTGAAAGGGCGCAGCGTATTTGCTAACGAAGGAAGAAAGGACTGAAAGAAGGAACGAGCAAAATTATAATATGATTATTAATAAAATGATACGACGAGCTATAAAATTGATTTCTAAAATCTTGAAATCAATTCTTTGTGTCTCCTCCAATGAGTTATTTAGTAAAGTCATTATTAAATTTGACTGAAAAGTCTCAACATTTGAATGGATAATTTACTTTTCGCGTTCTTCGTTGTGAATGTAACTAGAAACCTCAATAATTTTCAGCAAGTTTTTGCTGAGCTGATCACTAGAGAGTATGGGTGGATAGAGATAGATAAAGTAAGGGAGATAAATTGAATACGATGTTTGTCTCAGTGCAGTTGGCATAATTCGAGGTTAAATTTTTAGTGTAATTTAATACTTGCCTTTTTGAGTCTGATTGCTCTCTTTCGTTTTGTTTCTTCGTGCCATTAAAAAAGACAAAACAAAACAAAAAATGAAAAAGATTGAAATATTTAACTGAAATTACTGTACTAATATAATGGTTAGCGGTTCGAAACGTGAAATAGGCGAACCGAATTCGAATTCTGGTCCTGTTCGTGATATTACTTTTCACATAAATACTCTTGGGAAAGGCATGAAGCTATTTCTTCCATTCTCAACTACTGGTTAAATAGTAGGACAGACGGAACCGTCGAGCCGTAGTTGCCAACCAGTTTAGAAGTAGTAAAAACTGTATTCAAAACTCTACGCATTTGGCAGAGCAAATTCTATGCAACTAAGGAAATGATCGATGGATTCAAAATGACTCTGATTCGATGGATGGGTGAACTCTACTTATAAAATAACACAAATCTAATGTTTCTTTGCGTTATCTTGGTACTGTTACAGGAGTATAGTTCCCGTCAAAACAGACGGGATTATTTATGTATCGATTGGCAGTTTTGCCTAGATCAAACCATATGTCGGCTATATAAAATTAACTCTATTGTCGCGTGTTATTTTACTATCTAAAAGACATTTTAAGTTATAAGCAGACAATGTATCTATAAAAGGCTTTGATGGAGAAAACATTCTCTAATTAAAGCCGGATTCAAGAGTCCATCGAATTTTTTCCCGTCTAAAGCTGCAGAATTTTACTTGACGAGTTTAGAAGGGCAGCCTGATAAGGGGTAAGATGTCTTTGCAAAACATGCAGAATAAATAAATGAACAAAATGTAATTGTTTTATTTTTAAGAGTAAATCTGATAAAGAAAAGGACATTATTTATGACTCAACTTAATACGTTCTTTTTTTATTCATTAAACCTGAAGCAAGGCAAGAAAGTCACTAGTGGACAAAGAGTAACTGAGTTTGAAAGAAAAAGAAAAAAACATAATTAAGGAGAGAGACCAATACAAGAACAAAAATTAAGAAGACAGTAGATAACCTCATCATTTTACAGTTTAAATGGTTAGCTGAAATAAATCCTTAAAAGAAATTTCGTTTATTGGTTACTGAAATATTTTTGATAATACATTTTAATAATACTCTTACTTCTTGAAATAATGACCTGTATTCATATTTATGTTGCTTATTACAATATTTTGTTATAGTTGTTAATCACAAATTTTAAAGCGTGCAATAATAGGATTTCACCTGGTTTTTATCGTCTAAGATCTCGCAAAGAGCATAATCAGTTATTGTATTAAGAATTATGATTTTTCAGAAAATTAAAATTGGAAAACGTTAAATTTTCACGGATGTGCGTTGTGGTGCAGTGGATATCGGCTCGGAACGAGAAATCAGGGAGCCGAGTTCGAATTCCAGTTGAATTCATTGCATTCACTTACGCGCAAATACCCTTGAGAAAGGTATTAATCGGTCTTTTCCTTCCAGTTATGGGTTAAATAACAGGACAGATTGGGTTCTATAGCCTTGGCTGGCAACCAGTCTTCCGCAGAAAGCAATGGCAACCTACTGAGGGATAATCTTCTGCCCAGTCAATCATGTCTTTTTCGAGACATGATCGCCCAAGCGTGTTTCACGTATGGCACTTAACTGACTGACTGTCTGTCAATATTATATGAGTTGGGATAAAATATGGATCAGAATCCGATATGATGAATAACAAATTGTAAACATTTATTAATCAAGAATGTTTCACTTTTATGAATTTCTTGAAACAGTAATAACGAAAGTGAAGAGCAAAAAATGGAGGTAACACAATATATATATATATATATATATATATATATATATATATATATATACATACAGAAAATCTAAGCAAGAGCCAACAACCTATCACGGTTTCGCCCTACGGCTCGTCAGGGAAAATGTTTGCTCAACTTTCGTATTGAGCGCTTTAGCGTTAGGGTGTTCGTCTTGGGTTTTTTCTTTTTTACGAGTGCTTGACTTTTTTGTTCATGTAGTTCGTTTGTTTTTTTTTACTTCCCCTTCTTTTCCCTGCGAGTTCGTTCTCGGTGGGTAGTACAAGATGATTTAAATTATAGCTTAATTAATACTAGTTTCGGCAGAGTTAGTTCTGTTACTATTCGTATTGGTATTACTATAGTTAATATATATATATATATATATATATATATACATATTATATATTATATATATATATATATATTATTATTATTATTATATATTATATATATATATTATATATATATATATACATATTATATATATATATACATATTATATATATATATATATATATATATATATATATATATATATATATACATATTATATGACATCAACGAACACCTAGAAATGCTATGGGACCCCCGAACAGAAATCTAGAGACACTGAACACTATAGATTTTTGTTAAGAAAAATGTCTGTCTTTTCTCATTTTTCCTTGCTTTCTTTTTGGCAGACCCATTATTAACAGAGCTGACTTTTGGCATTTTCCCTTTACCGATTACTTGGTTTATTTTATATCGTTCTAAATACCGATATGTACTTGAGTGATATGTCATACGATATATCATCTATACGTACCTACAGTTATATTAAATCTTTGGAGTTAATCTGACACAAAGCCACCAGAAGTATATAACTATTTTGAGAACACTTCTACAGTACTCTTTTGCTTCATTCATGCAGGTATGGGCATATTGTCAACTTCCAAACACTAAGAAAGTAAAAATATGTTTTTATATTAAAAATACCAATAATATATTTAAAAAAAACATTGATACATAGTTATTGTAGAATTACCAACAGTAAATTCTATATTAAACTGAACAAAATGTTTAGATTCCGGCATTAAATAATCGATAGAGGTTGATATGCACCTAAACAATATAAAATAAACCAGAAAAAACTTCGTTAGAAACAACGAAAAGAGTACTGAACTGTTACGTACTAAGTGCCGTAAGCATGTGTTGTAGATATAATCGATAATGGCTCAAAATTACAAATCTAAAAGCCAATTTATAATTCCCGTTGGGTTTTTATATTTCTTTACAGACAAAATACTTTTGGGAAAGTATGAATCCACCTTTTCTTCCTCTGTTATGGGTTAATTAGAAAGACTTGTATCGCTAAACCATTATTACCCCTCTCTACAAAGATTATTACACTTTGAAGTTATTTTCTGGTTTAAATAACCTGTATAGTATTGATAAAACGTAGGTAACAAATTATTCAATCTAATAACTTTGATACATCTTAAATGTTTCATTTAAATTCTATTTACTCTGAATTTGAATTCAAGTATTTTTTGACATCTGGAATCAAACTTCAGTTTAACGATTAGCTGTTGAAGACATTTTACTTAAGCCGTAACAAAGAATGTCGCTTTCAAATTCCAATCTAGTCAGTCAATTAATTGCCGTACGTGATATACGATTAGGCGATCATGTCTCTTTCGATACATGACTGACTAAGCCGAAGATTTTTCCTCAGTATATTGCCATTTCTTTCTGCAGTAACCTAGTTACCAACCAATGCTAGAGACCTAATCTGTCTTGCTATTCAACCCATAGCAGGAGGAAGAAGAGGTGGATTTATACCTTTTTCAGGGGTATTTGTGCATAAATGAATTCGACTGGAATTCAAATTCAGATCTCCGATTTCTCATCCCAAATTTCTTAAAACGGCGTTTTAACGCCATATTAGTCCTAATTTACTTGATGTTTAATGATGAAAGATTATTTTATTCATTTTAAGTTTGAGTTTGAGTTTTCTTTAACGGCATATCAACCTCTGTGGATTATTTAATGCCAAAAAGGTGGGGTTTTAATACATTAAAACATTTAAACAACGTTCATTTTTTTTTATTGAATGCTAAATCATTTCCCTTATTAACTGGTATCAACAATAGCTTAACCTTCCACCCAATGTCGAAAACATTTTGTCCGGACTAAGATATCTCATTACACTTTATCAGGGATTATTGTCAGCTTAACTCCAGATACATCAGGGCCATTAACAAGCGTTCATATTTTATTTATATTTTGGTCTTATTTCCTCTCCCCAAAACCGCATTTTGATTAACATGGGATCTTATTTTCTTTAACTTTTGAGCTTACTCGATTTAACATTCGATCATGTTACGCTCCAGCTCGGATGGGCTTACGGCCACATCCCTTTGAAACATTGGTTCCTGATATTAGTAACCTCATGGGAATACCAGATGCTGTAGTCTTGCAAATAAGACAGCCTTGTTACAATCCAGTCCGGTTCTTAAAATTCACTTATAAAATACTCTTGGGAAAGATATGAACTAACTTCATCTCCTTCCATCAATGACTTATTAGGAGAACATATAGGAGAAAAAATCATTATTTTCTCCCCACCAAAAAATTTACAATCTAGTTTTAGATAACTTGCAAAAGGTAGATAAACCGTAAAAACAAAGCAATCATTGCAGCTCGTAAAAAAACCCTAACCAATTCAAGAACCCAAAGAATAAAAGCATCCATTTTTAATATGTTTATACAATTAATCGATATTTTTGGTCCCACTATATTTCTTATTATTTTCAGCGTTATATTTAGTGAATACATGTATTTGACTAGACATCCTGTTTTTTAAACTGTGAAATTAATGTTTTCTCGTCGAGTAATCGACAAACCAACTTAAGAAAACGTGCTTCTGACAAAAAATTGTGTTCTTTTTTTTTCCATATGGAAACTACTTTCAAGCTAAACGTGCCTTATCATTAGGCCACAAGAAGCAATCACAGTAAAACAAGACTCAATTTCCCTATTTAAGAAATGCGCATCTCTAGTTAGGACCTTTCGGAATGAAAGTGAATACGTGATCGACTTTTGTTGGAAGGTACATTTTCTTTAGTCAAACTATCGATCTTTAGGCCGGTGGGCATTAATTTCACTGTTCAATAAACAAAAATCAAAACCAAGACAAAACAAGACAAAAACAGGGATGTCTGCTCAAACACATGATTATAGTAATAAGAAGTACATCTTAATGTTAGGTTCATTCTCCCTTTCTTTCTCTCTCTCTCTCTCTCTCTCTCTCTCTCATTTGATTTACGGCGCAATTTCCGTGATCTTTTTTTTTAAACCAAAGCGACTTTCAACTGAAAGAAATATCAAGTGCACACAATGGATTGATTCTATACAAGATTATTTGGTTTGGTTTGTTTGCAGTACATCCACTCCTTGGGGGTTATTTAATGCCGAAATTTAAGTTTTTTCCAAATGATGTTTTGTATTTAAACAGTCAAAAACTTATTTTAAATAGTAAAACTGCCGTTTGTTATGGTTTTTTGAAGTCAGTTTGTATTTTATTTATCAGTATATTAGCTCCTTATTGGTCATTTAACGCCGAATTTTTTCTAAATCAAGTCTTCTACTTTAGAAACAAAGAAAAGCATACTGAACTGTTACGCGACATCTGTTCTCTTATACGAAGCAAATGCTGGAAGATCTTTTCAAAGATGAAGGAGAGATTAGAACCAACAGAAATGTGGTTCTACAGAAGGATGCTGAGGATACCATGGACCAAACATTTAAGCAAGGACAAGGTTTTGAAGAGAATAGAAACAAAATGGAAACTCATACATGACATCAGAAAGAGACAGTTGAAATTTCTGGGACACGTTATGAGGAAGGATGGCTTAGAGAATCTGATACTCACAGGGCGGATAGAGGAAAAGAGAGATAGAAGAAAGCAGTGCGTAACATACTTGATGGGATTAAGCAAATGGATTGCAGTTTGGGAGAAATAACAAGACAAAACATATAAAGAGCTACATAGAACGGGAATATGTGAAAGGCCATGATCGACTATGTCCTGAAGGCAGATAAATGAAGAAGACTAAAATAGTAACAAACATATCTTAAATAGTAAGACTGCTGTGTGTTATAGTTATATATATATGTATTTTTTAAATATAATTTTGAAATCAGTTTGTTATTTTGTTTAGCAGCTTGTAATTTTCTTGCGTGCATTAGTAATTTCTTTGAAAAAAATGTATTGCTAGCATTTTTTTGTCACATAAATTTATTGCTGGTATTTTTTTTTCCTGACAGAAATCTATTTCTGGTAAATTTTTTACTATGAAAATGTATTCCTGGTATATTTGATATAAAATTTTTAATACTTTTATAGTGTTTTAATTCCAGTTTGAGGCTTAACAATTGTCCATAGCTAGGATTCTAACAAGTGCTACCACACCAGGTCAGGGTAGATTTGGAGGCAATGCATGTTCGCCCTAAGGTTAGAATTGCCTATCATAAATTATAATAATTTTAAGAGCATCAAATTTCGTATATTTATTTTGTTTCATATTCTAAAAGCAGCATTCCAGTTAACATGATATCTTATGTTACTTAATTCTTGGGCTTACTCTATTTAATATTCGATTATGTTAAACTCCAGCTTTGTTAATGCGCTCTCTTCCAGTCTGCTTGAAATCAAAGATCAAAGATGAAACTGTCACATGCAATGGCCGCCTCAGTCTTTCTGTATACCTGCGAATCCTGGATATCAACATCAGCATTTTAGCGTTAGAATCTGAGCATTAGAAATTAGATGTCACAAGTCTCTAAGGTCTTTTCTATGTAGACCGCATCACAAATGACACAGTGCGAGACACCAGCAAATAAGAAAAATGTCCATTGAAAGACCCCGTAACCAATGTCTAGAAGAGAAAGTTAAAGTGATATGGGCGCAACATAAAAGCTCACAATCTTGCCATTGCCATCCTATAAGGTATAACCTTAAGCAAAATAAGAAAAGGCAGCAGAATAGAAAGATGGGCTGGTAATGAAACTGAGGGGATTTGGAGATCATTCGAAGAGACTTAGACATAGTTACACTACCGAGATAAATAGAGAGATGATCATAGGATCAGCAGCACAGTGACATAATGATGATGATGATGATGATGATGATGATGATGTGATAAGTTGGTCATCATTGATGTTCGTTGAACGTCTTAGTGTTACATTTCGAATACTTTCATCCTCATAAAAAAGTTTTTCATATCAAATGGCTTTAACCAAATAAATTTTGTAGGCATTAAAGAAAATGATCCATCGTCAGACTCATAGATTGGCGCTACAAGATCACAAAAAACTTTAACACTTCCGATAGCAACAGCAATTAGCTCATGTAATTAAAAGAGAAAACAATGATGTAATCTAGTTGTTAACTTAGCACGAAACCAAAAATAACGTTTTGAAAGAAATTCCAGTTATTACTTGAAAAAGCGATGGTAGTTAATGAACCCGAGAAGAAGAATTTTCTGAAAAATTGATTTAATTTTTTAATATAAATTTCAACCAATAGTAACGCAGAAAGGATATTTATACTTATAATCAGAAACAGACAGTTTAAATTTTTGTACACACGAGGAAAGAGGGCTTAGAAAATAAAATATGACACTCACAGGACATATAGACAGCAAGAGAGACAATGGGAAACAGTGCATAACCTACCTAACGAGCTTTTGTAAATAGTTCACATAACAGGGATTAGGAGAGATAGCACAAACGCAAACCTAAGAGCTACAAAAGCGTAGAACAAATGTGGAAATCTATAATCGCCCAAGTCTTGAAGTGACACGGCACATAGAAGAAGAGCGCTAAATGTTCGGTAAATGAATACGGTATATTTTCTGTATTGAAAAGGGCTTATTTCGTTATTGCTATTAAAATACCGTTCTATTATTATTTCTCCAGCTCCCAAACTCCTATTTTTCTGATTCAGTTGAATTCTGTTCCAAATTAAACAGGCATGAGAGTTGCTGGCAACATATATTCAAGGATGTAAAGATAAAATTTATGATGGACGAAAATATTTGGAAAGCGAAGTACAAAGTTAGAAGAACGCTAAACGGAGAACTAATACCCTCCTATTTATATCCATCTTGCTAACATGAAACCATGACTCATCGTTAATCCGATACGCCGTGACTTACTCCCTAATAAGTATCTATTTGGATAGGCTGTGAAAATGTACTAGAATCCAGAGGGTATATACAAAATGAACACCCAAGGTGTAGTCTTGAAGAATTTCTAAAAAAATTTGCAACTAGGTAAAATCGATCAAAAGCTAACAAATCACAATTGAAGATGCTTCGTAAAAAGTGTTTGTTTTCCTTATATAATGTTGATCCGTTTCCAGAAACAACGATTTTTTAATCGATTTCACCTCAAACATATGTTTTTACTAAGACACAAAGTGTTACAGTGTGGAAGAATTAGGAGCAGACACATTCCTAATGAGCAGAAAGAGAAAAGGGTAACCAGGAGGACAGTAGATAGTGATTTACATTGCGTTTAAATTCCTGGACATTATAGTTGACTGGAAAGCATGGAGCCAAAAGGGAGTTCCACAAGCGAGATGTGCGAGAAAAAAATCCCTATCTTGTAATCCTTAGAAAGAAAGAAAGAAAGAAAGAAAGAAAGAAAGAAAGAAAGAAAGAAAGAAGACTGAAGAGATTGAGAGCAGGAAACAAATAAAGACAGGAAGAAAGAAAGAAAGAAAGAAAGAAAGAGAGAAAAAGAGAAGACTGAAGAGATTGAGAGCAGGAAACAAATAAAAACAGGAAGAAATAAAGAAAGAAAACAGAGAAAAAAGAAAAGCGAAATCGGAAAGAAAGAAAAATGTTTGATTTACTTTTTTACGGCTTATCAACCTTTTTTCAGGTTATCTAAAGCCATTAATGTTTTTTACTGATACAAGTTCTATTAATTTAACCCATAAAGGTGGTGAGAAGAGTTGAATTTATATATTATATATGTTTTCTTTTTGCGAGTAAGTGAATATAACAACACGGATTTAGATTGGAACTCGCCTCTCCGATTTGAAATTACGAGCCATTTTCCATTACACCATCCTCACATCCAAGCATACAGCGCTTGCATTGTACTGACGAGGCTCAACGTTTTTTTTACCTTCGGTGATCGTACAGTTACCGGTGTTTCAACGTGATGTGATCATAAACCACATAAGAAAGAAAGAAAGAAAGAAAGAAAGAATGGATAGGAGAAAATGAGAACGAAAAAGAAAGAAAGGAAGGAAACAAATGGAGTGATGAGAGTGAGAAGATAGAAAAATGAAAGGAAGTACAAAGAAAGAAAAAAAGGAAATAAAATAGAAGGAATAAAAGAAAGAGGTTGAGAAAGAACTTGAGTTATTTATGATTTTTGTGTGTAACACATTTTTGCGTCACCACTGAAATGTAGTTGAAGCATCTGATTATATAGTAGAATTGATGATTTATTCTAGAAATATCCTGTTAAAAAACTCTGACTAAATCTTTTTTAAGCCAAAGTTTAAATAAAATATGTATAAACAAGAGTTTCAATTATAATAGTTTTCATATCATGCTCACCATCCTATTTTTTGAACGGCAAGCATTAATGGGTTATAAGCAAAGACCCATAGTAAATAAAGTCTTTTTAAAGCCTATAATTCATTCTGGGTATTTTTTAAATTTATAATTAATAGTGAAGTTTTTTATTTATTTATTTATTTATTGGAATTTATAACGTCTTTCATCGTAGGCATTAATAGTTCAATTTTGCTTTGACATTCAGGAAGTTAAATATAAACAAAAAAACTTAGGGCAACATAAACGTTTGTTATTATATATATGCAGAGGAATTGCGAAATTAACTTCAATATTCCGTCATTTTTTGTGGCACAAGTAAAGACGTAACTAAGTAAAACAAGCTTCTTCTCGACAATCAGACTTGTAACACATGCAAAAGATAACTGATTTATGTAAATAAAAAAGAGAACTAAGAACAGATCAAATTTACATAGAATTATAATCAAACAGAATATCATTAAGATACATTTCACTGACTGCTATAATCATTAAGGACAAAATAAGGAAAAGAAAAAATGATTTTGTGAAATAAAGCTCTCCATCATCTATTGAATTTTCTAATCGTAAAAATGTACGATACTTTCTTTTTATATATCATATATACTTGAATATAGTGCAAGATTTTATGATCAGTTGTTTACGTAAAAAACGGGTAATGTTTTGAAGAGGTTAAAATCATGCATTTTCAGTAAATTATGCATAAATTCAGGGATTCAACTATACATGAATTCGGCTTATGCACGAGTATATACGGTAAATTATTCTACAGCATTAAAATAATTGTTACAGTAAAACTGTACAAGTCAACAAAAAGACACCAAGACAATATGGCGTTCATAGCGACTGGATTAGGTAAGCAAATTTAATTAATAAACTATACTGCATCGGACTAAATTTTATTTGAAGAAAGTTGGAGAATGCACCAGGCGCCAAAATGTTGAGAAAAGAAGCAGCAAAAATTGAATATCAGCAACAGTTTGTTTGAAAATATCAAAGACTGCAGACGAGAATTCATATTAGATACTGCAAGTCGGCCATTAAACGATTAACTGATTTAATGAACTCTATTCAAAGCTTACAATATCGAAATACTTCTTAAAGTTAAATGACTTATAAAATTCTATAAATCCAATGGTGAAGATATCTAATTATTACTGCTATCCTTGCTCAAGATAAGTTGGAAAAAGTAATTTGCGAACTTTAGGTTCCTAAATAAAAAAGTGAAAGCTATCTCCCAAAAGCTAAAGAATATATTAAGAAATATAAAAATTTTGTTAAAAAAAAAGAAAATAATGTTTAATAATTTTGATAACTTCGTTAAAAACAAAGACAATAATATTGAATAGTCTTCCTATACGGCAGTGAATGTTGGACAATCGTTTCACAGATGAAGAAAAGACTTGAACCAACAAAAATGGTATTCTACTGAAGGATTGTGAGAATTCGATGAAACGAAGACGTAGGAAATGAATGTTGAAGTTTTAGAGAAAAAGGAAAAAAGACACTTATGCTTATCATCAGGAAGAGACAGATGAAGTTTCTAGGGCACATAATGAGGCAAGTGGCGCACAGAAAAGCAACGCATAACATATCTACCGGAATTTTGTAAATGGATGGGGGGAAGAAGGTGTAAGAGAGATGGCAAAAAGACAAAGTTTATTAAGAATTACAAAGGACAGGAAATTGTGGAGAGCCATAGTCTTGAAGAGATAAGACATAAAAAAGAAGAAAACAGTTTGACATATTAGTCAGTTAGGTTTAACATTACAGATTAAAAATGAGAATATGGTATTTTTTTCTTATAAAAGATTCATGATGAACTGTTGATTTAATGAAGAAATTCTTATATAGACGTTGTAACAAAATGCAACCAGACGTCTTGAGCAACAATAACAACAACATCAACAACACACACACATGCACGCACGCACACACACACGCACACAAATATATATATGTTTATTATAAATTATACTTTAAAACACGTACAAACTATAAGCTACTACAAAATTGCACAGTTAATAACTATCTGATGAGACATTGTTATTTTAATGTCAAAACAGAATATACAATTTTGTAGGAGTTTATATTTTGTACATATTCTAAAGTAGTGGTTCCCAGACTTTTTTCTGTCATATCCCCCTTCACCCAGTTCAACCATCCAGATTTCCTCCATGTGTATGAAAGAAAGAGCAGTTAAAACACACTGAAATTATTTACTAATTTATTTTTGAAATGTACAAATATACTGATAAACTTATAGTTACAGAGTAAAGTGGATCGAGATCAGTTAGTAACAACTAAGCATGACCATTGAGAGCGGTTAGTAACAAATAAAAGGACTTTGTTTGCTCTTCTACTTCAGAATTAAATCAGTGAGAAGGGTTATGCTGCTTTTTATGCTGCTTCCAGGTGTGGGCGACAAAGCGAACCTCGCTGCCGTGCTTGAAAAGGACCTCCAATCCGTAGTGGCCTGGGGTAGGAAATGGTTAGTAAATTTCAATGCTTCTAAAACGAAGCTGTTATCAACTAACCACCATAGACAATCGCATCTACCTCCCATTAGCATGGGACAAGCTAGCCTCCCAGAGAGTAAAATACTACGCCTCCTTGGCCTTACACTTTCGGTGGACCTCAAATGGAATGACTATATCGAATCCATTGCCAAATCTGCCGCTATGAAAATCGGCTCTCTGTGCAGAGCCCGGGAGTTTTCCCCACCTGAATCTATTCTGCACATATACAAATCTACCATCCGCCCGTGTATCGAATATTGCTGCCATATCTGGTCGGGTGCCCCTGCTGCTCTCCTTGACAAAATACAAAGGAGGATCTGTAACGTGGTTGATACTGACTTGGCAATCCGGCTGCAACCACTCTTTCACCGGCGTGATGTGGCTTCTCTGTGCCTCTTCTACAAGTACTTTCATGGCTTCTGCTCCGATGAACTTAGATCACTGGTGCCGCCTAAGCACGAATTTACACAAGATACTAGATTAGAAACTAGGTCCCACCCTTTTACAGTTAATCAGATAAGAATTAACCGTAAATTCTACTCCAACAGCTTCTTTTCTCGCGCTTCCCGCCTGTGGAATTCCCTTTCACAAGTCTGCTTTCCCGACAGCTACAATCTTCAGGTGTTTAAATGTAGGGTCAATAGACACATCCTATCACACTAACTCCCAATTATTCTCAGAACACTCTCATCTACCTAATCCTCATTCTCGGTATCCTTACCCGCCTATCACCCACCCTCTGACATTTCCTATATTTAACCATTCTCGGTATCCCTACCCGCCTATCACCCAACCTCTGACATTTCCTATATGTAATCATCCTTTCTCCACTCTATGAAAATCCTGACTCACAAAGGTAGGTTGTGGAAAGCAGATTGAGGATTTTCAATGCGTTGTTGCTCTGTTGTGGGTATGCTCCACGCATATTAACCTAGAATTCTTCAAGATTTTGTGCACGAAACTCCTTGGCAGAAGAGTCAGATTTGAGCACCAAGAACTTATTTCCCCCCATGTAGCTTCAATTTTATCCCAAGAGAGAAATTTCCCCAGTTTGAGAATCGCTGATCTAAAATATAATTTATAATAAATATTCATTGCTCTATTTTTATATTGAGAAGTGTTTTAAACGAATGTTTTGAACGTTGTAATTATGAACAATCTTCATTCTTTATTCATTTGTGTGTGTTTATATATATATATATATATATATATATATATATATATATATACACAAATCGTAATCAAAATCAATGTCATTAATGTTGTTCCTGTTTTGGTGGTGGTACCCGTATTATTATTAAAACGATTTTAATTGCGCATTGAGGTTATAGTTTTTAAAAAGTATATATATATATATATATATATATATATATATATATATATATCTACGTTTATCTATCTATCTATCTATCTATCTATCTATCTATATATATATCTATATATATATATCGATGTTGAGGATTTAATTGAATGATCGTTGGGCACTTAAAATCTATATATATATATATATATGAAGCCCAAATACACTTGCGAAAGCAACAGAAGTTGCTCATAGATTTTAAGTGCCCAACGACCATTCAATTAAATCCTCAAGACATAAACGTAACAGGTGATTGATTCATGAATACTTCTGACTAGAATTCACATACATGCTGCATTTTAGGATAATGCCTCGTTTTTAATGAAAATGTAAGAAGCTGTTTTATTATCGTGATCTCTGGCCAATAGAGGTTAAGTTAAGAATGAAGATATTGAAGGATAAAGAGACCCAATTTATTTGAGCATATCACCTCAGCGAGATCAGAAATACGGAAAGGGACAGGCCTACATACTCTCAAAGTAGGCTTGTAATCCACGTGTAATCAACCTGTTCACTCCAGTGTTTGGAGAACTCGCTCGGTCGATATAAAGAATAAACACAAGTTATTTTGATGTACATCTTATTTGCTTTGGCGTTTTGATCTGCCGCTCTTTTCTCAACTGCGTCTCTCGTGGAATGATTCTTCTGAAGATTTGACAATGTTTGATCCCGCGAAAAGAAGAACATCAGACCCAATACATAACAGCCATCAGTTTCGATTAATGCATTACTTTTCGATCCCGTATATATTAGGACCACGGACGTGTGTCCTAGTGTTTATCACGTTAGCTTTCCGATCATTGTGGCAGTATTTATCAGGAATGTGACCTTGATGTTATTAGCCTGGAAGGAACATGTGTCACCTTTGGAAAGTGCCTGAAAACAATACCACGAGTTGACCCAGTCTGTGACTAGATGCATAAATTTTTATTTGAATAACAACTGGTCTAGATCGAGAAGTTCTACCATAGAAAATAGTTCCTCACGAGAGAGGAATCAAAAACTAATATTGACTAGTACTACTAAGATACACTTTTATGACCATCAAAATAGTATATACGTACAAAGTGATGGTGTTTCCATGAATTCAATTTTAGGTCCAACATTTATTAACTTTTATATAGCTAACTTCGAAAATAAAACAGTTAATACCTTAAAACCCCTCTTTCTATCTAAGATATATTGCTAATATGCTCACATTAGTCAAAAACATAGATGAAATACATGAACTACAAAAATTTCCATTATCTCCGTCGTTAACTTCTCATATGAACTTAACAATAATAATAAAATTTATTTTCTTAATATATTGATAGACACCAATATTAATACATCCACTATCTCTCCGTATATATATAAAAAACAACTAGAACAAACTCTATATGAGTGAATGTCCTAACCACAATTAAATAGCGATTATACAAAATTAAATAAACCGCGCTAAAGTTAATTTCTCCTTGAAAAAAATTCTACACTGAATTAAAAAAACAGTAAACTCTAATAACGACTTTCTTAATTACATCGTTGATGAACAAATTAGACAAACTATTACAAATATTAACATAAAAAAAGAATATAATACTTCCTCAAATAGCCCTAAACATATTAACCTTTTATATCGTAATCAAACGCCTTCTGACTATAAACAAGATGAAACAATTCTAAAAGAACTCATAAATACTACTATATACTCCATTGACAACAATATTAACTGAAAACACATGCATACTACACTATGAAAATAATAAACAAAAATTTCAAATTTTCGAAGGCAACTTTATTAAAAAAATAAACCGACACCAAAAAGATTAATTATGAGTATAGTAACAATGTTCTAAAATGTCTATAACCTTAAATCTTTAAATTATCTAAGTTATAATTTTTGCATGAAAAACATAATACTTTAAAACATGTAAATTGTAAATTTTATAGAAATTAATAATATAAGTTAATTTCCTTGTATCAAATCATTTTGAAAACGCCGTTGCATTCTTACGTGTATGCTTAAAACTTGCAACAGTTAAATCACAAGATATTCGTGTCTGAGAAATTTTCATAACATACAACTACACTAATTATGTTTTAACAATCAGCTCCGGAAGATAATCTTAGATAAGATTGGAAGTACTTGGGAAAATAAAACTAATGAAAATAACTACGGCGTCTTTCTTTCTCTATCAAGGGTGGCTAGCAAATCCATATTACTAAGGCTTTTTGTGGTTTATACTTTAACTAAGCTGTGCGGATCTTAGTTACAGTTTATGGGAGAGAGCACATGATACATTTTTCCAACAAGCTAAGATGCTTAAACCCTCGGCCACGAAGGCTTTTTAGCTGAAAACACTTTCCCAGGCCGACACTATTAAGAAGTCACCTCTCTAGTAAATTGACCATATTAAAATGCCCAGAAATAAAACGTTCAATTTAATCGGTCATATACATTCCTGATCAAAAATTTAAGACCACTTAAAAATCGTTGAAAAGAATTTTTTTATTTACAGATAGATTTTAAACTCCTCCCACTTAAGGTTACCAGTACTATAATCTAAAAGTTTATGGAAACAAAAAGCTACATTCCAAACAGTTTTTTTTAGAAATTTACATTTTTATAAAATGAGGCGATTTACACATGATCAAAATTATAAGACCAGAGACAAAAATTGTACGAAATTGTACAAAAAGTGTATGAAAACATTCAACAACCAAATTTAATAATGAGTTCTACCTTCACTGCTTTTGATGACTTCAAAAATTCTGTCGGGCATGCTAGAAATAAGCGTTTCCGTTAAGGTGCGGGGGATGTTGCTCCAGCTTCTGAAGATGGCTTCACAAAGTTCATTTTTTGTTGAATATTGTTTGCCATTTCGATAAACATCTCTTGTCATCCATCCCCAAACATTTTCAATTGGGTTCAAGTTCGGTGAGCATGCAGGATGTCCCAAGAGATGGACCCCATTTTCTTGTAGAAAGGTCATGGTCCGTCTTGCAGCATGCATTGCAGCATTATCCTGTTGGAATAACCATCCATTCCCACACAAACGATAGCCCTCCGTCATCAAAGATGCTTTTTGCAGCATGCTAACATAACCAGCCGCTGTCTGACGACCCTGCACCACCTGGAGCTCCATCGTCCCTCTGTAAGAAAAGGCACTCCATACCATTAGGGACCCTCCACCACTATGACGTGTGGAGAAAATTTCAGGATGCATGTTTTTGTTATGCCAATATCGTTGGAAGCCATCAGGACCATCTAGATTGAATTTTTTCTCATCAGAAACAGGAATTTCTTCCACTTCATCGTCTCATGTGTGGTATTCATGACCAAACTTTAAGCAGTCCACCTTGTGACATGGAAGCAGCCGAGAAATTTGTTTATGCTTTTTATTTACCATGCCTTTTTGTCGTAAATGTCGTCTGATGGTTACGGGACTGCAATCAGCATCTGTGACTGCCTTAATTTGACTAGAAGAAAGTCCTCCATCTTTCATAACAACCCATCTTATTCTCCTACTCAATGCAGGAGAAATTTTTTGGGGCCTATCAGAGGATTTTGCTTTTCCATAATTCTCACTGTTCTTTAGAAAGTTGCAAATCACAGTTTTACTGCGATTTACCTTAGCTGCGATCACCCGCTGTGACAAACCTTGCTTATGGAATTCTAGAATTCGAGAACGCTCAACTAGGATAAAGGTGTTACCATGCCTAAAGCAAACAAACTGTTTGCTTTAGGCATGGTAACACCTTTACACAGTGATTGCTAATCTCTAACTAAACTAAAAACATTGGAATTACCATAGATCTAACAATTTATACCCCTGGTCTTATAACTTTGATCATGTGTAAATCGCTTCATTTTATAAAAATGTAAATTTCTAAATAAAATGTTTGGAATGTAGCTTTTTGTTTCCATAACGTTTTAGATTGTAGTATTAGTAACCTTAAGTGGTAGGAGTTTAAAATCTATCCGTAAAAAAATTTCTTTTTAAAGATTTTTCTGGGGTCTTAAATTTTTGATCAGGAGTACATATATATATATATATATATATATATATATATATATATATATATATATATCAATTTAAGTTTATAAGAGTCATACGACGTGATTCCGAAAATAGAGTAGATGGTAATGAATTTCAAATTAGCGTGAGACCAGTTTAGAGCTAAGGATAATTTTTTCGATCAAATTATGATGAGTTTGCTGTAGAATACAAAAATTACAAATGACGAAAAATTGCACGCTTTTAGAAAAACATTCTCGTTTGAGCTTACTCTCCTATATTACAGTAGAAATATAAATTATCTTCCTGGATATTTCATAACGTTCGTAAACATTGCCTGATCCAGACTATTGTTTCACAAATATAATAGAATTTTGTTAAGGTCCAGAACATTCTGGACACATCCATAATATTCCATCTTATATCGGATAAAGTGTATTTTTACAAATAGATTCTGTACCAAGGTTAAGCTTTGATTAATCAACTTTCTTTTTCTTTCAATTATCTTCAATTATCAGTGAGATCCGACCTTCCAGTGGCATCAAGGCTCGGGATAATAGGCTTTAATCACCTCTCCATATGATTATCGCTGTTCAAGAGTAAGATTAAATTAAAAAAAAACTTCATTTTTAACCCAAAAAGATAAACTTCTAATGTTTATTCATTATCGTTATAAGGATTCTTCGCATTTTATCAAAATACTGTTAGCAATGTTATCCTTTGCTGTTTATGATGTTAGAATGTTAGAATTTACTCAGTAACATTTAAGTCTTCCTTAAAAATATCCCAAGCAATACCGAGTAACTAATATATATATATATATATATATATATATATATATATATAAGTAAAGAAAACATACATACTGATATGACACAAAAACACATCACGCTATATCTACAGCGAAAAACAACGAAGACAAAAAAAAAGAAAGAAAAGAACAATTTTGTTCACCGTAAAGAGACACCAAAGAATTGACAATAAATAACGAAGACGGAATGTTTGTGCCTTAAAGACTGGAATGTACTCTTTACAAATGAGAACATTGGACATAACTCACGGCAGGACGGCAGTCAGGGCCTGAATTCCCGGGTTTGAAGATGGCAAGCCGTTTATCGGCCAGACCCCAGTCGCCTGGTAAGAATGTATTTACGAGTGGCGGTGTTGGAGAAGAAGGAGCTGTAGATGTGTGGAGGGCATCTTTTTCATAATTCACTGTGTTCTCAGAAGAAGCCAGATGTATATCTGCGTCATATCTTCAAGAAAGCTTTCTCTCGTCTTTGTTTAGAGTTAATTCTACTGACATGATTACGGGACTAATATCCTTCGCAGACGTTTTTGGTCTTCGTTTATGACTTTTAAAGAGATTCGTCAGGGAAAAAAGAAAAGAAAAAAAAGAAAAGAAAAGAAAATACGTTAGATAGATCGAAACAGCTTTCTCTGTTTGTTGTTCTTTTTTCATTTTTCTTGTCAAGTGCTGGCTCTCGGTCACATGCACTTTTTCAAATGGCTTTGAATTTTCTTCAACGTTCCTTAAAAGATATACCTTTCTTTTCGGGAACATATTTTTTCTGTTTCTCGCAGATGTGCTCAAGTGTTTGGGACTTGCATAGACCACCCCAAGGACACATGTATTAAAGTTAAAGTGTTCGAGAATCACAAATAAGTCACATTTCATAAGCAGTAATGTGCTGCGCCATAGAAAAAAATAAACAGACAAATAGCTAGGTAACCCGTTTCTCACAAACTGTAAAAGTTTTATTTAATGACTGTTTCATACTAGATGATAATATATAGGCTTATCACTATTTCCGCAGCCTTATGATCCAAAAAGCAATGATTTTACAATGTATATGTCAATTTTTCAACATAGTCTCTTCCTTTTCAGTACATTTAGTTCAATCGTGAATATTAGATTGAATAATATACAGTGAGTGTTTCAGACCAAAATCCAGTTGATAACTAACTGATCGATATCAAACGTATTAATGCACTCATATAAACTAGCACATTTGAGCCCCCTCATACTTATATATCTTTCTCACTCACTCACTCACTCACTCACTCACTCACTCACTCACTCACTCACTCACTCTCTCTCTCTCTCTCTCTCTCTCTATATATATATATATATATATATGTGCATGTATATAATATTACTCATTGAGTGAGATGGATAAATTGCCGTATAAATTACGCAAAATTGAAAATAACACTGATATCTTATTTTAACAGATACATTTACCAAAATATCTTGAAATACTAAAAAGTAAATTTATTCAATAAAATCGCCAGTAGTTTCAACCACGACCTCCAGACGACTTCAGAATATTTTACATCTCCTGCGGTACCTTTATTTAAGTTGGTGAATGCTGTCATAATCCTTGCCTTCAGTTCATCTTTGGTGTAACTTTTTTTTTATTGATCTCACACTTATCTCCACCCCGCACGTAATAATCAAATGTGTTGCAGTCTGGGAAGTTGGGTGGCCAGGTGTCAAGATAGATGTGGTCGGAGAAATTGCCAGTTAGTCATGACTGGGTTCACCTGCTTGGTGCAGAGTTCTGTTGTCAGACAGAGTTTTCTAGAAGCCACTTTCTTGACCTAGGACTGTACTACCTTTTCAAAGCACTTGATACAAACCTCCGTCTAAGACCCTATGCAAATATGAATGGAGACTTAACTTCACCATCATTAATGATCATTCCAGGAACCTTCGTAATTTCTATTAGACTCATCCAACTCTCTCCGAAATCGTTGCACGGTCCTCAGATTTCTCAGACTTTCTTTCTTTCTTTCTTTCTTTCTTTCTTTCTTTCTTTCTTTCTCAGTCTCTTAGTATTTTTTAGTTTATATTTTCCCAGTCTGTTAGTCTTTCTTTCTTTCTTTATTTCTTTTTTTCTTTCTCACTCTCTTAGTATTTTTAGTTTATATTTTTTCTCAGTCTGTTAGTCTTTCTTTTTAGTTTTTCTTTCTTTCTTTCTTTCTTTCTTTCTTTCTCAGTCTCTTAGTACTTTTTAGATTTTTTCTCAGTCTGTTAGTCTTTCTCTTTAGTTTTTCTTTCTTTATTTCTTTCTTTCTCTATCTGTTTTTTTGCTAATAATCTTTGATAATCTCAGAGAAGCTCATTCTCTCTTAAAGTGAGTAAATCATAGATCACCTGAAACAACTATAAATTCAAATTTCACGGTTCTCCAATTTGATTTTTCTGATGAATCATAACTCGCAATTTAATAATTGTAGGAACTCGTTGAGAGATCTACGACTATAAAATACCAGTGGAAATTCCCCTATCGCATCATTAAATATTTGAGCTTAACTTAACAAAATATTAAAATAACAATCATAAACATTAATGCTGTCGTTATTTGAGATGGAAAGATTTAAAATTGTCAAGATTTTCCATTTCAGTGAGGCAGATGTTAAATGTATTTCTTTCTTTCCTTCTTCGGTTTTATCAAAATTATTTTCGTTTTTTAACAAACCTTTACTTCAGAGCTTGTTTCATGTACATATCTAAAGATTATCTACGACTCTGAATATTTTCATTATATATTTAAATGTATCAAAAGTACATTTTTTGCTTTCACAAATTTTTGCACCAAACTTATTTAATGTAGATTAAATATAACTTCAGTATATTATTATTATTATCATTATTATTGTCATTTTCATCATAATAAGGTTTCTGCTAAGGTCGCACTACCTACCAAGTGTGCAGAAAAACAAATAGCAGTGTGTGGTGTGTTGTTCTGGCTACATTTCATTTGTCATTAGCGTTACATGGACAAAGTGCGGCTTATTGTGTGGGCTGTACTTATCAAAACAATTTTTTGTAAATCTCTTAAACTGAGATTCATATGGATTCCTTCAGTGTGTTGTTTTGTTCCTTTTTTATCATTCAAAACGCACCTACTATCACTGATTTTATTCTTGTTTTCAATTTCCACATTTTTTGTTTCAATTTCGAGGTTATTATACTTTGATAGATTATTATTATTATTATTATTATTATTATTATTATTATTATTATTATTATTTAATTTGATTTCTGTTGTATGCACATTTTCTTTCGGGTCCCAAACAGAAATGGCTTTATAAAATTTTTCACTGATCATTTTCTACGAGATACTTCCAACTTACAGGGACTGCACTGTCATTAAGAAAACGGTGGTCTTTGATCATAATATCTGGGCGATTAGCTTGGATTGTTTTGTCTGTGTGTATTGTAAAGTCTCATCAATATTTTTACAGGTATTATCTCTGTAACAAGGTCTGGGTGATGTCCACATCAGTTTCTGGCAGTTTTCTTCCCGTAAAAGTTGCATATTTTCCAGTGCGGATATTATTATTATTATTATTATTATTATTATTATTATTATTATTACTACTGCTGCTCTTTTCGTCTTCATTGTTATTGTTGAATGTTTTTGTTGTTGTTGTTGAATATTTTTTGTTGTTATTAAATGTTGTTGTTGTTGTTAAATGTTGTACGTCAACAAAGTGAATCTGGGGTAAAAATATACGAAATAGTACGGCTTTCATGGTAAACAGGTATACCAGGCACATACATTCCAACCAAATATGTGATATATGATTTAGATATATCTGCCTGGTTATTGTTATTATTATTACTGAGAAAGAGAGAGAGAGAGAGAGAGAGAGAGAGAGAAAGGTTAGGTAGGGAGAGAGAGAGAGAACAGTAAATCAACAAAGTGTAGCTGTTGCACAAATATAAGAAACGCAATATAACCATTATGACAACCAGTCTGATAACGGTATAGAAGGCTCATGCACCACAGCCAAATGTATGTGATGTGGTGAGAGACTTTGAGAAAAACCAGGCATAACATTGCAGATGCGACCCAATTAGGAATATCTTCAGTAACTCAACCCACTCAGAGGGTCTCCGAGTGTGGGTGTTCTTAAGTATCTAGATATAACTCCAAAGTCACCTTAGCTGCCTCATCATTCACATTTTAATAAAATACTCTCAAAACCTGGCTACTCCCTCTCATGAACAATGCACGTGTCTAGTATATTATTTTTATCATTGAGAAAAAATGGCGATTCGTTACAAATATACGAAACCCAATACAAACACCATGGCAATCAGGTATGCCAGGCACATACATCTAGCCAAAATATATGATATGATTATAATACATCTGCGTGGTTAGCTATTATTATTATTGTAGTGTGTGTGTGTGTGTGTGAGAGAGAGAGAGAGAGAGAGTAACTAAGATTTATATATACTGATGTCTTTACTTTTAAATTATGTGCCATAAAAGATTAATGATTACAACTAATAATAAAACATGACAATTAATAAATTTAATCTAATAACGTTATGCAACAGATTGAAGATTCGTTTTTACTATAAATCATAGCAACCTGAAACTCCGAGTTTTTCTTTCTCTAGGAAGTCGAGAATTTTCACGTTTTAATTTAAAAGGAGAAATTTACCGCTTCTTTTTTGCATATTTAAATCGCAAGAATCGATATTTTCGTATTTTGTGACAATTACTGAAAATCTTTATATTCTGTCTTTTTAATTCTTGTTATTTTATTAGTCTCTGTCTCTCCTTAATAATACTTTTCTATTTCTTTCACAATCAGTAACCCCGTGTGGGATAGTGGTGTTATTGCCTTGCTTGGGGTGAAATGATAAAAAACCCAAACTTCTTACATTTTCGGAGTTGACAGCGAGTTAAAACCACAGATTAGAGAGCACTGTATGTTTCTATTAGATTTTATTCGTTTCTGTTCTCTATCTGCTTTGGGGCTGAAATATTTAGGCGATTGTCTGCAAAGGGTGTAGGCGGTGTTTGATCTCAAATAAAAATCGGTATATCAAAAGCTATTTTTTCCCTGAAAACAAGCTTTTTCCAAGCAAATTATAATTTTTCCACTTCGCACAAAGAATGAGAATGATATACCCCAGTGATCGTAATAAAGGGTTCGGTTGGAAATTCTAGGCACCTGAAGAAGGCCGGAGCGTAGAACGGCGAAAACGTCGTACAAATATCAACCAAGATGAAAATAGCCCGAGTAATGTAAATAGTGTAAGTACTACCTTATCTCAGAAATATAGACAAATACAAATTGGCTCAACGTTATCTTTTAACTGTAAAAGCTAAAATAAATAAGCTGAATAAATAGATTTGAGCGTTTTTATTTCTTATTTTTATTAACCTTAGCTTATTCTGTTCTTAGGCCATGCAGATGGGGCACCAAGCAATGATCTCTGTACAGTAACCTCTCGGAGACTTGATTTCGAACAACTCTGTAATATTTCGATGATCTTACGAGTACTGGTGTATAAACATGATTTGTTGCATGCTATACAATTCACACATCCAAGCTCACAGCATCTGGTATTACCAAGTGGTCTCCCATCTTGGTAATGACCAGGCTGGACGTTGTTTAACTTCGGTGATCGTATGAAAATCGGTATTTCAATGTGATATGGCCGTAAGCCATGCTATTTCACATCCAAGCTTACAGTACCTGGTATTCCCAATAGGCATTCCATTTAGCTACTTAACATGCTTGACATTGCTTAATTTCTGTGATTGTACAACAACCGATGTTTCAAGCGGACACCCAGGCTTGCAACAAACACCATTTTATCCCCAAGCGGTCACTCATCTAAATACTGACCAGTTCTGACGTTGTTTAACTTTCGTGATCGTACGGTGTTTCATGTGTTGTAACCGTAAGTATGAGTACTATGAAACCCAGCTTTATTTAATATAAACGTTATTAGTCTTTGACTTCAAACTTGACTTGGGTAATAAACAGCTTTCGCCGCTAGCATTTTGCGTGTTTTCTTTTTGTTTTTAATTGTAATACGCATTTATAAATATGACTTGAAGGAAATTTAAATATTTTAAATATTTAAGAGATGGATATTTGAAATATTTAAAATATCAAAATATTTTATTTTAAATTAGTTTGTTTAAGTAAGTATTGGTAAATATGTATCTCACTTTCAAAATATGCAATATCTCCGTGGAACAAACAAAGCTTTAATATCCGCTAATAACCTTAAAACAAAAAGGTAACCGAAAACCTTATATAAAAGTCTTAAAATTGTGTACGAATTTCCATAAGCAAAAGTTGAACCTACGATAATTGATTAACAAAATCAAAAACTGACTAAAGACATTTCTACGATTTGTTAATGACGTTCTGCTATTTACCACTTAAGTGTGTGTATCCTTTTAAATTAAATAACTGTTTTTTCCAAGAACAGACAGTAGCATTGAAATCAGATCACCGGCAACTTTGGTATTATAAAAACCTTGGTGTAATAGTTAGCAAGCTTTTACCGTCGTCGAGAGTTCGAGCCTCATTGAAAGTTTCACAGTTGGGGACTTCTGCCGTACTTATACAAGCTGAATAAATATCCCGGTCGACTTGTATGTTCTGGCGGTAATAACAATTTAAACTTGCGGAAAAAGCATCAACACGAGTCTGGAATAATTGCGTTATTTGGGGCGGACCACCTGAGTTAACGTTCTTTTCTGCCCAAATAAATACACCATTTAGCCTGACGGCATCTGGAATTGCTATCAAACTGTAATAAAGTGGTAGGAAATTTTGTATGTATTCACAGCGAAGTTCATTGCTTCCAATAAGATAAAGCAAAAATATTATTTTTAAACAGGAATGTCTATATTTTACAAGTATAAGAACATTTAATTACTCAATATAATTTAGTATTGGTAATTATATCTTGCCAAAGTTCAATGTCAGTTGGATAATTTTCTATGTCACTAGGATTTGATTACTTCTAGACTAATTCGAGACAAATCTGGGGCGACCGTTCTCTTTTCTAGGAGGATAAATTTTATATGATCCTGCATCAATTGGGCACGTGTATAGATGTCAATTGTGACTACATGGAAAGTAGCTTATTTGTGTTGATTGGTTGATTAGATAATTTGCTTAATGGCATATCAACATCTTATTTAATACCGAAATTTAATTTTCTTTGGAGCCTTGAAGTAAAAGAAAATATGATATATGTCATTTTGCTTTCACAATATATGGTAGATGATACTCAGCTTTCGGGCATATAGAAGTTAGTGTTAACGTAATTACTAAATGCGATGATGTTGTTGTTTTGTTGAAATTATATTTTGGAATACAGTTTGATTTTTTAAAGAAATTGTGAGATACTTTATGGATTATTGTCATGAAAGACTTCATTTATGTTGGGTTTTTTATTGATTTTGTTTAGCGGCATATTAACCTCTATGAGCTATTTAACGCCAAAATCTAAATAATTTTAATTCATTTTGATGACTTCAACTAAATATATTTTGAACGCAATTGTATGCCTTCAACTACAGACAAAATCCGATGCTGTTCATTTTTATACAGAATTGTATTGATAGCATTTTTGCTATAAAAATGTATTTTTATATGCGCATATATTTGTATTTTTTAACGCAGCATCATTTTGCTGGCGTGTTGTTATATTGCCCAATAATATTAGTAATAATAATTATTATCATTACTATTATTATTAACATTATATTATATGAAGAAGAGAAAGAGTTGAAAAGATAAATGATAAACCACATATATAAAATTCAGTCAGTGTCCAAACACACACACACACACACACACACACACACACACACACACACACACATATATATATATATATATATAGTCATCCGCAGACAGATCTGTTTCACTGTATCACAGCTCATCAGTACGGTTAGAATCCGATTGCTTTTAACCCAGGATTGAAACCCGACCGAATTGGCGTCAGTGAGCGATTCTAACTCTGGGCCATGGGCGCTCGGTAGAAGAAGGCAGACCTTTTAGCGTGTATGTTATCATTATATACACTCAATAGCCAGAGTGCTCCAATTCATTACTGAATGATATATATATATATATATCAAGTTCCGGAAAATATATATATATATATATATATATATATATATATATATATTCTGTGTAACATTGTTCACGGATGATGTGCGGTGTAATGGATGGCAGCTTGGCATTAGAACTCGGAGAGTTAAGCTCGAGTTCCAACTAGAGTCGTTAGATTCACTGATATGGAATTACTGTATGTATCCATATCTTTTCCCCAAGCTATAGGTTATGTAGTCGAACATATATCAGGGAAAGTCATTGCTCTTCTCGAAGAATTGCTAATAACATGTTCATTCGCAAAACGAAAAGAATGACTTTTATTATTATCATAACCCGGAATATATTTTGGTTTTAAATAACCCTTAAAGAGTTGATAAGTCGTAGGAAACAAATCAATAAAAAAAAAACCTTTTTCACAAAACTTATTGCTATTACGTTCTGATCACAGGCATAAATGACGAGAACGTATATTTTGATTCTAAGGAGAGTGCATAAATCATCTGACCTAAGGTAGAAATCTCGATCCATACGTAAATGTTACCGTTATTTTTTACGGGTATTATATAAGTAATTGCAAGAACAGCAAAGAAGAAGAAGAAGAAGAAGAAGAAGAAGAAGAAGAAGAAGAAGAAATAATAACGATGATGATGATAATAATAATAATAACATTGCATATTCTTCTTTAAATTTTAATAATAATAATAATAATAATAATAAAAGTAATAATAATAATAATAATAAAAAGAAAGAAAAAATATTCAATAATAAAAGAAGGCAGTAAATACAAACAAGAATTACAGTTAGTAGATTCTGTAGAAAAGCAAAACAGTAGCCAAGAACCAACTATTGCGGCAAAAAATATGAAAATGAAAGCCAAAGATAAAGCTCTTGAAAAGATGAAACAGCGCTGGCAAGACAAACCTCTGCATGGCCAATATCCAGTACGTGCCAATAAATCCAATGTTGACAAAGTTAATACTCATCGATGGTTACGTGCATCTGGATTAAAGTCTGAAACTGAAGGATTTATACTTGCAGCACAAGACCAAAGTCTTTTCACGAGAAACTTTCAGGCAAATATTATGCATAATAATATGGATCCAAAATGCAGGTTTTGTGATAAACACCAAGAAACAATAGACCACCTAATCTCAGGCTGTTCTGTGCTTGCCCCAAACGAATATAAAAATCGCCACGATAGAGTTGGGCAATATTTACATTGGGCAATGTGCAAACATTATGGAAAAGCTGTAAACAAACACTGGTATGAACATCATCCAGCACCGGTTACAGAAATAGAAGATGTAACCATTCTATGGGATTACACCATCTACACAGACAGAAAAATTGAAGCAAACAGGCCAGACATTATTGTTAAAAACCAGAAGGAGAAAACTTGTCTATTAATTGATATGGCTTGTCCAGCGGATTGTAACATAGCAATCAAGGAATTTGAAAAACTGTCAAAATATAAAGACCTGGAAATTGAAATAGAAAAAATGTGGAAATTGAAAACAAGAGTTGTGCCAGTGATAGTAGGTGCACTTGGAATGATAAAAAATGGAACAAAACAACACATTGAAAGAATCCCTGGAAACCCCAGCTTAAGAGATATACAAAAAATTGTATTATTAAGTACAGCCCACACACTAAGGAAAACGTTATCTATGTAATGCTGGGGATGATAGGGAGGATAGAAAAACATGAAATGGAGTCATAACAACACGCCACTACCTGCCTTAGGTCTCCCCGCAGACTTGGTTGGTAGTGAGACCAATGCAGAAATCTAAATATGATGAAAAATGACATAATAATAATAATAATAATAAACACCAAGAAACAATAGACCACCTAATCTCAGGCTGTTCTGTGCTTGCCCCAAATGAATATAAAAATCGCCACGATAGAGTTGGGCAATATTTATATTGGACAATGTGCAAACATTATGGAAAAGCTGTAAACAAACACTGGTATGAACATCACCCAGCACCGGTTACAGAAATAGAAGATGTAACCATTCTATGGGATTACACCATCTACACAGACAGAAAAATTGAAGCAAACAGGCCAGACATTATTGTTAAAAACCAGAAGGAGAAAACTTGTCTATTAATTGATATGGCTTGTCCAGCGGATTGTAACATAGCAATCAAGGAATTTGAAAAACTGTCAAAATATAAAGACCTGGAAATTGAAATAGAAAAAATGTGGAAATTGAAAACAAGAGTTGTGCCAGTGATAGTAGGTGCACTTGGAATGATAAAAAATGGAACAAAACAACACATTGAAAGAATCCCTGGAAACCCCAGCTTAAGAGATATACAAAAAATTGTCTTATTAAGTACAGCCCACACACTAAGGAAAACTTTATCTATGTAATTCTAGGGATGATAGGGAAGATAGAAAAACATGAAATGGAGCCATAACAACACGCCACTACCTGCCTTAGGTCTTGGTTGGTAGTGAGACCAAAGCAGAAATCGAAATATGATGAAAAATGACATAATAATAATAGTAATAGTGGATGGTTACGTGCATCTGGATTAAAGTCTGAAAATAAAAGCTTTATTCTTGCAGCGCAAGGCCAAAGTCTTTTCACTAGGAACTTTCAGGCAAATATACATAATAATGTGGATCCAAAATGCAGGTTCTATGATAAATACCAAGAAATAATAGACCATTTATTCTCAGGATGTTCTGTATGAGTATAAAAATCGTCACGATAGAGTGGGGTAATATTTGCACTGGACAATGTGCAAACACTAGAAAATATGTAAACAAACACCGGTATGAACATCACCCAGCACTGGTTACAGGAATAGATGTCACCATTCTATAAAATTACACCATCTACACAGACAAAAAATTGAAGCAAATAGGCCGGACATTATTGTTAAAAACCAAAAAGAAAAAAACTTGCTTATTAATTGATATGCCTTGTTTAGTGGATTGTAACATAGCAACCAAAGAATTCAAAAAACTGTCAAAATATAAAGACCTGGAAATTGGAATAGAAAAAATGTAGAAATTGAAAACAAGAATCGTACCAGTGATAGTAGGTGCACTTGGAATGATAAAAAATTGAACAAAACAACACATTGAGAGAATCACTGGAAATCCAAGCTCAAGAGATATACAAAAAATTGTCTTGTTAAGTATAGCCCACACACTAAGAAGAAATTTGTCTATGTAACGCTAGGGATATTAGGAGAGACAGAAAAAAACATGAAACGGAGCCATAACAATGCACCACGACCTGCCTTAGGTCTCCCTGCAGACTTGGTAGGTAGTGCAACCATAGAAGAAATCGAATTATGATGAAAAATTACATAATAATAGTAATAATGTGTAACGCTTGGAAAGGAAAGGTTATGAATTTTTAAAGATTTAAATTGGAACGTTAAATACGTAATTTGTTAAAAAATGCCTCCAGGCAAAGCATCTTTTGAAAAGACCCTTTCGGATAGAAACATTTGTTGATAAGGCTTATTTTGATATCTTCTAGTAAAATAGTCTAAAATTTTATTGTCATTTTTATGTGGAATTATAACTTATAATTTCGATGATCAGCACAACGATATTTCTCACAGTTTTGTACTTGTAAAATCTGTAACACATGAATTACAACAATGAAAGAAATTTCTCTTTCGTATAGAAAGTCAGCAGCTGCAAACGCTGCTAGGGTTAGTACCTAGTCATAGGAGAGTTAAGCAACCTCCTAGAGTGATGACATATGTGGATCACAAGAAGTAGCAACTGTACAAACGTGGATGCCTGGAGGGAGTCAAAATCCAAGAATCTTGCAAGAAAGAAAAACATAGCTGGATTGAGTTCAGGTGTCTCAGACATGAATTGTGGTTATGTGGCGCGAAAAATACGGGAAGTTCGCCCATTGATTCTACTAACAAATAAAGATAATATGAGGCATATAATATATAGGTGAGGGAGAATATCTATATTTATTAATATATACTTAATAGCTCTGTTTCATTACATCGAACACTTTTATATTAACACCAGCATTATTTGTACGATGTATATTATATATATGGCATTGAGCCTTAGCTTATTTTCTATGTTTTGCGTTTAGCATATTATAAGCTTTAGATTATATTCTTACCATTCCTTTCTCTCTCTTTCTCTCTGCCTGCATGTCCATCTACATCTGTCTCTCTCTCTCTATATATATATAATACACTAAGTTTTTTTAAGATTTTGTCTATAATGCTTGTAACTCTTTCGTATTAAAGTTATTTCTCTTGAGCTTGCGTCTCTAAGTGGCAGTGTCTTTTATATAATAACGAATAGATATATAAAAAACAGATAAGTGTGAAAAATCCGATTTAGTGAAAGAACAGGAAAAAACAACAATAACTGCTAAAAATATGCTAACTTTGTAAAAATATTAAGTATTTGAAATGTACTTGAAACATTAAACACAATTTTGTCAATTTCTTTTATGTCACACATCTTCTTCGTCATTTCTTGTTCGTACTATTTAAAAAAACTTGATTAAAAAAGCGTTGCTGCCAAAGCATTATATGTGTGAGTGTATGTATGTATGTATGTATGTATGTATGTATGTATGTATGTATGTGTGTGTGTTTCTGTACATGTACTGATTTCTTAGGCTTTCTCATGCACGTGTATCAACAAATTGACTGAATAAATAGCTTCAAAAAATTTCAATCTGTTCTTTCATATATATATATATATATATATATATATATGTATATATATATATATATATATATATATATATATATATATATTCTAGAAATATAATATATTCAGAAAATGGGTCCATGTAGGTGACCTTATTTTCTCCGATACACGTATACGCATATATAGAGATCTGTATATATGTTTGTATGTATGTGTGTATGTATGTATTTCTGTATGTATGTATGTATGTATGTATGTATATGCAGGTTTCATTAAAAACGATAAAGTGTGATGGTTATGATTTTATGTAATTTTTCATGTGATATTATGATTTTTTTGAGGACATAAGTTATGGAAAAATTATAGTATAGCCGAAAACGCTCTGTTAAACAAAACATTGGGACAATTTTTATATATAATTTATGTTCTCAAAAGAAACAAATCATAAAATCACGTGTAAAATTGCATAAAAACTTAACCACCAGACTCTGTCATTTTAATGAAACCTACATAAAAGAGAAATTGATACCCAAAATTGCAATTTTTAAGTTATATATATATATATATATGCGTTTGTGTGTAAAATAATAATGAACAGAATATGTAAGAGAATATTACATAAAAGAACATGTTAAACATTATGTAATAGACTACGTTTGTAAACAAAACATCTAGAGTATTAAAATATATTTCCAATTTAAAGACAATTAAAACTTCGGTGATTAAAATAGCGGGGGTGTTGCTATTCTTTTTGTTCCTGTATTAACGGAACTCGAGGCTATTCAGTTAATTTAAAGCATTCCTTACGGCTTTACTTCCAGAAAAATATGTAAATAAAAACATAATTTTGTTATTCTGACATCACTAAATACACAGGAAATGGTTATAAAACTAAATAGAAATGCAACAATCGATTATGCACAAGACTTCTACTATCTTTCCTCGTCTTTCTAAAGCTGTGTTAATGCTTAAAATCACTGCCTACATCAGAGTCCCAGGTCACATTTATCTATTTGCGATCCTAGGTTTTCTCAATTTCTTTTTATTTTGGATAGAAGGAACAAATCCGACAAAAGAATGAAAAAAAAAAAGAAAAAAAGCTGCGCAAGTGAGCACCTAATCAAAGCGATTAACCTTCATCCGCAACAGCTGTGACGGGGATTGCACACTCAACAATAGGTTTATTCAGGATTATTTGAGCCTATTACACATCTAAATGAGTCCTCAGTGTAAACATCCATTGGCCAGATAGACAGAATTGTCCTGTCCCATCGATATAACGTGAAATCCCTTCCCAAATTCACCTCTGCCGAAAATTTCTCTTTAAATTTCAAAGTCAGTGCTACTTAGTTGAAAATCACAATTAAACTCATTATTATTATTATTACTTTTTTCTGTCTCTAAAACATTTAACAAATAAAAGATTATTTATTGGACTAAGCGAGCTTGTAAAGTTCTATATTATTTATCGAGCTAAATTTCGTGAGAATTCAGCAGAAACCAAGAGATTCCAAAATAAGCGACCTAACTCATGCACAAATAAAGATGACCTCTAATCCCTTTCAAAGTAGAATCTTCTTATTTCAGTGCACTTGTTGTCGCACTCCAAACCACATTGTGACGGATCCATGGAAGTCATCCAAAGAAATTGTATTAAAGCCCCTTCTCACCGCCTCTTTCATATTCTCAATGTTTTCAAAACAATTAACCCGCAGATTTTCTTCAGCTTGTGGGAACAACCAAAAATCACAAGGAACAAGGTCTAGATTGTAGTGATTGTTGAGTGACTTTAGATGCCATCCTCGTTAACACAGCTTTTTATCACATAGCAATCTTTTAAATTGTCATCTCGTTCCGACTGGATACTGCAGACTAGTCAGTTATGAGCAGTAGTGGTTTGTAGGGTGTATTCAAAGAGATGTTGCACTTGTCCCCTTTAATATGGAGGAACAAAGGTTCGCAGGTTAGCTAATTTTAAAAAAATATTTTTTAAATCATTTCACCCTTAGCAAAGTGAGAATGCTATTAGTTCGCAGGAAATTGCAAAGATTGAAAATGAGAGGAAAGACTGAGTATATAGAAGATTGCAAAAAGGACAAAAGATGAATGGAATCCAAAAAGATAGAAGATTGTAACTGACGTTGTATTTCAATTCTTTGATTGTAGTTATCGGAGAAGCAGATAAACGGAAGGGAGTTCTACTAGCGGTACGTGTGAGAAATGAAATCATTAAAGTAGAAGTGGCGGTTGAATTTAATTATTTCAACAGTAAATGAGTGGGACCTACATTTCAATCTAGTGACACACTTTAGTTCATGCAGTCTCGGCACCAAGGAAAAAAGCTTGTCAGAGCAGTTGTCATGAAAATATTTTTTTTTTTTAATCATATCATCCCAAGCAAGGCGGTGACGCCACTGATGCGCATGGGGCTACTTAAGAGTAAAATGATTGGAAAAGAGAAAGCCGGGAATCACATCCTAAACAGGAAACAAGGGATGAGCCTCTTCACCTGTTCATAAGATGTGGGTGGAGTGTGAACCGGGCGATAGTTAAGTCTATCTATTCTAATTGAAAACAAAAAAGAAAAAGAAAAAAAAGAGAAAAGAAAAAAGTGAAAGATTTGGAAAGAAAAAAAGAAAAAAAGTGACTTATTAAGTTTTAACTTAGTTAAAGTCAAGTCAAAAAATTTTCTAAAAATAAAATCAAACCTACAGTTAGACATGAAAAGTTTTAAAATTAAGCAAAAATATTGAGCAAAAACTGAGAAGAAAGCAAAACAAAATAATATGGCATACTTAAAAAGACAGAGAAAAACCACGACACGGTTAGCTAAGATGGCTCTAAAATATCAAATGAGGATCGATTATATTGCATATCCTTCTTTAAATTTTGTCGAGAACCTCGAGATTAATAGCAAGAATACCTGACCAGATGTGGCAAAAGTATTCAATGAACTGAAAAATGGTAGATTTGTAAAAGTGCATGATAAACTCTGACGAGAAAATTTTTTTGCACAACACGGTGACCCAACTTTTCTTGCAGTAGATGCAGCTATCGATTCGATATAGTCGCTCTACTTCAAGTTTAGAATGCACAGTACGTTACACTCTAGAAACCTAGCGTCAGCCATTGTAATAATATACTCAACTATGTTGAAACTGCCTACTCACAAAAGTTTGTAAACTTCTGCAATACATAACTAATTGACATGACAAAATAGGACCGCTTATTGCTGCAATGTGATTTGTTCCTACAAAACTTCATCAAAGGTGAATTTAGAGATTTAAGAAACGTGTAAAAAAGTTATCGTTGTAAATGCAACTGTCGAAAACATACGATCTGTCCCTTAAAAGGCCAATGTATGACTAGTAATATTGTTTACCAAGGTAGCATGCATTTTGGTAACGATATTGAATTTTATTTTGGTTCCACTGAAAATCCGTGAAAATTTCGTTTCTCACATAATCAAATGCCTTTAGGCAATATAAAATAAAAAAACAAAAAACAAAACTGCTCTTTCTATATCTGGCAATTAAGGAATCTTGCTAATACACATTTTTTCTCATTGTATCAAGAGCTAAAATTTACTACGGGAAAGGAAATAGATGTAATTAATGTTTTGTTGAAAAATTAGTTATCTTAAAACACTTAATTTACTGATGGAAAAAAGGCTATACGTTCCATTCCTGTCGGGGCGCACAATTTTTATTAAGTAAAAATTCACAATTTCACTGTTTAATAAAATAATATAGCATTTTATGTAGAAAACATAACATTTTTCGGCGTTATTTTCTTATGCACCAAAACAGGTTCTTAAATATTTTTTTATCTGCTTTGATAAAGTTCCTCAAGGAAGGAAATGTGTTGGCATAGTAATTACTTACTTATATATATATATATATATATATATGGCTATTGGGCGCGTGTAGTGATAATATACACGCTAAAAAGTCTGCATTCTTCTACCGAACGCCCATAGCCCAGAGGTGGAATCGCCGACTGACACCAATTCGGTCGGGTTTCAATCCTGGGTTAAAAAGCAATCGGAGTCTAACCGTACTGATGAGCCGTGATACAGTGAAACAGATCTGTCTGCGGATGACTATATATATATATATGAATGTAAATTAGTATACATATATGTATATATGTAGGAACATAGCAATATATAAATATTTATCAGGTGTAAATAGAACGGTGCTCAATGTGATATAACAGAGCTATTAAGTATACGACTCGGCGTTTCATGCACTACGCGATCATGAGATGCATATAATCATCAGGTACCTATTATCAGGTGTACTATAGTCATAAAATGAGACTGATAATTGCGTAGTGCATGAAACTTCGAATCGTGCTTTAGACGTAGGATAGTATGTATATTTATTAATATATATATTTATATGTGTGTTGGGGGTATTGTCCGGAACGCGTTAGAACACATCAAATTTATCGATAGATATAATATGTTTACCCTTCAAACTACCCGTTGAGAAAGTATAAAATTAATAATAGTATTAAAAGAAAGTATAAAATTACTTAATTCGTGTCAATTTTGCATCCCTAGGATAATAGGAAATTATAAGGTACATTTTAGACACTTGATGCGTTTTTATTACCGTAAAGGCAAAAATGCATCGGAATCAACAAAAAAGACATGTGCTGTATATGGTGAAAGTTATTTTGTTGGCAAAACTGTACGGAAATGGTTCAATAAAATTTCGAGTTGGTGAATGTAGCCTTGTTGATGAAGAACGCTCAGGCAGACCTCTCACTTCAGATGATGACCAAATCAAGACATTTATTGAGAATAACCCAAATAACACAACGCAGGAATTGCCAGAAACACTAAATTTATCAAAATCCACCATCTATGAGAACTTAGTGAAACTTGGGTCCTCAAATCGCTACGGTGTTTAGGTAACACATGATCTGAATGGCTAAAATTTTTGGGGTCGCATTTCTATGTGTGATTTGCTGTTTAAACGTAATGAAAATGCACCCTTTTTAAGCAATTTGTGACGGATGATGAGAAATTAATAATTTACAATAATGTTAATCGAAAATGATCCTAGGGTGAGAAGCATGAGCCAACTTTAGCCACCCCAAAAGCAAGTCGTCATCCTAAAAAATCATGTTGTACATCTGGTGGGATTGGAAAGGAATCTTGTACTATGCGTTTCTGCCAAGTAAATAGTCAATTGATTCTGAAAACTACTGCTCTCAACTGGACAAAGCAGCAATCCAAGAAATAAAATTAGCAAACAAGAAAGGTGTTCTTTTCCATCAGGATAATGCTAGACCCCCCGTTTCTTTGGCGACCAGGAAAAATTGTTGCAGTTTGGCTGGGATGTGTTACCCCACCAGACATTGCTCTTTCGGATTTTAATTTATTCAGATCCTTGCAAAATAATCTCAATGATAAAATTTTTAATTCTTTGGATGAATAAAAAAAACAACTTTATAAGTTCTTTGTCGAGAAACCATCAGAATTCTGGGAAGACGGAATATTTAAATTAAAGGAAAAATGAAGAAAGGATGTACAACAAAATGGTTCATATTTAGTTGAATAAATATTTAATGGCATAATTTTGTTTTGTGTTTTAATTTCTTTTAAAAATCGGCATGAACGTTCCGGTCAACCAAATATATAATCTTGCACTGAAATGAACTCGTATGGATAAAACTGGTTAGGTTTAAGATGTAATTAGCAAGAGAATCTCGCTTGAAAATCGTTATGCAACAGGCTTTCTATTTAGTAATAATTGCTTAATCTGGCACAAGAACACAGGAATAGGGTAATGTGAGAATCGAACTCTCTAAACTGAAAAAATGATCAACAAGGCAAACCTGATAAGCATCGAGCTATGGTGGACACCCGATTGCATCATATAATAATATCAATACAAGATGATGCTTCTTGTCTTTCTCTGATACAATGACAAAGAAGTTGGCCATCAAGTGAGGGCAGAAATCATTTTCACAGTGAGCTATTCTCCGAGATGAACTTACATATTATCAATCTAAGACTAATATTCATAACCTCCTTATTAACTAATCTATTGTTCAAGAACGTATGAAACGCTCTCTCGTGGATTTTTATGGATTAAAAAGGGTAACATTTGGCCAGTTTCCAGGAATATTGCTGATGGCTACGTTTTTAATAAGAATTTTGAAACATGTTCTGACCGTGTTTGAAATAATTAAAAGAATACTCCAGAAATAAATAGTATTCGTAAGAGTTCATTTGTTATTATATTATTTAGAGAGAGAGAGAGAGAAAAAAGAAAAACAACTTTTTTCAAATAGCCTTCTTAGAATTGTCTCAATGTATATTTACATTGATTTCGATCAATGAACATTAAAAAGAAATAATCTGGAATAATGTTTATTTAATAGAAAATTTATTTTGTTCTTGAACAGTGAGATATCTTATTTCAGGTCTCCACATCAGCCAATCAAATATCAGGAAATTAGACGTCTCCTGATAACAGATACATTGAATCCGTAGCAGGCAAAGAAAAACACTTTTTTTAAATATATGCTTTTTTCTTTTTATAAATGATTAGTTTACACTTCCATTTTTGTTTTCGTTTTCGATTCTTTGATGTTTGATAAAAAGTTAACATTAATAAGTAAATGGAAATGGAAGATTTGCCTCTACTCTTTTCAATCATGAACTTGTATAATTCCATTAAAAAGTGGTTAAAATATTATATATATATATATATATATATATATATATATATATATTATTATTATTATTTATTCATAAATTATAACATGGCTATGTTACAATATCACTACAAAAGTAACCATTTTGTTTCGACACTTTTGTGTCTTGTCAAGTTATGTGATTGTTCTGAAATGAATGGTTTAAAAGTCTGAAAACAAGCATGACCCCTTTAATCAGGGAGGCATTATTGTATATACAATGTGGACTATATTTTCCAAATTAGAAGTTGCTTTACTCTGATTGGTCCACATTGTAACATATCCATGTTATAATTTATGAATAAATAATATTATTAGCTGTACTTTTGTATTGAGCACTTTTTTTAAAAATAGTGTTTCTTTGGACAAGGAATATTATTTCCAAAATACTTATATATATATATATATATATATATATATATATATATATATATATTCATGAAAAAGATGTAAGACAAATTGAGAAAAGGTTTTTCCAATAGTAAACGCTTTCCTTTCACAGTCATTTCTTGAAAAAATTATAGTTAATAAAGAAGTATTTTAAAACGCGTTTCATCCGTTAAAACTTCATCAGACTGTGTTTGTTAATGTTGTTAATCTTTGTCAGCCATATTTACTATATATATACATTCATATATATATATATATATATATGTGTGTGTGTGTGTGTGTGTGTGTGTGTGTGTGTGTGTGTGTGTGTGAATTGATGGGTTTATTTTTATTTTTAATCGTATTTGATTTCCCATTTTCATTTTAAATGGCGCGTATTACGTCTATCGGTGCGCTTATTCGAGAAATCTTAATAAGGAGAATGTGCTCTTTGGCTGGTTTGGGAGCGAACTTGCAGCCCCATTGTAGAAGAAACCATTGTTTTATCCGTTGTGCCTTAATACTCGGCTACAAAGAGCGTCATGGTTCAATAATGCTGTATTTTCCCCTTTAAGAACAGAACACTTCCTCACTAAGATATTTTTCTAGAAAGCCCGAGTTTCCACTATGATGACGTTTGAAGTATTAAAAATGTCGTGTTAAAAATAAATACATTATTTTTTAGTAATTGCTTTGTTTATAGGATGTGCGTTGTGGTGCATTGGATATCGGCTCGGAACGAGAAATCGGGGAACCGAGTTCGAATTCCAGTAGAATTCATTGCATTCACTTGCGCGCAAATACCCTTGGGGAACGTATTAATCCGTCTCTTCCCTCCAGTTATGGGTTAAATAACAGGACAGATTGGGTTCTATAGCCTTGGCTGGCAACCAGTCTACCGCAGAAAGCAATGGCAACCTGCTGCGGGATAATCTTCTGCCCAGTCAGTCATATCTCTTTCGAGACATGATCGCCCAAGCGTGTTTCACATGTGGCACTTAACTGACTGATAGGATGCGAAATCGAATAGATATGTCTGTTATACAAACTGTTTAAAGTAAAAATAAAAATGAGGCGTCTATTTAAAATATGGGTGTCCGCTATAATAACGTTTAAAGTAATATATATTTATGTGTGTGTGCGTGTGTGTGCGCGTGTGTTTGTATTGTAGTATCGAATTCCAATTTCAGCCAAAATTATTGCATTTGCTTTCGCACAAATACTCTTGAAAATGTACCATCTTTTCTAACCTAAGAGGCTAATAGCAGCACAGACTATACTCCTTGATTAGAAACTAGTCTAGGCGAAAGACAGTTATAAATGCAAAAGCGGTTGTACGTGGACCTGGCATCTTCACTACATAAAAATCTTCTTGCTACAGAAGCCATAGCAGCAACACGAAGTATGGCGTGTGGCCATATACTCAACAGGGAAGCTTACCACGTCAGCACATACGCACACTACATGCACTCATTGTAGTAATAATCTTTCAAAAAGCTCTTAATGTTATATTAACTAAGCTCTGTACTTTGTCCCTCCCGTACCTGTTTGCACTTCTCCCTAAAATTTGGTTTCGTATGGTCATTTTATAATTATTTTTGAGAGTGAGACGGATGGACGGACTAACGGAAGTCACAGAATTTTATATATAAGGAGAAGTATGTAAAATGTATGGAATATTGATGTTGAAAAACGAACTATATTTAAATATGGACGCCATCAATATCTGTAGATATTTTTCACAGGATAAAAAGATAGATTAAAAAACATATTGAAATTATGAACAAAGAATTTTATCTGAGATATCACAAGAATTCTCAAACAAAGCTTGAATTTATGTGGAGCGGTCAAGTCGAAATAATCCTTTTTATATATTTGTTTTTGACCATATACACCGATGGGTGTCTGTTCATTTGTTTACGCCGGTAGCCGTGTACTATTCAACAGTTTCCCCTTGTTAATCAGCGTCTTAATCTGCTTAGACGCATTCGGAAAAGATACACCGTTGCGATTATGCTTTTCTTGCAGGTGTGATCGTTTATTTGCCCTCAGTTTCCAGACGTTTTATTTTTCGTTGACATTTACAAATCATGTTCAGTCGTGTCGATTTCTACATTTATATTAAAATATATCTCTCTCTCTCTCCTTTTGTAAGCCAATTTATTTACTATGCGTCCAAAAGCCAAGAGAGACACGTGGCTAGAACATAGTTATTTTAGTTGCTTATTCAGGTTTAAGTCTAAAATCAAACAACAGCACTGACTAAACGTGCCCATTCATGTCTCTTCTGTGATATGTTAATAATATTTACTTGATTAATTCTTTGCAATTCATTTATCATGTAAACTATTGACAATGAATTTCTATGTAAAATGATTTAATTCAGAACACTTCAGCAAAGATGTTGCAATATTTTATAGTTCAGTTCGGTGGAGCCTAAGTTAATTTGCAGATCGTTTCACGTTTACCCGCCTAATAGATAATTATAACAATGTCACTTCATGATACGACATATTTCCAGTATCGATCCATTTAGATAGAGAACAGCTTTTAGTATTTTTGAATATAATCGGACAATTACGATGGTTAAAAGAATTGATCTGTTTGCGTAAAAGATTTCGAGCTGATATTTGATAAATAGTTGCCTTATCTGTAGTTTTATTCCCAGTGTTTAGGTTATTCGCGGTCAGCACTATATATATATATAAAATCATAAGTTATGATTACTTAAAGGAAGATAAATAACAATCGAACTTTTACTTGACTGAAATGTTTGGGAAGTACCAAAGCAGGAGTCTGTTATACAAAGTGGCAGCTCTTTGGAAAATAAAAAAAAAATAATATAGGCAAGATTTTCTTCTGATATTTTGATATTCAGAGGAAATGTGGATGATTTTACTTATTTCTTCGTTCTCTTCAAATAAATGGTTAATCTTAATCTACCCTCTTTATCTTTGTAGTTATCCATTTCCTACAACCTCCTCTTTTAATTATATCACGCCTGATTCATCATAACCATTTTAACAGTAGCCTTCTACCTCAAGTAAGGCTTACGCCACATCCTATTGAAGCACCGGTTCTCGTACGATCACCGAAATTAGGCCTGTTCAGAAGGTTGACCGCTTGGTAATACCAGATGCTGTAAGCTTGAATATGTGAATGACATAATGGATAAAGGCTCATGATTAGGAATTGGAAGAGTTGAGTTCCAATTTCAGTAGGATTCGTTATATATATATATATATATATATATATATATATATATATATATAATCGTTTCACCCCGAGCAAGGCATTCCATTGACACTATTGCGCAGGGGGTTACATAGGAAAAATGATGAAAGAGAGAGAGAGAGAGAGAGAGAGAGAGAGAGAGAGAGAGAGAGAGAGAGAGAGGTTAGATATAGGAAATGTCAGAAAGAGGGTGATAGACGGGTAAGGATATCGAGAATGAGGGTTGGGTAAATGGTGAGAGTGTTTGAGAGAATAGATGCAAGTTAGTGTGATAGGAGGTGTCTACTGACCTTACATTTAAACTCCTGGAGATTGTAGCTGTCGAGGAAGCAGTCATGTGGAAGGGTTACATCTTATCTGTTTCACTGTAAAAGGGTGGGACCTAGTTGCTAATCTAGTATCTCGTGTAAATTCGCACCTAGGCGGCACCAATGATCTAAGTTCATCGGAGTAGAATCCGTTAGAGTATTTATAGAAGAGGCACAGGGAAGCCACGTCACGCCGGTGAGAGAGTGGTTGCAGCCGGTTTGCCAAGTCAATATTTATTTACGCGGAGATACCTTTGGGAAAGTTATGAACCCAGCTCTTATCTGTACAGCTATGGGTTAATTAGTACAGTTTGTATCAGTAAATCATTATTGTCACTAAAAAATATTCTTACAATGTAAAAAATATTTTCTGGTTTTAAATAACCCGCAAAGGGTTGATAAACCATAAAATCAAACCAGTCTGTCCTGAGTGACCATCGAACTCTGTATAGAATTTAATTTAGTATTAACATTTCTTTTCGTAATTAAAAATATTATACAAGGTGACCGAAATGTAAATTCCTATTTTATGTATGAGTGGCCAACCAGGATGCCTAACTTAACGTTTTGGCGGGAGGGGTGCTAAAGAAGCAAGTATACTATCTCAAGTGAAGACTTTAGAAGAACTTGAAGGGCAAATAGAAGAAGTTATGCGTATACCACAAGAGTTCCTGGTGAAATCAGTTGACACGATTCCTGGGTAGTTCGAGAAACTGGTAGTGAAATCTCGTGCCCATATCGAATTTGAAATAAAATCTAATCATAAACGCTTTCCTCTCACAGTCATTTCTTGTAAGAATTATACTTAATAAGTAAATATTTTACAATTGAGAGTTACTTTTCAATCACTCTTTAAAATTGCTCGCCTAAAGACAATATGAAAAAAATCAATGAAGTTAGAACAAGGAAACTGACGACAGGGATATTTTGTGGTAACCAAACTGTAGTTTTACCGATTTGTAATATGGCAACGGGCAAAGAGTATTATTATCTGCAAACAAATAAGTAGGCCAATACCACTGCTAGAGAACAACTCAAACACTAATGAAACAGCACCTAAATTTAACTGATTTTTCACACATTTGGAAAGCAATCTTTCACATTTTACTTCGTCTGGTACGTTGCTTTTCGTTAGAGCTAACCATAGTAAACTTCATCGCTAAATAACACCGTTACCAAATTTTCATCGGTGCAGAAAACACGCTAATCTGTAAAGGTTAATCTAAACTTTTTGCTTCTTGCTGATGAAGGGATTGACAACGAGTGAACGCGCATTAAAAGCCGCCTTCATGCTCGTCTCCCCAAACATTTTCATGTCAAATTCTTCAGTTACTTGAAGGGCAATGCGTGCTAATGTATCAAAACTAGCCCACCATGAAGAATCTTGAAATTGCCTGATTCTGCTGAGAAATCTTTTAACGTGGCTACCCCTATATTTTACGTTGCCACTCTGCCGTTTTACATGTCGCTTCTATGTTACTGATGCTTTACATGGGCACACCGACGATTTACATTGTTGCTTCAATGTTTTATGTGGTCGCTCCGATGATTTACGAGTTAGCTCCGATTTTTAACGGGGATACTCGACTTTACGTGGTCGCTTTGATGTTTTATCTGGTTGCTCCGATGACTTATGCAGCCACTTTGATGTTTTACGTGGCCGCCTTGATGTTTTACGTCGTTGCTCCTATGTCTACAAAACTGCCGATGTTTTCTGTGGTCGATTGGATGTTTTATGTGGGTACTTCGATGTTTAAGGGACGGCTTCGATGTTTTACGCGGTGGTCCTAATGTTTTTCGTGGTCACTCGATGTTTTACGTGGCGGCATCGATATTTGACGTGGCCGCTCCGATGTTTTACTTGGTCACCCAGATGTTTTACGTGATTTAGAGGAGCTAAATTACTATGTGATATCTGCCATCCTGTATGTCAGTGAGTTCTGAGCGATCTCTTTATCGATGAAGAAGAGACTTAAAGCAACAGAAATGCGGTTCTGCAAAAGGATACAGAGGAAAATGTAGACCGAACATATGAACAACGACGAAGTTCTAGAGAAAATAGAAACAAAAAGAAAGCAAATACTTAAAATTAGTAAAAGACAGTTGTGGTTTCTGCGGCCTATAATATGGAAAGAGGTCTTGGAAAATCTGATACACATGTGTCAGATGAAGAGCTAGAGAGACAGATGAAAACAATGATTTACATACGTATTGAGCTTAAGTGAATAGATGGCGAAACAGCTCTTGAGAAAAATAACAAGACAATTGATTACGAGCTACAAGGGACAAGAATTTGTGGGGAGCCATGACCACTTACATCCTGAAGTGACACGGCATAGAAAGAAGAGGAGGAGCTCGTATCATCACAAACATTTATTATTCTAAAAATTACATTCTTAGCCCCATTAACTTATTTTCTTAGTAGCAGAAACTGACATCTCTCGAGATTTTAATCTGATAACCTGATGCCTGCGTGATTCATCAGATTAACAACGGCTTGTCATTGGGATTTCATAGGGAACAATGCTACAGAAGAATAAGAATTATTCTATTTCACCTCTCATCATGGTAATATATATATATATATATATATATATATATAGTCATCCGCAGATAAATCTGTTTCACTGTATCACAGCTCATCAGTACGGTTATATATCCGATTGCTTTTTACCCAGGATTAAAACCTGACCGAATTTGCATCAGAGCTATGGGCGCTCGGTAGAAGATGGCACACTTTAGCGTGTGATATACCATGTATTTATACGCCAGTAGTGAGAGTGATTAGAACATTCTCACTACTGGCGTATAAATACATAGTATATCATTACTGAATGAACGATGCGTAGATGCTAGAGTAGCTACTGTTTTTTCAAAGTCTACCATTCTTCCAGTGTGCTCAATTAGGGTGTGAGAGCGTAAATAGACAGATCTGTTTCGCTGTATCACAGCTGATCAGTACGGTTAAACATCCGATTATGTATATACAGGGTGGCAAGCAATAAAGTCACCATGCAGTTAGTTATGTATGGGGAATTAACAAAAATTTCGTTTTTGCAAAGTAATCAAGAAATATTGATCACCTCAAGCAATTTATTCGAGATGCATTTGCAGACTTAAGCCGTCAGAATCATATTTTTTTTTAATCATCTCACCCCAAGCAAGGCATTCCACTGCCACTATTGCGCATGGGGCTACATAGGGGAAGGTAAAGAGAAGGAGTGGATAGACATAGGGAATGTCAGGAGAAAGGTGACAGATGAGTAAGGATAGCGAGGATGAGGGTCGGGCAGATGGGAAGAGTGCTTGATAGAATGGGAGCAGGTTAGTGTGTTAGGAGGTGTGTATTGACCTTACATTTAAACTCCTGGAGATTGTAGCCGTCGGGGAAGCAATCGTTTGGAAGAGAATTCCACAGTCGGGAAGTGCGAGGAAAGAAACTGTTGGAGTAGAAGTTACGGCTGCATTTTATCGGTTTCACTGTAAAAGGGTGGGATCTAGTTGCTAATCTAGTATCACGTGCAAATATGTATCGTGATATTTGTCGACGCGTTCTAACAAGGTGTAGGGGATGCATTGAAGCAGGTGGCTTGCAGTTTGAACAATATGGGTAATTAATTTACTACTATTTACCACAGCATTTTATTTTTATTAGCCAAAATTAACCATATTAAAATTTAATAATAATTTTCTAGGGTGCTGATTAATTGCTTTGTCTTGATTTTTATTGTAAGTAACTGTATAGCCTGGCCATAAGAACATTTTATTATACATTCCCCAACCAAGAAAACAAATAAAGAACAATAATAGAAATCAAAACATTATCTGGTTCAAACCACCATGTAACTTAGAAGTAAAAACCAAAATGGGACAATTTTTTTTAAAACTGATCGATTAACACTTTTTAAAAAATCCTTTCTTTTTAAGCTTGACAGAGTTCAAAAGTGATTTTTAAGCCTTCTTTTAGCTTTGTAGACGAGGAATTATTTGCTACTCCACAAGCCTTGATTCAAACGTCGAACCGCCGAGAGCTTCTTGCTACTCTATCGCTATTTCCATGGTGAATGTTCTGGTGAGCTGAATTCCTTAGTTCGACTGGTTCAGACTTATAGTTCTAAGACCCACCATGCTATATACACGGGCAATCTATCCTCATTTCCTTAGTATTCCATTGACAAGAAGCAAGTTCTTCTTCCCAAGTGTGGCTACTTTATGACACAGACTCTCGAGAGGATTCTTCCCCAGACACTACAATCTTAACTTCTTCGATTAGACTTAATCGTTATCGATCAAACGTATCCACATAACCTACGCTTACTTCCTCCTCTTACGCACAACAATCTCATTTAGTAACCCCCTGCCTTGAGTAACTCTCTGGCATTGTGCTTGGTGAACATAAAAAAGATCCGTTGACCATGTTTTGGAATATATCGTCTTTGTTAGTTGTTTAGTTACTGAAATTTCTACCGAGTTTAAGTATATCCATAGTGTTGGTTAGTGAATTTGGTGACATAATGATTTCGAGTTCTGTCCCTGGGCCAAGTAGTAGAGATTTACACAGACTCAGTGGGAACAGAACTAATAATAACTGAACAATTAAAAAAGATGAAGTATCCTTAGACATCTCCTACGCAGTGGAGTAAGAACAATATATCACAATAAAAAAAATAAATTGTCCGCTTTGAAATTCCTTAGAGGTTACACGGATCAACTAATATCTGAAGAATGCCGGTGCATACAACAGCTGAAACGTTGTGAGATTAACAAAGGTGAGGACATTAGTCTGACTTTAAATAATGTAATTAATGATAAGTCCTCGTTCCAGAAATTCAAAACTGAAGAAATATTTGTTTACTTTGCAACGTTAGTATATTTCGTTGAAACCAATTATTATTGAAGTTTGTATGGTTTCAAAGACTAGAAATGATTTAAAGTAACTCTCTATCAAGACCTCAGAAAGCAATATTGATAAGTTTTTTTCTTTTTTCCTTTTCTTTTGGCAACATTGTAAAGCTGGAAGCGAGGCCGATAATATGAATGTGTTCCGGGCGATTCTTTGAAATTATTGATATTATTTTAGAAATCGCCCGTAAATGTTTCCTTAATTCAGACATTATCATTCAGTTAAGTGCCATACGTGATACACACGTGGGTGATCATATATATTGCAATCCAAACTGTCATATTTTTCTTCATTTGCCAACCAAGGCTTTAGAACCCAATCTGCTCTGCTATTTAACCCATAGAGAGAAGAGATGAGATGGGTTAATATTTTTTCCAAGGGCATTTGCACGTAAGTAAATGCAACGAATTCAAATGCAATTCGAACTCGGCTCTCCTATTTTTCATTCTGAGTCGATATCCATTACACCATAATGTACATTCAATATACATTCTGTAAAATGTTTTTTATAACATTTACTTTACTTTTTTATGAAAATTTAGCATATTTTATAACAGGCTCTTAAGAACATTTATTAAGCTGTACTTAATTTTTAATAGAGCTCTTCCAATACAAGTCTCAAGAGCCACTCAAGGTAGTGCTTAATGAATGAGGTGTGGTTTGAATGGAAAAGTAGCATGTGAAGATCATGTGATAATGAAGGGTAGGTAACGGTTGACATTTGACTTAATTCAAGAATCTAGCATTCGACAGAGCATTCACAAAGTAGCACCTCTTTGCAAAAAGCTGTCTTGAGTGGAACTCCAACCTCACAAATGAAACATGGTGGAAGTTAGGGTCGTCGCAGTATGTAATAAATAATGAATCTTGTCCGAACATTTGCCGTGGAAATAGTTATAAAGTAGTAACAGGCTTGCGATGTTGTCTGGGGAAAAAAGCTACATAGGGGATATGTCTACTCCCGCCTCACAAGATCACGTAAACGCCTTTGAACTCTTATCAAAGCTGGAAACTAAGAATTGAGTAGTTTCAATATGGCAGCAATACTTCAGTCATAGTCTACAGCACAACGGGAGGGAAGACTTCATTCCACCAATATTTAAATGGGGGAGGACGTGTCTTCTTTAGAAATAAGCATTCCAAATCCTGACTGTTTACCTGGACTCCAATATTGATGGTGGGAAGCAACGTCTGTGAATATCTTTTTCATTGCTGTCTTTTTTTTTATTGCAAACACATTGAATACTGTTTAAAAGCAAGAACTGCTTTTTCATCTTTGTAAAACATTTTAATAATATCAAAGAAGCTTAAATAAAAACCTTCATAAGGAAGAGACTCCATGATGATAATAAAGAAAGGAAAGAAACGAATACTTCAAAGACCTTTTTTTTTTTCATATAATGGATGGAAAGTAGGCGTCCATTTTGGTATTGCAGTTACATAGACCTTTCTCTAACCTTAAAAAAATAATTTATCTCAAAACTTATGAATTTCCGAAAGTTTTATTGATTAAAAACACATAAAATTGCTTAAAAATGGCGATGTCAGTTAAACCGAATATTTACCAAAATAACTGTCTTTAAGATTTTGAGATTTAGAAGAAACATCTTATCTAAATAAGAAGACTAAACCAATTTGCTGTAAACAAAGATAAAGAAAAATTGTATAAAAGAATATTTCGTTGCCCCAAGAGACTAAAGAGCAAAACTGAAATATCTGGAGAAAATTAATGCTGATCAGGACTCCCTCGAAAGTTGAGAAAACTATAAAAATATGTTTTTCAAACATTTTTTTAATATCACGGCATACGTGAACCTAGAGTTAAAATTCCGCGGCACACTTAAATTATGAGGATCAAATAAAGTTTAAAAATAGTATACTTATGAATTTTTTATTAACTCAAACAAAGCAATTATAATTTGTAATAAAAAGATAACCATTAAAATTCTTAAAAGTTATATTGTCTGTTTATTATAATATTTATTGAGCTATCTGAGCTTGATGTTTTGGACAGGCATATTCTTAAATTTTGTTCCAAGGAATCTAGCCGTGATCTATTTTTGTTTTTAATACTTCTTATTGAAGAAAACTTTCTTTTAATATTATTTTATAGATAATGTATACGTTTATTTATTACAACAATGATATACTTGTATAATCAATTTAAAGGTGTTTTATTTTGCTATGTACACTTCGGACTTCTCTCGAGAAGAATTTAATTAATGACATTTAAAATTTGCGTGGAAAAGTTACGATACTTTCACGGTTCACAATCTCTGCATCGAATGTAGGGATTTTCTATGCATAAAGCCGAAAGTATGAGCACCCAATGATGATCGAACTCACGACTCAGTCGTAATTGTTTTAATGAGATAAGCTTGCTAGCCACTGCACTACGCCGAAGTACCCGCTCCTTTAAACAATATAAAGCAATAACCACACTCATAATCACTGAAAAGAGATACGAAACATCGTTTGTTTATTTAGCGGCATATCAACTTTTCATGGGTCATTTAATGCTGAAATTTAATTTTCTTGCGTGCATTATTAATTTCTTTTACAAAAAAATGTATTTCTGGTTAAATTTTTATGCTTAGAGTAATGTATTTCTGGGAATAATTTTAAAAGTTTTTACAAAAATTTATTACTAGTAAACTTTTTACTATGAAAATGAATTCCTGGTATTTTTAAAATATGTTTTTATATTTTCATCGTATTTTCAGCCCAGTTCTCTCAAGCAAATTCTCATTTTGAACAGTTCTAAGTTGATCATCATCTTTACCCAGTCATGCTTACTTGTAAAGTTATGTTCACTTATATTACTGATCGTTTCATTTCTATCTCCGAGTTCAAAACAAATAGGGAAATGGCCGTACAGAAATCGAACTCATAATAAAAAGACTATTACTTCGTAAATTCTCTATCACCAAATTACAATATTAAAGAATCCTCAAATTGTCACTTGAGTTGTCTCGAGTTCCATTGAGATTCTTTGAGATCGCTTCCCCAAACACGGACTCTAATAATCAGAATACTCGACGTAATGCAAACTACAGCAATCTAGAAATTGGTTGTGTTTATGGGAAGACTCCATGAGGTCAAGATCTGGTACAAGGTTGTTTCTGATATGGGGAGACATATATTTGTATGTGGGTGTGCTCATAATTCTGTTTTCTGAAAGACAGCGTTTCCAGGAACAAGGTTTTGAGTATATTGTGAGGCTTACCTTGTTCAAAACCAAACAAAAGTTGGGAATGAATCAAATATTAAGCAGTTAAACAATCGTTATTCATGAAGATTAAATTTGCTAAAAAGAGTTACTAAAATGTGGGAATTTACACAGAGTTGTACATAAGGAGATGCGGTAATAGTCTAATTTCAATTGCATATTGTCGCACGAGTCATGATGTATCCATTGACTCTACCCATTTAACTACAATGGGGAGGTACTACGTTGTATATAGAGTCCAAGTTCTGGGTAGCAAAGTCATTTAGAAAAGAGTAAACTGGAAGATGTTTCTATTTACTAGTCCTCCTATTAACACATCATTCAATAAATTGCAGGCCTAACTAATAAAACAACCGCTTTCAGGCAAAATTCGACTTTATTAATCAACATAGTCTCCATCTAGGTTGATACACTGATTCCAACGCTTCTCTAACAACTTCGAGCCTTTTTATAGAACGATATGTCTTTGGCCTTAAAATACGCCTCAGTTTTCGATATCACTTCTTCATTTTGGCCAAATCTCTTTTCCTGGAGCGTTCTTTCAAGGTCTGCAAACAGCTAGTAGTCGCTGGAGACCAGATCTAGAGAATAGGGGGAATGCGGAAGCAATCTGTAGTGCTATTCATGTAGTTTTGCCATCGTTGCGATCGACTTGTGACGGTGCATTGTCTTGGTGAATAATCACTTTTTCTTCTTCATTTGAGGCATTTTTTGGCGATTTTTTTCTTTAAACGCACAAAGAATAATTATATAATATTCGCTATTGATGGTTCTTTCTTTCTTAAGGTAATTGATAAACAAAATGCCTTGCGTATCCCAAAATACGGAGGCCAAAAACTTACCTGTTGATGTTCGTGTCTTTGATCACTTTGGACGGTTTTCACCTGCTGCTTTCCACACAGCTGACTGTCGATTTGACTCCGGAGAGAAGTAGTGGATCCATGATTCATCCATTTTAACATATTTACACAAAAACTTCTTGTTGCGTTGAAACAGTTGCCAACAATGCTTTGAATCGTCGACGCGTTGTTGCTTTTGAGCGACTGTGCGCAAACGCGGCACTCACTTTGAACACAGATTTTACATTGACAAATGTTCATGCTAATTGATGAATACACTACCTTCTGATATGTTCAAATCCTCTACTATTTCACGCAAGTTTAATTTTCCAAAATCGGTCAAAACGAGTTTGTGGATTTTTGTGTCTTTTTCTGGAACAACTACCTATTTTTGGCGACATGAGCGTTCAACATCATTTGTGTCTGTACGACCGCGTTTAAAGTCAGCAAAGCACCTCTTAACCGTTTTTTTTTCTGACGGAACTGCATCCGAATAACAATATTCAAATTTTTCTATTGTTTTAAAAATTTGCAACAGTAGCTTTACTTAAATAATTGTAATTTGTAAACTAATAATCCGATTGGGTCAAATTTTTCTCATGTGACATTTGAAGGTTAGTACTTCATAAAAATAATATGAATTTTTATTAGTAGTGGCATCTATATTTTAGGCCCGGGACTTAAAGAGTGATGTGTATAGAGTACTAACTTTCAAAGTGCTATATAACGATATTCACCAGCAAATTCATAGCGCCAAGTCCAGAAAGATATTAAAAAGAAAATTATTTCATGAGCATAATATTTATATATATATATATATATATATATATATATATATATATATATATATATATATATTAACATTATTTGGTAAACAAAGAATTAGATAAAGAACAAATAGGAAACGTTTATCAATCTAACATATTTCACTTACAAAAAAACTTAACCAGAAACTGAGATATGGACAATCAATTTCATTGGTCAGTTAAGCATTGCGTGCATTCGAACCTTTTAAACCAACGTTAGTATAATTTGTGACGTTTAGAAGTGGCGACTATTTAAAGTTTCAAAAAGTTTTCATATTTTAGGTTTTTATAGCAATATTTACAGTTTTTTTTTTCAGGTAAATTTGGAATCCGTTAATTTTTTGAAAAAATAAAAGATGAACGAGATTCAAGAAGATAGAAGATGACAATTGACGTTGCATTTAAGATTTTTGAGAAGTTATCAGAATAGCAAGTAAACAGAAGGGAATTCATCAGGTGTGATGTGCAAGAAAAGAAACTGTTCGGGTAGAAGTGGCGGTTACATTTAACTATTTTAATAATAAAAGGGTATAACCTAGATGTCAATCTAGTAGCACACTTAAATTCAGATGAACGGCGCACCAGAGAACAAAAAGCTCATCGAAGCAGGTGCCATAAAAATATTTGCAGAAAGACAAAGGGAAGCTACGTTATATCGGTGAGAAACCGACTGAAGTCAAAATGTCAAATCAGGACCGATTAAATGGCAGATCCCTCTTTAGGTTTTAACGATAACCTCTAGCAGAATCGGTAAGGGCAAATTTTGACTATAGAAACAGTTTTTAATTGTTACGAAAAACCAGAAATAGTAACTCAAATACGTATGCCCGCAAATAACGTTTATAGTATTAATATATATATATATATAGGTGTGTGTGTGTGTGTGTGTGTGTGTGTGCCTATACTTGTTTCACTTTCAGAAACTGTAAGTGAAACGTTAGCTTGTAACGGTTTCTACTTTGTTCTTTATATATATACACACACACATATATATATATATATATATATATACTTATACTTATATATATATATATATATATATATATATATATATATATATATATATATACTTGTTTCACTTACAGAAACTGTAAGTGACATGCGACATGATTCCTACTTCGTTCTTTATATATATATATAACTGTAACGTTAGATTGTGACATGTTTCCTACTTAGTTCTTTATATAACGAACAAAGTAGGTAACATGTCAAAATCTAACATTTCTCTTACAGTTTCTTCAGAAATCCAGTTACGGATAAAAAGATTTCTCAGAAATTGAATTAAAAATGGAAAATGTTTTCATTATGAACTCGATCTGTGAAAAAGCTTAAATAAAATTGAAACATGTTAGATTGAGACACTTTTCTTACTTTGTTCTTTACTTTATTTTATCATCTTGTCAGATTCCAATCCATATATTCAACTCATTTATAATTATTGTCTTTGTTTACGCTTGTTTATATTAGAGTACTAACCCGGGCAATTATGAATGTTACGAAAAATTGTGAATTTGTGTATTTAAGGCTTGATTCGATTCCTTGTTTTTAGAGGTCGCAGGTTCTAATCCTTCCTCAGGATACATATTTTCCTAATAAGATTTCTCGAATATTCAGTCCAGTGGATAATATATATATATATATATATATATATATATATATATATAAATGTACTGTTTGTGTATAGAAAAACAGAATATCCACTCAAATACGAGTATCCATTGAAGAAACTATCAAAGAATTATATCGGGATGGAACACATCAAAAAGCAGGGTTCTGTATCTCAACAGTAAAACATTTAATATATATATATATATATATATATATATATATATATATATATATATATGTACTGTTTGTGTATAGAAAAACAGAATATCAACTCAAATACGAGTATCTACTGAAGAACCGATCAAAGAATTATATCGGGATGGAACACATCAAAAAGCAGGGTTCTGTATCTCAACAGCAGAACATTTATATATATATATATATATATATATATATATATAGAGAGAGAGAGAGAGAGAGCTATTCCAGATAACTTACATATATTACAATTAGACAACTGATGCCAGTAAAACGCTTTTGTTCCTTTACAAAGTCATTTCCTTTCATTTTTGTTAATATGTTAACTTCTCATCTGTTCGCAACTTGTCCCGGAGGTGGACGATGAAAATATTAATGGAGTCATAAAAGTTCAAACCTGACAAGTTTCACGATACGTAAAGAGAAAGTAAATCTAGCGAAGGCTTTAATGTCGACCATCGAGAAAGGTCAACGTAAAGGAGACCAAGAAAGCATGTTAGTTTAACGTTAATGCATATTTTCGTATTTGAAGAAGGAAGCTTCAAAAGTCAACAATTAAAAGAATGAAGATCGGTTTTAAAGACCAAGAATGTCTAAGAATTATTGGTTAGGCATGGTTCCTAATATTCAGTGTTCTAAGAGTAATGTCTGTTGAGAGAACACCTCTTTCTCCCTCTCTCTTTTCTCTCTCTCTCTCTCTCTCTCTCTCTCTCTCTCTCTCTCTATCTATCTATCTATCTATCTTTTTCGGTTTCTTCATATCTGAGTTTGTTCATATCTATCTATCTATCTATCTATCTATTAGTTTCGCAAATAATATAAAATAATTAAGGTACACAAAAAGGCTTGAAAATGTTTGTAATGTATTTCTCTTTACTTATGTAAAAATTGAATGCTGCAAGTTCTGAAGCTCTTAAGTAGAATCCAATAATTATACTAGATTTGATTTTATGATGAGAATAGATATTTATTAGATCGTTTTTCTTTTTTGATTTCCGGTGGGCACTAAGATTTAAGCTATTGCGGTGTAGCATGATATATAGAAAATTTAAAGAATTGTATTCTTTTATTTCGTAAGTAAATTCTATTGTATGTTCGATGTTGCTTAGCTTGTCTACAAGGTAAGGTAAATCATTATCACGAGGATATATTAAATTAAATTAAATATAGTAAATTTGCGCCCAGAATCTTAAAACATTTTACCATTTCTAGCAGATCTATTATCTAATAGCAAAGTGATAGGAACAAAAACAAAAATAATCTAAATAAAATTGATTACATTATATAGACATAGCACACAAAAAATTAAATTTAAAATTCTCAGCATCTATTGTTCGTGCGTATGTTTAGTCGCGCCAACGTAACAAACTTAGTCCGATGAAGTCCTAAAAGCCGAATCGCCTTACATGAAAGGTTTTTTCCACTCTGTCATACATTTATTCCTCCAATATTGTTCTTGATACATAAAAAACTTATATGGTTATCTCATATATATATATATATATATATATATATATATATATATATGTGTGTGTGTGTGTGTGTGTGTGTGTGTGTGTGTATATATATATCGGAGTCTAACCGTACTGATGAGCTGTGATACGGCGAAACAGATCTGTCTGCGGATGACAATATATATATGACAATATATATATATATATATATATATATATATATATGTGTGTGTGTTTGTGTGTATGTGTGTGTGATTTCACTATTTCACTGCTCATCTTATCTATCTATCTATCTATCTATCTATCTATCTATCTATCTATCTATCTATCTATCTCAGTCTATTCATTATCTATCTATCTATCTATCGATCTATCTATCTATCTATGCCTCTCGACGTCACTCAGTTATAAAACATTTTATTACACATAAGAACCCTATACAGTAAAACATGTTCTACTCGACTGCAGTGACTTTAAATATATCCGGCAATCCCTCTGTAATGTTAACAACCTGAAAGATCTTTTGCAAAAAATAAACTCTAATACTATTTTAACCTTCCTCAAAAAGATCAAACTATACAACAAAATATAATCTAAGTAAAGATCCGAAGATCAAAAATAGATCCTATCCTCACCAGGGGAAAAATTTAAAAAGTAATACAAATTGAAAGCAATGGAAAAGTTTAAAAAGCAAGACATCTTCCAAAATTCTGTAAAAATAATATAACCTTACCTAAAATCATTTGTTGTGACCTTAAATGATCACATAAGAATTGATAGGTCGTTAAATCTCAAAACAAACAAACAAACAAACAAACAATTACACAGCGAAGTTCAAGTAAATACACTCCACAAGATATTGGTATAGTCTAGACACCTGCAATTTAAATAATTTTGCCTGTTCCATTTTATTATTGATAAAAGGTACCGTTTGAGATCGATTTGATTCATAATCTGCATTTTGGTAGATAGGCATTACTCTGAATTTACCTCCACTACATTCGTGTAAACGTTGAGAAACGTACAATTTTCTGTTATTGGCTAGTTTAATGTCACTTCTGTGAAGTGCCACTCTTATTTTGGCCTTGCTTACTTGCTCATCACATATCTATATATACACGATACCTTGGCTATCCGAAAAACAAGCGGAATTCGATATGTAAAATCACAAGTTTATTCGCTTGAAGAGAATCAACTTTAGACTCGAAACATGTGTAGCGACACAAATACAATTATGGAAACTTAATATATCATACAAAATGCAAGTAATATAAATAACAATAACAACAATAAATCTACACTTTAAACGAATCTTTCACGGCTTCTCGCAATATTTGTTATATATATATATATATATATATATATATATATATATATATATATATGTGTGTGTGTGTGTGTGTGTGTGTGTGTGTGTGTATAGGGTGCGATGTATGAATTGTCGTCTAGATTATGCAAAAATGAAATTAACACTGACATTTAATTTTAACAGATATATTTACTAAAGCTATATAAAAATATCTTGAAATACTAAAGAGTAAATGTTTATATCTCCTGCCTCTCTTCTAGACAGTCCTTGTTTCAGGTGTTGAATATTGCAGCAACGCTTGCCTTCAGTTCATCTTTGGTGCTACAATGATTTTTTTTTTTTGTGATCACTCGCTCAAGTACACCCTACATAATAATCAAAAGTGTTGCAACCTGAGGAATTAAATGGCCAAGTAAGAGGTGAGTTGGTCGCAGAAATTGTTTGACAGCCATGACTGGGTTCTCCTGGTTGTGTGGTACAGTGCAGAGTCCTGTTGCCAGACATAGGGTCTTCCAGAAGCTACCCTTTTGAATCGGGGCATCAATAACTTTTAAAGGCACCTGATGTAGGCCTCCGTGTAAGATGGGAAGATGAATGGAGGCATTATTAATGATTACTCCAAACACCATGATGTTAACTGGTTATAGCATCTAACTCTTTTAGAATGTTTTGCAATGCCTTCAGATTAGATTGATATGAAAATGTTCGTATTGAAACTTTCCGTGTGAATGCAAAGCAGAAAAACATGCTATTTTCAAATTTCTGGCGCAATAAACTGAGTTATGGTACTATTTTTTCATAGACGATGCCTAGCTAATCCTACTATAATGTAGAGTCAACAAATAAAAACAAAAAACAAAACACGCATGCGCGAAATTAAAAAGAAATATAAAATTTAACTATCGCACGCTGTACATATGCGTGTCTGTCTGTCTGTATATATATATATATAACATACACATTTTAATAATCGTATACAATACTCAACAATTCTCAGTTATCAAAATGTCTTAAATACTATAAATAACAGCGTTATTTACAGACAACAACATGTTTATTTTGTCAGATTTATGACGTAGTCTTCCTAATAATAAACAAGTTCCACCTATCTCAGTTTGTTCACATCTATCTATCTATCTATCTATCTATCTATCTATCTATCTATCTATCTATGTTGATTTTAGGAGCATATTTTTTGTGTTGCTTCCGCTTTGATTTTGTTTCCAAAAGGTTTGTTTAGTTTCCCCTTCTGTGTTACTCATAACCTTTTACAAAATCTATTGAGAGAAATTTGACTTTGGAAAAAAATAACCTTAAAGATAGCACAAAAACTCCTGCTCATAATTATTTCAGCGTCGAAATCTCATGTAAATGTGAATCTTGCTTTGCAGCATATTTTTTTCGTTAATTGTTGCGTTATTTGATGGTTTTCCTTCCTTCAATTTAAAAGAGTATTTTTCAATAGATCTTCCTTTTTCATTTAAGAAAAAGATAATTTCTCCATTAAACGTCTGCTTTTCTAACTGCAAACGTAATAGGAAGATATCAAATGTCAATAGCTGCAGACGACGTCACTGAATGTGTCATTGCTCCGCTGATAATCTCACTGATTAAAATATCAACTAGTATTATAATTATTCTGCGACAAACGCTTTCCGATTTCACTTAGAACGGAAATTTTACGAATAATGGACGCAGCATGAAAATTTGAATTTTAAAAAAGTTTTTGCATATAACATTTTTCTGTATGTCGGTACTAGTTCTAGAAAGTAATGGTATAATACTATGCCTACAGGTATTTCTATATATGTTAAGAGAATAGATATTGTCATCAAAGATATAACAGAAAATAAATTATATCTGATATTGTATTATCGAGTGTTGTTTATTTAAAATCTTTTTCAATCCAATGTGCTCAACATGTTCAGACCAATATGTTCAACGTTGGTCTCAGATAAAAGACTTGATGAATGATTGTATTAAAAAACAAATAAAAAGTATGAGAATCAACCAATCATGAGTCCTTGACTGCTTCAGTCGTCGGGCTTGGAGAAAATCTGAGGACAGAAGAAATAGACTTTTTCTCACGATCCTTTCAAATGTCTTGGCAGCATCCATATGCTCTCCAAACTCGTGACCACTGAATATGATATGAGTCACCCTCAGTGCGGACACTAAGTCGTGCATTCAAAGTTGTCCTTCTCTTAAACCGGTTGCCACCCATGGCTATAAAACCCAGTATGTTCTGATATTTATCGACGATAGCAGGACAGGTGGAGAGAACAGATGGTTTTGTACCCTTTCCAATGGTATTAGTGCGTAAGTGAATATAATGAACTCGACTGGAATTCGAAATGATCGAATCGCACCTCATCAATATGTATTCTTTGATGGAAAAACATTTTGTCTCTTGAAGTCTCTGGTTGATACTTGGGGCAATTTATACTACACGAAGCAAAATAATAATAATAATAATAATAATAATAATAATAATAAAAATAATAATAATGACTGTGACGAAATAAATATGTCCTTTAGTTATAAAATTGACTGTGATGGACACATGAATAGGCCTGATTAGGTTGGCGAGGTATTCTTCTGGAAACTGTGCAAGTGACTACATTTTAACCACACGTCTCAATGATATATATACAGAACAGAATCTTTTGCAGAAAACAAAACGGATAAAATTATCCGCGAATTTGAGAGTGAAGTGGATCATCCAAATCTAGACTAAAAGACGAAATCTCGAAGCAGTAGATCCATGGAAAACGCTTCAGATAATTCTGCAGAGTAGATCCGAGTGAAAGTGAAAATATTGATAACCTTGCTAGACAGCTCAGGATGCTGTAAAACATGCAGATGACAGTCGTGCCAGTTATTATAAGAGCACTACGAAAATGGCGCTGAAGATCTGAAGAAAAAAAGAAAAAAAGCTGATGGAACAGGAAATTAATAGTAGAATTCGAACCATCCAGATGTCATTACTGAAGACAGAACACTAACAACTGTGTTGGAGTATGGAGAATACTTGTTGTGACTTGATGTCTAGTGTAAGCCGTCATTTACAACTGGTGTGGTCGATAGAAGTAATGACTCTTTAAAAACGGGCGCGTTTATAATAACCGCTAAGAGTCTTTCAACGGGATTAGAACTGGAAGTCCCAGAGCAAATCGAATCCATCCAAACAATTTCTTTCAGCTGCCGTGTCTTTTCAGATAATGCTCAGTCATAATTCTCCACTTCCCTTTCTGTTCTAGTTCTAAGTAACTTTACTTTCCCTGTCATTTATTTACTAAACTCTACTTCAGTTCTATACCGCTGTTTCACCATGCTTCTCTTACTTTCATTATTTCCTGTGAGTATCAAATTGTCCAATCCGTCAGTCCTCATTATTTTGTTGTCTCGTTCTGATTATAAGTATCGTTCCTTGTATTTCCTATTATCGTTACAATTTCCTCATTACTCACATATTCTGTTCATAGTGTTCCCAGTATTCGTTGATTGAACCAAACCTCTCGTTTTAAGCCTCTTCACTCTTTGTGGGGAAATTGTTCAACACTACCTGCCACATAGAAGTTTGGATATTGCATAAATGTTCAGCATCCTTTTATTTGTTTATAGGAACATTTTCCGTTCTCTTAATACTTTTCTTACTTTTTGAAAGGTATATTTTGCTTTACCTATGCGCCTTTGGATTTATTAGCTAGATTTTTTGTTGCCTATTGTTACATTATCCAGATAGAGCAATAAAAACGGAAATAATTTAAAAAGTAGAAAAAGGGAAAACAACCAAGTTATTTGGCAATACGAAATTAGGAACAAAATATGAGAACAACTGAATGAGCAATCCAGTTATCGCTCCTCATCATCAGAACTCCACGGAGGATAGTATTTTTGTGCGACTAAAAAGGAAATATGATTTTCTTTTTTGCTCTTTTTAATTATGTTCGTTTTTATTGATTTATTTAAATTTTTGTACCTCTAATAAGACCTTCAACTATCTAGATAATTAAATGTCCGTAACGGCTTCATTTCCACGTTCTCAATGTCTTCTTATAGTTAATAGTTAGTCCTTTCTTCTTGCTTTTCTTTACTACCTTATCTAACACCTTATTTTTGTTTTTATGAGTCTGTCATCAATGCAATGTCATCTAGGTATTATATTCTTTTTAAGATATGGTCCTTCAACAATAAATCTCGTTATGTCTTCTATAGAATACCGGGAAAGGTTATGGACTGTAGAAAAAACGTGCTTTCACCTGGAACTTTGTATGAACCTTGAAAAATTCCACTGATATGAAAGTTCATTAAAATGAATATTATTCCTAGAATAAAGACAAAGATCTGATAATGTTAACGAAGAAAATTTTCGTTAAAAACAAAGAAAATAAAAACCTTGCCAAATGTTATGTAATAGCAATCCTCTTACGTGGCAATACATGTTGGACAATTTCATTACAGATGAAGAAGAGTCTTGAGTTGTGGTTCTACAGAAGGATGATGAGAATACCGTGTAAATAGCAAGGAAGTTTTAAAGAAAATGGAAACAAAGCGTCAATTATAATTAGAATCAGACAGAGACAGCTGAAATTCCTGGCACATATAATGAGGAAAAAAGGATTGGAAAATTTGACATTCATAAGACATATTGAAGGCTAAAAGGACAGGAAGGAAAAGCATAGAGCAACCTGCTTGACAAGTTTATGTAAATGGATGGCGGAATAGGGACTGGGAGGGAAAGACAAACATTGCTTAGATCCGAACAGGGCTGGAAGTGGTGGACAGCTCGGATTGCCTACGCCCTGAAGGACGCAAAGAAAAAGAAGAAGAAGAAGAAGAAGAAGAAGAAGAAGAAGAAGAAGAAGACAAAGAATACCCCTCTCCCACTTGGCTATTGTCACTAAAACTTTAGAAAGGAAATAACTGTCATCATCATTATTATTATTAATACGGATAATCAAATTTGTAAAATAAACATGACACTTATAACATCACCAACAGCTATGCTAATAAAAAATGCCACACCGACATATGCAACTGGATTATGAAGAGATGTAGAAGAATTGTCGGTTTAAACTGCTTCCTATAATCTTGTTAAATATCTCAACACCAACAGAATTTATTAGAAAATAATTTTTCATCCCCTACACACCGAGAGATGTTACAAGAAACAGAATGAAAGAAAAGAATCCGCCAGGCACATATAGCTATCAGATTTGGAGTTGCAAGTAATGGTTTAGGTTTTTGATATCTAGGCAAATTCAGACAAGAACAGTGGATCTGGTAGTTTGAAACAAAGAAATGAGTCGCCAGATCGTAGATGTAGACGAAACAGCAGACCACAAAGTAATGACGAAATGAAGCTAAAAATTGGGAAATTGCCAGGACCTCGCCAGAAAACTGAGAGACCTGTGGAATATGAATATTAACGTCGTGCCTATATATATTAATAGTCGTTCAACCCGGAACAGTTGTAAAAATACTACAATAGATGGTTTGAAGGACTACAGAATCGACGCAGAATTAAGGGTGTCTGGATTACAGCGTTGCTGAGATCTGCGAGAATACTGAGAAAGATGTTAGACACTTGAAGAAACTTGCTGCATTTCAATCTCCAGTGATAAAAAAAAAACAAACTTTCAAATGCAAGAAATATAATAATGAATAAAATATAACGGATGAGAAAATCTAATATTCTAGTGAACACTTTTTCTACACTAGTCTTTTGAACAGGAGCAGAGGTTTAACCTTTGTTTGCTGTTTAGGATTGGGTTTCCGGTTCCTTCTAAAGTCTACTCCAACTCTATACTCCTAACAGCCCCGCCTAAACTCTCATATTTGATTTACTATTTATTAATTTTTTGCTAAATAGGAGTAGATAGATGCACCTATATTCGAGTACTTCTTTAATTTGGGTCAAGAGAAAATATATCTTATATCCGGGTTTCTCTTATATATTGGTATCTTATATCCGGGTTATACATATCTCCAGCATAAGCCACTAGTTACTCATGGCATTCAAACTTAGTTGTAGTAGTAATAATAGTATTAGTGGTACTAATGTCTGAAAGAAAACAATTAATGATGATCGTGATTATGGTACTGATATTAACTACAAAACACAATAATACTAATGAGTGAAAAACCTACGAATAAATTGTTAAAGAAACCATTACATCAAATAGATTGAAGAATGTTTTTTAAATTTCAAATTAAAAAGAATTATTCTGAATCAAGAACTGTGGAGGTATTGTTCAGAAGTCAGTAAGAATTTGGTACCTATTCAATAAATGTCGGAAAAAGAGTAATGGTGGGGGGGGATCAGAATGGAGACCGTGCAATATAAAGAAAACAATCATTAAAAAAAAATCAGTAAAAAATATCCTCCCACGTTCTTTCGGATAATGCCTCTTTGTTGTGTTGTTATAAAGATGTGACCTGTCTTTTTTTTGCTTCTTAATTAATTGTTCTATAATTTTGGATCTTGCTGAGATATAGGATCCCTTTCCTACTTCCGTCCCTGTATGTGTGCTGGTAAGATGATCCGAATCTTAATCTTGATTCAGGAAAATGATATTCCGTAATGACAGTTTGAGGTTGGATGGCGGCAAGGTGTCGGCAGAAAGAGAAACAAGGTGAATGAATGAAGAAAAAGAAATGAAATAGAAAGATGAAAGTGAAGATGAAAATCGATGCAGAGAAAGAGAAGGACATATGAAGAAAACAAATAGCGAAAGTGAAAAAAGACAGGAAATGGCTAAAAAAGAGAGAATAAGATGAAATATGGAAGAAAAAAAAAGGAAGATGAAATGTTGCATGAAAAGAACTAAGACAAAAAAGTAAAAAGAGACGGAACAAAAATCAGAGAGAAGGAAAATGAAGATACTAAATTTAAAATCGCATTATAAAAAGAGCAGACGACAGAGAAAGGTTATAAAAAATAACAAAAAATAAAGAGCAAAGGTGTGCGGAAACGAAGAAAAAACTAGAAATAAAAATAAATAATAAAAAAAGGCGGAAAGAAAAAATAAGAAAACAAACGGGTAGATATTTTTTAAAAAAGAGAAAAAAGAAGCGGGAAAGAAAATGCAAATAGGAAAAACGAGGAAGAAACAGCGAGAAAAGAAGGAAAAAATAAAAACAGGATGCAAGACGAAAAGAAGCGACAGATAAGTCAATAATCAGAGAATTAAAAAAAATGAAGGGAAAGAAATGAAAATAAATAAAAGGGAAAGAAATGGAGATAAAAAGAGAAATGGAAGGAAGGAGAAATGAAGAAAGAAAATAAACGAGAGAAACAATGAGAATGAGTAGATATAAAAAGAGAGAGGGCAGAAAAGAGACAAGAAGAAAGAGGAGAGAAAGTAATAGAGGGAGACGATATAGGAAAAGAGGGGGGAAAGAGAGAAATAAAGAGAAGTGAAAAATAGAAGAACCGGAAGAAAGAGAGAGAGAGAGAGAGAGAGAGCAGACACATGGTGAGAGTAAGACTGAGAGAGGTGGGAAAGAAGAAAGGGGGAAAGAGAGGAAACTAATGGAAGGCAAGATAGGAAAGAGAGGCGCAACAGAAAACAAAGAGTAAAAATAAAAGTCGTGTAAGTAACAGAGATTAAAAAAATAAAATATATTTAAAAAGAAGTGAAGATGTTGGGAAAGCAAGAGTAAAGTGTAAAATAAACAAAGAATCAAAGAAAGAGAAAGGGTAAACAAAAGAAAAAAACGGCAAAAAAACGAGAAAACACAGAGACAAGTACAAGTTGTCAAAGGAGGACCGGGAAATCGGAAACAAACTTGAAGTGGTGTCAAGAAACGAGATACGTGATAAAGGCACTACTATAGTGGTTTTTGATGAAATAATCCTCACTCTCCTTCCCAATAAATGCTGCGTCTATTTTTCTTTCTTTTTTTCCCTTCATCCCCTTCCTTTTTCCTCAGTCATTATTTGTGCTGGGAGTTATGGGTATAGCGATAAGGGAGTAACTTTGATTACTTCCTGTTGCCGTCAGTCGGGGACCGCCTTTACCCGGCATCGAACCAGAGCTCGCCAGGCTTTCAGCTGATGGGTACAAAATCTGTAAGTGAAAGAAGAATGAAAAACCTATGTTTTTTCTATTATTTGCCTCGATTGCAATTTGCGGATTTTAACGATGGAGTTACGTTGTTGATACCATGAAGCAGAATAAGCAACAGACAGACGCACAAAAAATAAGTTGGTGTCTTTCTAAAGTAACGGACTGTATTTCTTATTTGTATAAGGCTGACTACCTCGACCACTAACACTACTATTATAGTACTATTGGTACAAAGGTTAGTGGTTTTTGTTTTTATTTTTCTAGTCTAAAACTATATATTATACATTATATTAATGTGGAATTGTATTCACACGTTAGAGAAGGTAAATTTTTAGTAGATACTCGTATTTTAGTAAACGCTCTGTAAAATGTATATTTATTTGTTACCATATACCAGCATGAATATTCGAGATATTTTATTAGAGAAAAATATGCCGGAAAGCACATATTCAGGCTGGTAAACAAAAATAAATAAATATACTGTTTAATAAACAAAAAGCATGTTGTTGAAGATAGAAAAAGACATTAAAAACACAAAACATGATTTGATAAGAGGAACGATCCTTTTTATTCCGTAACGTGTATGTTTGTATGTGCACACGTATGTACATGAGTGAGAGAAAGACAGAGAGCAATGAAGCGAGTGAGCGAGTGAGCGAGCGAGAGAGAGAGAGAGAGAGAGAGGATATATATATATATATATATATATGTGTGTGTGTGTGTGTGTGTGTGTGTGTGTGTGTGTGTTTGTGTACTTGATGTGCAGTTATACATTGAAGAAGAAAAAAGAAAAAGCGTGTATGTATAAAAGAGACTTACCTACAATATGACCATGTGTCATATCCTGTCTCGCGTGGAATGGAGAGGTAAATACAGACTTACTGCGAAGTTTTCGTACGCTGTTTAATTTATACAGAAACATTTTTCCAACTCTAAGTCTGCATTGTGCAACATCTACAATTGCACACATTGAATTTATGTTCGTATAAACCTTTTACATGCCGTGTCCGTTCAGGACTTAGCTGACAATGGTTTTCCACATATTCCATTTTTTATTATTATTTATAAAATGTCATAACGACCTGGGAAAGGTCATAGAGTGGTTTCGCGTTGCCTTGTCCATGATTTTGAATTCAGAGTTGTCTTAGCTAAAGCTGGAGAGCCTACTTTACCTCTCTATTTAAGCCATATCTGTCGGAAAGTGGTGATGGATTAATGATTTTTGTTTTCTCCGGGAACATTAGCGTGAAAGTGAATGCAACTAATTCGGCTGAACTTTGAACCCAGGTCATCTTTTTCATTTTTTCCGTGTGTCGATAATTGATACGATTTCCATGGACAGACTTAACAGCTGTAAAAATTACGGGATTATTTAATCGTGGATAATCGCTTCTGTCCAGGATCAGATTATCACTGCGTTTCTCTGACCTTTACTTTGGATCGGCGTGATAACTCTTCCTAGGTTCAAAGTGTTGCTTTCCGAGCTTACTACTCACGATTTGTGTAGTAAATGAGAACACTGTTAAAATTTCTCACACACAATAAGGTGTATTTCGGCAGCAATAATTCTGTAAAAAAATGTTTGGTTAAATAATAATAGCGACAAGTTCTGTCCATAAATATTATTAAAAGATTTGATAGACAAAACGTTTGGAATTTATTTTTTAACTCGACATATTTTTATTGTTATTTTGATAAAAAAAATAACTGGGGTTTCAATCCAGACACATGTACACATGAATAATGCTAATAAAATGATAAATGTTGAATGAAAAAACTACAAAAAATACACACATACACAGACAGACCGGCATACAGACACACACACACGCAAACACACATATATATTTACCGTTACCTGTTACGGCATTCACCGGTCGGTTGAACCGGCCACTTAAAAAAACCAAAAAAAAAACCAAAAAAACCGCCGCATTTGAACTAAAGCAAACCAAGCGTAGCAGTGGTCGTATTCATTCATTCGGACAGGCAAGTTCCTAGTAGGAGTTTTAGTTTGAATTCACAAGCAGACCCCAGCCGCATGCATACACAATTAGCGCGATCCGGTTAGAACTTAGAGTTTCCTTCTCCTAGAATGATTACCACTCAAGGCTATAGGCCCCAGTCTGTTCTGCTATTTTACTGTAGCTGGAGAGGGAGAAGAGATAGATTCATATCTTTTCCGAGGGTATTAGCACGTAAGTGAACGCAACGAATTCAGCTCTCCAATTCCACTATCCGAGTAGGTAACCATTTTTTCACCGTGACTCTCTCTCTCGCGATATATATATATATATATATATATATATATATATATATATATATATATATAATAAATAAAAGTCAGAACATATTTTATTTGTTTACCACTGATGGTGTATTTCTTAATATTAAGCATTTCACTTATAATGATTGCTTTTTTTCGGAAATACAAGCTTTATTATTATTATAGTTGTTTCGAATTTGTTATATAAGAAAAATGGGCGCATAGTTGGAGATTGGGAGTTGGTAGATATAAACAATATTAAAATAAAAATCAATACTTAATTTCGACTGACGGTTTTACGACACAGTAAGACCCTTAGCTCATCTGAGGATCGCTTAAGGCATGAAACTGACGGCTACCTTGGTGAATTGATTTCTTCACCTATACTCATTATTCGATTTCGGACATATTTTGTCTACATTATTAACTGGACAAAACATGATCAAAAGTAACCGAATATCACTGTAAACTCCAGTGACTTTATGGTCTACCCAAAACACAATCGAGCCATTTCTATCAGACCTACCATATCTGGGATTGGTAATATATATATATATATATATATATATATATGCGTAATCTATCTATCTATCTATCTATCTATCTATCTATCTATCTATCTATCTATCTTGTTTCTTTCTAAGTATCAATCCGTTCTTTCTTTCTTTCTTTCTGTTTGTCTATCTATCGTTTTTTCTTTCTTTCTGTCTTTCTTTCTGTCTTTCTTTCTTTCTTTTTATCTATGGGTGACTGAATAACAAAATAGGGAAAATTGCTTGTAACTCATTTCGGTCTTCAAAATAACTTTTTCCGGCTTAATAATGATCTTATCGATGGTTTCATATATATATATATCATATGCATGTGTGTGTGTGCGCGCGTATGTGTGTGTGTGTGTGTGCGTGTGTGTGTGTGTGTGTGTGTGTGTGTGTGTGTGTGTGTGTAAGTGAGAAGAGAATAAAAATGTAAATAAAATTCGCTTATAATTCAGTGCCGAGAGCGCTTTGACGTAGCGTAATGTTTGGCAATCCTGTCGCTCTAAATTATTTACGACTGAATAGTGCGTTCAATCCTCACTGTTTTCTGCCTTGTGCCACATCTAAGCTCGTTAATAATAGCTATAATTATGCATCGATAGAATCTCTAAACACATGCTGGACGATTTCTCTTTTTATATTATGAATGAATTTTTCAGCCAACTTTATTTTTTACTGCAATAAACAAGACTGCTGCAAGGGTCTCGTGGGCCTCCTCCCCAAATCTATGATACGTGACTCCCCTCTCTACTGCTTCTTGATTTTTTCATAAGGTAGTATTCATATAAAATATTAATTTTATTGTAACTTAATTTTGTGCAATAATTGGTCATGGGCAATGTAGGTGAACAATTCAACTAGAAATATTGGAAATAAATACAATGTATCTAAATATAAATTAGAAACATATCAATAGATCATTCCATCTTCATGTTAAAAAGTTGAATGATTTTAACACATTCAACATTATAGATAAAAAAATAGTGAATTTTATATAGTGTTTTTTTTTCGAGACTTAGCATGAGCAAAACAAATTCACGGAATTGAGCAAAAAGAAAAGTTCCCAGAATGACGTTAAAATCTACAAAAATTTTCCCTCCTCTAATAGTCAGTTTTACTTAGTTTAATGTGCAACGTAAATAAATGTAGGTAAAAAAAAAATAATAACAAACCTAAATTTGGATAAGATAGTGAGGGTCACAAAGTACTACCCGGGGCCCCCATTCAGCTTTGCCTCTACACAAACACGGTAGGGGGTTTCTGGGTGGCACGCACCGGTTCCGGTAATAAACGTTATAATCTAGGCCGGTTGTTATTAATTTCACTGTTTAAGAAAATATAAAACAATGATCACAACTCAAATGCATGTACCTATAATTTATTTATTCATTTTCTTCGATATCTGTGTAAAAACCTTTTAATTGGTAAAACACTATAAATGTATAAGTGTAATTTTAACAAGTACTTTTTTGTCACTCGAAAAATAATATTGCCATTTTGGAAGAGACTATACTAACTAAAGTTGTATGATATAACGTTAGGATTTTATTTATATTCGACTTTATATTGTCCACAGAATGTAGGGTAATTAGGAAATGGGTAGAAGAGCGATAAAATATTATAAAATTATAAAATAATTTTAAGGCAGTTGACATTGATATAAATATAATCAGATAATTATAATAGAATAAGACAGTGGTTGAAGGATTATTTTTAAATATTACTTCATCTAAGCTTTCAACTCGACTAACCTTTTAAATGACACTCAAATCTTAACTGTTTGGATTAAGTTTCTAAGTGATACAGAAATTCCATTGATAAGTGTAGGTTATACGAGTCTTATAAACCACATCTAAAACTCATTAACCTCAATCTTAAAAAGTCTTTATAATAAATATTTATAATAAATATAAATACTAAAAATATAATATTAATGAATGTTTTTATCACTCAATACTATTGGTATTTTTTTTTTTATTAATTTGATATTTTAACGACTTATAAATATTTTATAGCTTATTTATAAGCAGAAACTATTTTGGATTGTAAGAATTTTTCTAGATAATAATAATTTACGAACACAAGACTTACTATTTAACTCATAGCTGGGGCAGAAAAGGTAAATTCATACCTTTCCCAAGGGTATTTACACGTAAGTGAATATAACAAGTTCAAGTGGAATTGAAACTCGATTCTCCTTTTTAAATCAATAGCCGTTATCAATTACACTATAGCACGTGGCATTCCCCAGGCTTTATAATTAGATTTAGATTGGTATAACACAAAGTAAAAGAATTATCGGCGGAAAAAGAATAAATGCTAGAAGATTGAGTAATGCTAAGCCTCCTAAAGAAAACGGACAAACCACGGGATATTTCCTAATTTTAATTGCGTCTGACACAAGGAAACTGGTGTTGGGAAGATTGGGTTCTATCAAATTTCCAAGTGGTGTATCAGTACTGGAAATCTTATCTTCACCTGGTATTGAATACGGACAAAGACCCATAATTCAATCACCAAGGAGGTCTGGACAGAATTATATTCTTAAGTCATTACCTAGCTGGTTTCTGCCTATATTTTAACATATATTTATTATTGCGTACCTTATACATAGGCTTATTACTAGTTGAGTGCTATTCCCAGTTAAAGAGATTCAGCTGCCCCTGAGATTTTATTTTCTTGCGTAACGAAACACCGACCGAATGTCTAATGCTTTGTCATTGAAGTGTTGCAGCAGGTGCGAATATATTCAGTGAGACAAACGACGCGACATTTATGTGCATGTGAGCGTGTACAACACTTGCCTCTTCATTTTTTAATGAAATGCAAAAGCGGTACCTGCTAGCAACATGAAACATTTCACGTCTGTTCGCAGGGATTTTATGAGGATATTTTCTTTAAGGCCCCAATTTTCGCTGTAACTTTTGGAAGATTTAATGTTCGTTATAGTATTCACGTTTAAATTAATTAATATATTGAAGATGTTTGTCTAATGCAGGAAACATTTTAAGGAAAAATTAAATTATACTATTAATAATAATGAGATCTTACGCAGATCTATTATAGCTTCTAGGAATCTTAATAGTAATACTAACAACAATCAAAGTTAGATCACTAATACATAGTGATAACAGACCACAAAAAACAGAATTTGCTTTCTTATTGACAGTAAATTTTGTGCAGACTCTAATATAACTTTAAAGATTTGTAAAAAACATAAAAATCTTAAAGTGGAAATCTGAAAGTCAATTGGTACATGAAGACATCAATAATTCCAGTTGTGACTAGAGCCCTCAGCTGGATCGGAAAAAGCTCTGATGGACTTATTGAAGGAATTCGTAGCAGAAACGCAAGAAAAAAATTGTTATTACAAGCACAGCTCACTACATACGAGAAACTTTATCTGTGTAAAAGACGGAAGGAAATGAGTATGCAACACAAATCAAATTTTCCGGAAGGAAATGATTATACAACAGAAATTAAAAGCAATAGTACTACTGCTACTACTACTACAGATAATAATAATAATGATAATAATACTGACAATGTTGATGATGATGGTGATTGTGTCCAAAGTATTTTGGAAATGGATTGGAAGAAATGGAGAGGCCAGGAAGTATTGAAAAGATCACAATCAGAACCGAATTATTAAAATTTTGTTAGACTACTGACAATGGCGTCAGAAATGTATTGACAGTAAAACTCCATCGATAACCATTAGCCAACTTATGTGAAGATTAAATTGTGTGAAATATAATAATAATAATAATAATAATAATAATAATAATAATAATAATAATGAAAAGAAAACACTCTTTGAGATACAACGTATGGCTATAATGAACATTGCTTTCTATATTTTTACTATGCTTAATAACACTCTAAAAACTGGCTTATCTCAGGTAAAAGGCTTGGTAAAGAATTATATCAAACAGCAAACGCGGGAAAATGTAAATAATAATAATAATAATAATAATAATAAGAAGAAGAAGAAGAAGAAGAAGAAGACGAAGAAGAGGAATATTTCCTATCTATCTCTAAATATTCAGTTTACGATAAGTTGAGTTTCTTTCTTTTAACAAAGTAGAAAAGCTTTATTTAATTATATAAAAATCGTTTATAGATAACAAATTGAAAATCCAATAGAACTAACAGAACGAAAAAATACGTGTACGTAGAGATTCATGTATGTGTTTGTGTGTGTGTCTGCATGTGTAAATACATAACACTTACAGCTCTCTCCACGATATATATATATATATATATATATATATATATATATATATATATATTCTGTGTGTGTGTGAATGTGTATATATAATTAAAATAAGAAGTAAAATCATTTAATACTTATCGAATATCAGCAGTATTTCGTAATATTTGAGTCCGTCATCAAGACCTTCAACAAAAATGGTTGCCTTGGTTGCATATATATATATATATATATATATATATATATATATATATATATATATATATATGCAGCATATATACATAAATATTATATAGTCATAGTATAATAATATATATATTAAATATGATATATCATATAAATTAACTATCTATCTATCTATCTATCTATCTATCTATCTATCTATCTAAGTGCATGTGTATGTACGTGAACAAGTTTCATTAAAGACAACTGACATAATACGTACTGCGTTTAGTGCTTTTTATTTATTTTTTTACGTTTTCTTTTCTGAACAAAATGTTTTCTTTTCTAGACGTAAAATGTGTAAAAACTTTACAAATGTTCTATATAACCAAGCAATTTGGCTTTTCAACTAGCCATTATCAAGGATCTTTATTATTTTTTAACTGAACATTTACATTTTTAAATATTTCTAATGATGGAAACACTGCCAGCCTCTATACATATAGTACGACTATATATATATATATATATATATGGCTGTGGTGCATGTTATATTTTAAGTTATGTTATATTTGGGGGCTAAACGTGCTCAATATCAGGGATAGAGCGTTTATAAATATAAAAGTTGACATTGAGGTCAACACTAAGTGACGAAAATCTGTTTCATGAACGCAATCTTTAGGCCACCTTGAATATCTATACTAACACACACACACACAAACACACACACACACACACACACACACACACACACACACACACACACACACCTATAAACGCACACACACACAGCAATTACACACTTTTGGTTTATATTTCAAAGATTCACCGGAGATCACTCAACATAAACTGAATTTTTTAAAAATATTTAGGTTTAACTTCAAATGCTAAAATTAAACTGAACGATAGAGGTTAATAGTCATGTTTATGAAAAATCTTAGTGCATCTACATTCCGGGTCAGGGGTAGCGAAATTTGCTTAATGTAAGAGTCACATACGATAATGTTGAGATGTTTGAGAGCCTTAAGACATGAACAAAATTTACACGAACGTCTTTGTTACGTACCCATTAACATTAAACTTACAGTTTAACCTAATGAGACCTCAATTTACAGAAAAAAAGACAGACTGACAGAAAGCCTGGTTAGGCAATACACTCTTCTTTATAATTCATTATCGCATCATACAAGAAATTATATTGAATTTACTTTTTAGTTTTTAATCATTTGCCTCTTCAGAACATGAGAGTTCATGGAAGTTCACAGTCTCTTTGCCTTTTATTATCTGTAAATTACTAAAACGTCTCCGAAAAGATAGTGGAATGGTTTCCCGTTGTCTTCTCCACGATTCCGAATTCAGTGTTGCCCTTCTTTTAAGACTGGCTGACACCCAAGCTTAGTCTACTTAGCTATTTAGCCAACAATTAGTGGAAAAAGAGGCGTGTTCATGCCTTTGCCAAGGGCATAAACGAGAGAAGATAAACTCGGTGATTCCTTTTTTCATGCCGATAATCTTTGCAGTAACCGAATATCCAAATGAATTCACTCCACATCTTCTTAATGCAATTAATTTAGCGCTTATTTCCCTCTTACTGAGTATATTTAGATTCAATATGTGAGGATAAAGGCGTCGACAATGTGGTATTGTCGTTTAAAAAGAAAGCAAGAAGGATGGTACCTTCCAGATTGTTGCGTTAATTACTCTCTTCCTTTCCCTGGTGAATTGTCGAATTTTGATTGGTACATCCAATCGATCTACAATATTAATTATTGGATGCTTTTTTTTATCAATGAATGCAGCGTGCTTGCTTATCCAAGCGTTTCACCCTGATTCTCAATATATCGATCTTCCGTTTTCGATCGATCGTGTATGTGCGAAATCTGCGGTTATCAATCACTATGAATGAAATATAATTTTTGATACCCTTCTACCACCCCATACTTTTATGCATCTGATGTAACATATATTTCTTTGTATTGAATTTAGAACGACTTCACAAACATATTAACCGCTCCCCTTCCAGTTCCTCAAATAATGTCGCACTCAAATAAAATAAGCTGCTCCTCCCTCGGCACAGGTTGCAAGGATATTTTTCATTCCAAGGTTTGGAATTCCATAGCTTCAAATATCATGAGAGTTCCATACATACTTATAACGTGTTAATAAGTACGATATGGGTCCTTTACTTATTATTTTAACACACCTCTCGTGAGACAAAACACACACAAACACACACACATGCATAGCATACACACACAAACACACACATATGTGTGTGAGAAAATATAATTGAAAAGAATGTATCTAAGCTTTTCAGAAAATTTGTTACAACTGCTTCTAAAACAATAAAAAATTAATGCAAAATAAAATAAGCTAAAACTTAAAAGAAGGAATTTACTCTATCATCTGTAATAACTGCTACAAAGAACGCATGGAAATTTAAATTAAAAAAATGATATGAACGCAAAAAGGGTCTTATACAAAACAGCACACTCAAGTGCATTAGTTGCTCACTGTAATGAGTCAGGTCATAATTTCGATTTTAAAAAAATTCAAAGAAAAAGCAATTTACTAAGAGGAAAATCTATAGAAGGTGCTTTTAATCGTTAGATCACCCACAATAAATTTGCGTTTAGGTTCTTAAACAGTTCTCTTTTCTTGGCAGAACATCTTTTATGTCAATGTGAGATACTTAACAAAGATGATAAAATATAAACAAAAAGAAGCTAAATTAATTTGGCTAGATTATATACCAAAACATATTTTAAAAAATCAACATCAAAGTTTAAAATTTCACTTTTTCCTCCCCTTCGTGGGCATATATATTTACATTAACGTAAACAGCACTTTAGTCTGATGAAGTCCTAAAAGACGAAACAAGTAACAATTTTTTTCCATTTTGTCATTATTTTTACTTACATACATACATATGCTTGCTTGATGTTTCGACTAACCTGATTAATATATATGAGCGTTCTTAAATTTAGAAAATTTGAAAAATCAATAACATCTTTTGATCTTGTACATAAATACTTGTAACAAAATAAATTAAAATCCTTGCATTTTTCTTAATAAAGTTTTCCTTTTCCTGAATATACATGCTTTGTATACCAAACAAGTTTAGTTTTGAAAAAGGGTTTTTTAATGATTTATTTAACAACAATTTCTAAGTCATTTTAGGAGATGATCAAAGGTCCCAAAAGTACATACATTGTTCATGCTAAATATATAAAAGAATTTGAACCGGAGTCACCTGACAAAGAATTTTATTTAAAAAGAAACTAAATTAGCCAAACAAATCGAGATTCACATTAAGTGGGTGAAGGCTTGAGTTTCACTCTATCGTCACGGTAATTAGATTTTAATTCATTGCATCCCAGTTTTTATTACTATTTATTAATGGGTTATATTTATAGAGGGCAGTTGTGGTTTTGAATTCGTTTTTTTAACAATGACAGTTGACGGCTACCGACCTAGAGATCGATAAGATCTTTGAAAGAATGTGTGCCTCCCGACAAGAACAAAACCTATATTCCCACGAAAATAATAATAATAATAATAATAATAATAATAAAAAATTGGAAATTTAAAAATAATAAATGTGGAAATTGAAATAATAATTAATTGGAAATTAATAAATGTGGAAATAATAAATGTGGAAATTAAAATAATAAATGTGGAAATTGAAAACAAGAGTTGTGCCAGTGATAGTAGGTGCACTTGGAATGATAAAAAATGGAACAAAACAACACATTGAAAGAATCCCTGGAAACCCCAGCTTAAGAGATATACAAAAAATTGTCTTATTAAGTACAGCCCACACACTAAGGAAAACTTTATCTATGTAATGCTGGGGATGATAGGGAAGATAGAAAAACATGAAATGGAGCCATAACAACACGCCACTGCCTGCCTTAGGTCTCCCCGCAGACTTGGTTGGTAGTGAGACCAAAGCAGAAATCGAAATATGATGAAAAATGACATAATAATCACCGTAAAAACAGAATGTGCTTTAGTATTGAAATGAAAATCTCAAAAATGTGGCATATAAGGACATCAATAATTCCAGTTATAGTTGGAGCACTCGGATTGAATGAAAAAGGTTCCGATTCATTGAAAATATTAGTAGCTCTTGCCTTAAAGAAACACAAAAATTGTACTCACAAGTACTGCTTATACGTTTTTTTTCTTTTACAAAAACGATCAGTGTAAAATGTCTTGAAAGAATTTCTGACCTTAGGTCTTTGGTTGAAACCCGGATAGAAAACGCGTATACAACGGAAATCAAAGGAAATAACAATAACAACAGCAGCAGCAATAATAATAATAATAATAATAATAATAGATGATAGGGAAGATAGAAAAACATGAAATGGAGCCATAACAACACGCCACTACCTGCCTTAGGTCTCCCCGCAGACTTGGTTGGTAGTGAGACCAAAGCATAAATCGAAATATGATGAAAAATGACATAATAATAATAATAAATATTATGCATAATATTATGCATAATAATATGGATCCAAAATGCAGGTTTTGTGATAAACACCAAGAAACAATAGACCACCTAATCTCAGGCTGTTCTGTGCTTGCCCCAAATGAATATAAAAATCGCCACGATAGAGTTGGGCAATATTTACATTGGGCAATGTGCAAACATTATGGAAAATCTGTAAACAAACACTGGTATGAACATCACCCAGCACCGGTTACAGAAATAGAAGATGTAACCATTCTATGGGATTACACCATCTACACAGACAGAAAAATTGAAGCAAACAGGCCAGACATTATTGTTAAAAACCAGAAGGAGAAAACTTGTCTATTAATTGATATGGCTTGTCCAGCGGATTGTAACATAGCAATCAAGGAATTTGAAAAACTGTCAAAATATAAAGACCTGGAAATTGAAATAGAAAAAATGTGGAAATTGAAAACAAGGGTTGTGCCAGTGATAGTAGGTGCACTTGGAATGATAAAAAATGGAACAAAACAACACATTGAAAGAAATCCTGGAAACCCCAGCTTAAGAGATATACAAAAAAATGTCTTATTAAGTACAGCCCACACACTAAGTAAAAGTTTATCTATGTAATGCTAGGGATGATAGGGAAGATAGAAAAACATGAAATGGAGCCATAACAACACGCCACGACCTGCCTTAGGTCTCCCCGCAGACTTGGTTGGTAGTGAGACCAAAGCAGAAATCGAAATATGATGAAAAATGAGATAATAATAATAATAATAAAATAAAAAAGCGGTGATTTCTATTCAAACACATTTACCCACAAAATATAACATTTATATTAACAAAGAAATATTGTCGGATTGAATCGGCCATTAATAGCATAATAAATTGAAACATTCAGATTCGGTTGGTTTAAAATACAACAGGCATCAACGTCTCAAATCTAAAAAAAAAAAAAAAAAGAACAACAAAGAAATAAAAAAAAATCACTTTCTGTTATTCGGTTGTCGTATCTGATAAGGCAATTTTAATTGGGTGCACATTTTATCATAACAAAATCCCAACGCTTTCCCTTAAAGTTTTGTTTATTATTCAAACCTGAAAAACACGAACCTAACTTAGGACTGCAACACGCGTCGTTTTAAAAAGAATTCCACTTTGTCAAATTATCTTCACTTTTGTTTGGGATGCTATTATACATCCTACTAGCGGGCACACACACACACACACACACACACACACACACACACACACACACACACACACACACATCTAAATATATAATCTGGTAGTTTTGAAGTTTGATATATTTATAGGGGAAGTGCTTTACATCAGGGATAACGCGTGTATATATTAAAGGTAAATATACAGTTTTTCGTCGGTAACAGGGCTCTGGATTTCATAAACTATGCAATCGTCAGATGCTAAACGAAAACTGACTATATATATATATGTGTGTGTGTGTGTGTGTGTGTGCAATTTGTAAAAGAGTTAAGAACTAGTTTACAAATGGAAAATATTCAAAAGTTCTACAATATAATTGTATTGAACACTTTTTCATATAAATGTGCACTGGTCTAATTTTATTATTACCATAAACTAAGTAATTAAACTCTCTCTCTCTCTCTATATATATATATATATATATATATATAGTAATCCGCAGACATATCTGTTTTGCTGTATCACAGCTCATCAGTACAGTTAGACACCGATTGCTTTTAACTCAGGATTGAAACCCGACCGAATTGGCATTAGTCGACGATTCTACCTCTGGGCTATGGGCGTTCGGTAGAAGAAGGCATACTTTATAGCGTGTATATTGTCATTATACCCGCCCAATAGGCAGAATGCTCTAATCCATTACTGAATGAGCGATGCGTACATGCCTGAGTAGCTACTGTTTTTCAAAGTCAACCATTCTTCCAGAGGGCTCAATCAGGGTGTGAGATATATATAACTATTAATAAGATATTTAAATAAATATGTTATAATATCACTACAAAAGTAGCCATTTTTTTCACTTGACAAGACTCGGATAATGATGAAACAAGATGGCTACTTTTGTAGTGATATTATAATATATTTATGTTATAAATTTTAACAAAATATCATTCGCTCTACTTCGTATTGAGCACTCTTTTAAGAATAGTGCTTCTTTGGATGCGGAATTTCATTCCATCCATACAGACCCTATACTTGAATATATATATATATATATATATATATATATATATATATATATATAAAAGGGATGGTTAAAAACTTATCGGTCGAGAAATTCTGCTACAGAAACTCCTTTGTTTTGGTCAGATTGGAGAAGTAGGTCAGGTTGACATTTTTTGGCTTGGACTCGTATAAAGAAAATATCTATTTGATTCTTATTTTACGTAATTATTTAATATATATATATATAATGTATTGAGGCAGCAAATAATTTTCTAAACATATACTGTTAAATATAAGAGACAATGAATGTCTATTATGCTTAATCATGAGCCGTTCTAAACACCGTATTTTGGCTTTAATTTCAGTTGAAAATAAAGACAAAAATTCTCCAACATTTGGATAATTTTTTATTAATTTGTTTAGAAGCAAATTAATATATATATATATATATATATATATATATATATATATATAGATAGATAGATAGATAGATAGATAGATAGATAGATAGATATGATTTACTAACAGTATAGCCCGGCGTTGCTCGGGTGTAATGAAAGCTTTAAAACTAATCCATGGTCCTGGAACTCAGACTCTTTGGACGTTGGCACGAAAGACTAAAAAGCATTAGCTGTTTCCAGTTAAAGCGAAACCGTAGACTAAAAGAAAAATGAATGGATGTAAGTCAAATTTTGATTTCCTGGTATAGATATCAAATAATTTCTTTTCGTCGTAAACTGAATTTTGAAGGCTAAATAAGTCCTCTGAGTAAATGGTATCATGGCTGAGACTAAAAACCACAATTATACCTACTTTGAGCCAAACCCGAAGCAACAACTAAAATAAAAGGACTGAAAAAAAATACAGACATACAGGCAGATAAACAGACACACACACAAACATCTTGCCTTTTATATCTATATATATTATCGATTTTCTGCACTATTGTAAGAACTGCAACCTTGAAACTTCTGAATATCGTTTCTTATGTCTTTGTCTATGAGTGTAACAAATTTGATTAAAATCGGACTACTCCTTCTATAACCCGATCTTTTCGATTATAGATTTTCGATTACCTCGACACAAAACCTAGCTAAGAACACTCGCAGACGCTTATAGTACAACTGTGTAAATTTTCAAGAAAATCGGTTCAGCCGTTTCAGAGTCTATAGGTAACGAACACACACACACACACACACACACACACACACACACACACACACACACACATACAAAGTTCCATTTATAAATAAGTTTAGATGTCTTTATACGCATAAACGTTCGACCTAAACCGAGAATCCCTACAGAAGAAAACTTGTACTCTCTTATTGGGAGGCGGACCTTTATCCCTTTTTCCATCACGAAACCATTCATATCGACAAAACGTAACGCTTTTCTTGTCTGTGATAGCAACTCAAACACGTGCACCCACAAAAAATAAAGTTTACACTAATGAGAAATAATGTCGGATTAAAAATAAATATATTTAAAAAAAGATGATGGTAATTAACCGTTTCCTCATAATGAAATATTCGGTATATGTATGTATGTATGTATGTATGTATGTAGATTTCCGCCAGGGTATTGAATGTAATCGGCCCGACCCATAACCACAAATCAGGCCGGAAGATTGCGCTCAGGCATGAAACTGTCACCGCTTGGTGTTGACCTCAGTCCCGACTTTTACAATAACATATAACATACCCTTTATTCCTTATATTGAGCACATTTACCCATAATATACGCTACGTAAATATATATATATATATATATATATGTGTGTGTGTGTGTGTGTGTGTGTGTGTGTACACACACACAGACACACACACACTCATATATGCACACATATATTTTGTATCTGGTAGCAATCCTTCTTTCATATATGTTTCAGTAAAGACGACTGGCATGGTAATGAAATTAGGGGTTTTATCTAATTTTTCCTGTGTTTGTACAAGTGTTTTCTTTTCTCGGCACAAAGTGTCTAAAATCTGTCCAAAATTTTTGCATATCTGAGTGCTTTTGGCTTATATATGTTAATGCTTACTTCTTCCCTGTTTAGGATGTGATTTCCGGCTTTCTCTTTTCCAATCTTCTCACCTTGTTTTTTTTTTTTAATTGGAGTAGATAGATCTATCTATCGCCCGGTTCACACTCCACCCACGTCTATTGAACAGGTTAAGAGGCTCATCTCTTGTTCCCTGTTTAGGATGTGGTTTCTGGCTTTCTCTTTTCCATTCTTTTCACTATTACGTAGTCCCCTGCACATCAGTGGCGTTACTGCCTTGCTCAGGGTGATACGATTAAAAAAAAATGTTATCGAATATTGTCTTTTCCTATTCTATTATTAGGGCTTCTATTATTCTTAATCTTTTTTTACATGTGAATGAATCTAGTAGAAGATACAAGTATGGTAGCCTCCTCCACATGTATAAAAAATAAAATAAAATAAAAATATAGAAGACCCAATAATAAAAATAATTCAAAAACATTAACTACGAACACGGCTACAATGTGCCGACCCTGTTTAGAAAATGAAACGTTCTATTAACTTCAAACACATACATAAAATATTCACATTCAGTTAGAAATAGATAAAAAAATATTGTCTATGATAATGGCTAAAAGAATGGCCGAAATCGCTCGGATATGCAGAACTTTTGGACATTTTTTAAACACAACGGTTTTTATTATAATAGAGAGGATATATATATATATATATATATATATATATATATATATATATGAATATTGATCTTATCGGATCCCGAGCTATGTATTCAACTCATATATATATATATATATTCTTCACAAATAAAATAAGCCACTGTTAAAGAGCAAATATGAAGCAAGTGTTTCGTAGCTGGCAGTTAAGTTTAATGACTGGTAGTAAAGAGAATGATCTGAGCCAACGCTGCCTCACTATCGTCTCTCTAATAAACTTAGCTGACGTTGCCTCCATATTGCCTCTCTCTCAATCAACGTGACAGGAGGGATATATATATATATATAACGGTTTTTATTATAATGGAGAGAATGTATATACATATATATGTATGTATTTGTGTGGGGGTGTTTGTGTGGGGGTGTGTATGGGTGTGTGTGTGTGTGTGAGTGTGTGTGTTTATGTATTTGGCACTTTAACTGAGCGAATTCATGCTGACTTTGAAGTTTCGTAAGGATATTGTTATGATGTATTAATCATCGGGGTTGTGTTTACATATATATAACTGGGTTATATATATATATATAACTGGGTTATATATATATGGGTGTGTATGCAGAATTGGGGCTGTGCAAACGTTTCGGGAAATTTGAAGGCCTATTTATTTGGCCATTATAATACTAGTAGGGTTAGCGTCACACCCGACATTCTACGTCACTCTCAAAAACACCCCACCAGGAAATAAAGCAACGTTTTCTGTTAATGTTTTTCTTTCATTGTAAAAGCTTTTAGGGAAGCAACTAATACACGGACTCACACATATTAACGCGCTTACACGGACACATATATTACGTGCGTGTTTATAAAACCATGTGTTTATTCATTTGATCTACTATATATACTACAGCCGTTTTGGCTCGTGACACTATTTAAGGCCTCCTTTGAGAATAGCATATTTTAGGGTTTCTTTATGTCGTCTGTAAAGTTTTCCTAAGGGAAAAGAAAATATTCACGTAATTATTAAGAACATTTACTAGTGTTTCCAATTTCATTTAAAGAAAAGGAAATGTTTAAGAACTGTAGAAAGACATTAGGCTTATCCGTGCATCGCAAGAATTCTCTAAGCAAGTAATTCAATAATATTTCCTTAAACTTGTTGCTAAATATAATTATTTCGTGGCGAACTGATATTTGATTTTTTCCCAAAGCCTTTATACGCCCTTTTCATTCCACAAAAGCAGTTTATAAAGTCTCTGCTGTTTCCACTCCAAGCCACCTTTGAAGTAATCTTTTATGCATTAATGTCGTATCTCTTCAACATAGATAATTATAGCCTTGCACAGACTCGTTTTTCTTTATTATTTTTTAACTGACCTGGCTACTTGGGAAAAATATTTCTCGTTATTTCCTCCATAGTTTTAAATTCAGACTAGTCTTTCTCCTAGACTGGCTGACAATTAAAGCTAGATAACTCAGTCTACCCTACTATTTAACATAGCCTGAAGGAAATAGATAAATCCATGTTTTTACCAAAGACATTTGTGCGTAAATGAACGGAATATATTTTGGAGAATTCTGGAACTAATTATCATAGAGAAAATCGATAGTTTACAAAACTAAGATAAAATGAAATTTATATCAGCTTCATAAGACTATAAAAAACATCAATGAATAGTCAATAAAATTAAGTTCCTTTTGTTTACTTTTACAAAGTTGTATGTTAATTTTAAATACTACCTATAAAAGGTTTGGTAGAAAATCCACATTAGTACTAAAAAGAGCAATAACAATTAGTGGAACTGAGAACTTTAATTTCATGAAAAATGTTTTAAGAAAAATATTTTAAAAACTTCAACCGCCAGTACTGCTAACTGTTCAGGCAATGAATGCTTAATTATTTTCTGTACGCTTAACTTCGCTTTTACCATTATTATATGATAATGATAATGGTGAAATTAAACGTTTCCTTATAAGGAAACATTCGGTATTCGTTGACGAAAGAGCGATACTGTAGTTTGCGATAAATAAAAACATTTTTTTAAATGCACATTTCCTGGATTGAACAATTTTGGATAATAAGCTGTTTAAATATTTTCATTAGTCTAGAGTTCGTTAAAACTGTAGTCATTTTTTAAGCGTAGCTTAGATGTGGCACAAAGCCGAAAGTATTGAGCATCAGTGTCGTAATGAATCTAGCGAAAGAAGTATTCCAACTACTACACTATATCAAAATGACAAACGGATGTTCAAAATATATATCCTAGAAGTTGTATAGTACAACTAAGACTGCCCTCTTGTTAGAATCAGCATAACATCGCTTTGTACTACATTTCTTCTATGTGTAGTGTCGCTTCAAGACGTAGTCGATTATGGCCCTCCACAGCTTTGTATCTTTTGTAGCTATCGTACCACACTTAGCTGTTTAATAAATATCAACAAGAACATTTATAGAAAAAGTAAAATTATTACGAAATAGTAAGCTTAAATTTTAACTGAGGCAATGTGCTTTCAATTCAGCCTAACTCTCAAGAAAGATATCAACTCATTCTATCCCTAGGTGTCTTGAAAAAGGTCTTGTTACTGTCATACTCTAATGATAAACGGACAAATGCTGTATAGCGAGATATGTCTTTCTTTTGATATCATATGAACTCATTACCTATCCCTTGTTATTAAGTAGAGCAGATAGACATCCGTACTCTTTAATACATGCTCTGAAAAAGCAAGCACGACAGTTGAATGGTCATGAGACTATAGAAAATGGCAATGAGATTTATATTTTTGCAGTAAAATCGTTTTGACAGTTCTCTGTGAGTGAAAAGATTGCATCTAAAGAACAGTTATCAATATTTTTGAATTAGTTCCTTGGCAACATGAGGGAAGTATAATAAATAGAAATATCAGTTTTTTTTTCTGTTATGTTGACGTTCCACATTACTTCAAACACAATTTTAGGAAAGAAACTCCCATCAATGCTGAAACGAGCGATAACAGTTCCTAGACTCGAGAAACAAATTTTCCAGCAAAATTGTTTTAAGCGAAACTCTTAATGATTTTAACAGACAGTATGACTGGCTGTTCGGTAAACGATTGTCGAATATTTCCTTATAGAGGAATAGCTAATATTACCATGACAATTTTTTTAATTTGACATAATTTCTCGTTATTATAAACGTTATTTTTTGCAAGTACACGCGTTTGAGTTGCTATCCCTTATGTGAAAAGTGATATGTTTCGTCAATAGGAGTGGTTTTCCTGTTGAAATGAGGGAAGGAGGTTCGCTTTCACACAGGGAACCCCAAGTTTTCTTTTGTTGTTATTAATTTCTCTGTTTGAGAAAATAAAAAAGGGATAGAACTCGACTACGTATATCCACGAAACAAAAAAGAAAGTTTATAGTAATAATAATAATAATTATGATATATATATATATATATATATATATATATATATATATATATATAGCGTCCAAGGGCTAAACTGTCGCCATTTTATATTTTCATTTCGCGCGTTCGTGTTGTTTGTTTTTGAATTTGTCGACTGCACAGTATAGTAGGGTCAGTTGGGCACCGTCTGTGAGAAAAAGAGCACCATGACGCAATTCACTCTGCCAGATATTTGAAAACGGCATGCTGTACTGCTTTGTATTCGCACCAGAAGACCCGATACGAACATTTCAGAGTGTTTGGGTCTCAATCTCAGGGTAGTATGTAGGATTCGGAAAGAAATGGATGAGTCTAATAGTTATTACGAAGGTGTGTGCAATGATCACTAGTGATGGCGATATATCTTCTCAAAAGGCCTCAAACTCCTCAAGGTGGTCAGCATAAAATGGCTTGAGAAGGTAGTGCTTCTTTGGGTCAAGAAGGTGGCTGCTGGAAAGTCCTATGTCTGCACCATAACACACTAGCAGAAACACCCAGTTATGACTGTCAAACAATTTCTGCGCCCACATCACTCCTTACATCTGGCCACCTAATTCCCAAGACTGCAACCCCATAGATTATTATATGTTCTGGCGCAGTTGAGTGAGAGACAAACAAAGTTCCTTGTCACACGAAAGATGAAAAAAAGAAAAAAATCATGGTAGCATTCAACAACTTAACTAAGAAGACCGTCCATAAGAGGTGCAGGAGATTCCTAAGTCCTCCGGAAGACAAGCAGATTCACTCTGTAGTATTTAAAGATATTTTGCGAAATTTCGGTAAAATTGAGATGTTAGTATTATTTTCATTTTTACGGAATTTAGACGACAATTTATCCATCGCAACCTGTATCTATTTTACACGAGGAATGCCGCCAGTTACAATATTGGTTCTTTGATGATATTTTTCATGCGTATTGAAGAAATTATTAAACCCCTTATAGTCTTTTAAAAATCGTTCAAATATTAAATGGTTACATATTTTCGTTAACAGTGTTTATTGATGGTTGTTTTGTACTTGCAGCTGCATTTAAAATAAAAATAATAATGGATAAAAATAATTTCTTAAAGAATAAGTTGAG